>QLNU02003225.1:62158139-62189241 GCA_006491805.2 Dysdera silvatica | reverse complement strand
AAATTATGCTCATCTTGACCTTGAGAGAGGTTTGACCCACGCATTTATAAACATTCTAAGGTAGCGGTTCTTTAACTTTCCTAGACCGCGGACCCCCTTTAGAAATCACTTGCCCTAGAGGACCCCTTAAGAATTAACTCAAGGTTTAAAGTCCGGAATTTATTTACATCATACATGTTTATTTCTATTGTTGCATAGTAATTTAAGGAAGGAATTTTTCTTCCCCCCTCATAATTTATTTTTAGCATTAAAAAGCAAATTCTGTTTTCTTAGAATTTTTCAGGATCTTTGTGGAACACTGAAAGGATCTCGCAGATCCTCAGGGGTCCGTGGAAATACAGTTAAAGAACCGCTGTTTTAAGCAATTCTTCTGTCGCGTTGAGGTTAATGTTTTTATCATGGATGAATGTTTTAGTCATAAAGATTGATGGGAATATCGTGCTTAGTCATTTTTACTTTTGCTCATTAGCTCAGGCAACACTTTCTTCATATTAAATCGAGAACGGTCTTAGAAAAGCATTCGTTAAAATTTTGTTAGAAATAGGCCGTTTTGTGAAGATTGGTAACAGTCGGGGTTTCGAGAGTATTCAGTTTATCAATGGACACATTGGTCATTATTGTTCAGGCTTTGGTGGTTCTAGAAGTATTAAATTTTTATTAAAACCAAAAACTAAATATTTGTTTAAAAGAAAATTTGAAGATAATTTACGATTCATATATGCTGTTCTAGCAGGAATTTTTCCTGCTGCGTATAATAAAAAATTCGACAGTAACTTATAAAAAGTAGGTTTAGTAAATTTTTAATGTTGCATAAAACAAAATTCTCCATAATAGTTAAAAGCATTACGCAATTAGAAGCGAATAGAAAATTAGCATATTAATGTATGTGGTCATAAAGAAGAAATTTATCCTGTATGCATTTCGAAAAATTCTTTTAAAGAAATAGATTTACTCTTATATATAAAACATTTTTTGATAAAAAATTTAATAGACTGCTGCATGAAAAGGAAGTATTCATTTTTTTTGCAAAAATTGCTTATGTGGATTTCGGAGATTCATTTCTTTATCAAACCACTAAAAGTTGTAGATAAATCACAACTTTCAGAAATTATCAATACCAACTAAAGAGAAACAAGCAAGACGTCAAGTCACTTCAGAAATATGTAAAGCACTCATTTTGCATTTATGCGGATTTCAAATCGTTTGTTAGAAAAATTGATACAATGGCTCCGGAATCTACAAAATCCTTTATATAAGTACTTGCACAACATGAACTTATTTGTTATGCTTTAGTTATTAAAAATGAGAATAAAATTGTTTATGATGTCCTTTTATGGAGATAATTCCAGGCCTGTAGCTAGATGCTTCTTACAGGAGGCTCTGAAAGTTACAGGGGGCCCCAGAAAGTTGTGCAGGGTCAAGTGATGGAGCTAAAATTTCGTAAATGTTTTGATGTATTTTATTAATATATTTAATAATACTAAATATATAAGCGGACTAATATATATTTAACGTCAATAAATTTCTCAACGTAAATTTTCATTAAAATCTTATAAATTTTAGTATCTCTCTCTCTCTCTCTATCTATAATTTCCCCAATCCTTATTATAAAGTATATGAAGACTCAAACGTATATAAAAAAAATTACATACACAAGATCTACAGTAGAGAGCTATTTTGAATACATTTTTAACGTTAAAGAACAATCATTGTCATGTACAATTTCGTACAAAACAAAAAATTTAAAATAAAATTCTACAATATTTGATTTTGAAAAAATATTTTCCTGCGGGGCTCAGCTCCTATATTCCCAGCCTGGCTACGGTTCTGGATGATAACATTAATAATTTTTTAACTACTTTGAATAAATTGGCTCGCAGCATATGCCGAACATTAAAATCAATATTTCAATGAACATGTCTGCAGTTTCATTGTCTTGTATTTTAAAGTACAAAAGGCAACAGGTAAAAATGATTCTTTGTGGTTGCAGTTAATTTGATAAATACTAAAGAATAAAATAATTCAAAGTCTTAAACTGAAATCTGAACTAAATCTAAGTCTGAAATTTGAAATACAAATGTTTATGTATACACTGGAATTCTAATTATTTAAATATATACCGATATTTAGAATATTTAACACTTTGTGGAATCTTAATTTGGCAGCACATACAAAATATCGAAACAAGTTCGACTTTTCCCCTCAAATCCTCTCCCCCACCCCCTATCCTTTTCAAGGCAATCTTCCGATTCTCCAGTTTGGAGGTGGCTGTTTCTTATAGACTAGTTCGAATAACAGAATGACAATTTCAGGTTACAAACAGCATTCAGAGAGGTGCTTCTTTGCCAAATTTGAAACAGATAACTGTTTCCCACTTTTGAGCTGTGAGTCGCCGAAAAGGCCCGTTTTTGAAAATTTTAAAACTTCTAAACTTTTGTACGTTAAAAGGGGATGGAAATAACAACTCCAGTTATTTTGAGGTACCACACTGAGACAGAGAACTAACATATAAAAAACGCGACATTGATATCTGTTGCCCTTCAGGAGGAAATCGTTTTCAAAAAATGACGATTTTAGCGATATTTCGGTCATTATCACATTACTCGGAATCTTTTTTAAAAATAATCTAAAGCTGTAAAACTTACGCGATGTAAGTAAACAAACAACGTAAATTTTAAATCTTTTTGAATATTTGATTTATCTTTATTAGTTAATAAAATACATGCGATTTTGTAAGTATTTGTTTTTCGCAAAACCGCACGAAATCTTGTTTTTCCGATGCCTGTTGCCAAAATAAAAAAAAAAAATTTCAATTGGTTTTTGATTTTCTTTGCATATATGTTTCAGCATACAAAGTATGAAAGAAATCAAAAATAATCGAGCGACCCCCTTTTGTCGAAATGCTGTGGAATGACCCTATAGAAACTGTAAAATTTTATCCCCACATCATTTCGCTGGACACTAATTTATTATACAAAATTTAAAAACGACTTACAGGTCTGCCTTCATTATACGGTTCGTCGACATTCCAGTCCGTATAGTCAAGAGAAGAATTGTCCGTCCAGTGATAAAGTAGATTGCGTTCTTCAGCGTATAAACCAATCCAAGTACCATGACCAGCATTCATAACCAAATTAGTAAGGAAACCTTTATCGCAAAATAATTGATGGGTTATGTGTACTTTACGTGAATATATAAAACGTATATAATATGTTATGTAGGTTTAATGCATAACGTACATGTACAGACATAATTTACGTATTATTCGGACCCTTTCCGGGTAAGTGATCACTGCGGGGCTTGGTGTGCATGTACAGGGTGTTCCGAAACACCGGATCAGTATATAGCCATGATCTTTGTACAAAATGGACCATAGCGACCCTTTACATGGGGGGTCGGAAATAAATAACCACGGAGTTATGGCTATAAACAAATAACAAAGCATGATTGGACAAAAAAGGAAAGTTACTCCTATAATGCACTTAGTTGTCCAATACACTGCATCTGGGCTGTATTATCAAGAAATTGGTATCTTATTAGCTGTGCATCTCTGGAAGGTAGAAGTTAACAATTTCGAGCCAATGAAAATTGTATTTGAAAGTTTGGCTCGCCCCTTGAATTTAGTTTCCTAAATTTGTCCGTCGCCAATTTTTGGCGAGAATGGCGAATTTTTGGCAAGCTATTTAAGAATCAAACCATTGATCCATAAAATGGCCAACATTTTATTCTCTCCCCCCCCCACCTCGGGTAAACAAAATTAACAGTAAAAATAAACTAAGCTAGAAAAATAAGCACAACAGCAACCTCCCAAAGTGCTTACATAATACTTGAACTCTCCCTATTAAATCTTTTCTATGGTAAAAGACCTGCGACCCGGCCACCATGCTGGCGCCTATAGTCGTCATTATTCAGAATCGATCAAGACATAAGCGTACGGGAGAGGGATTCATGTGGGCCATAATCTCCCGCAATTGGGAGAATATTAACACTAGGTGCAGGGGCGGACTGGGTTCTCTCAAAGGGCGCATAGCTTGGATTATAGGAGGGCACGAGTCCTATAGCCCATGAGGGCACAAGTCCTATCGCCCATGAGGGCGCACCGGACCAGGGCCGGCGGCCTAGTCCGCCCCTGAATAGATCTACCGAAAGCTATGATATAGAGGTAAACCTTCTCATTCGAACCAACCCCTTTTAGGAATTTTCTGCGTACGCTACTGGATCAAGGGTAATTTTTCGATACTAACTTTTATTATCAGGCTATTTATTATTTACCTGCAGGACAGACTTCTGAATTCTTGAATGGTAAAACATGAGAGAAAATAAAAGAATCTTCGGAGCATAAAAGTTTATGATTGGCAGGTGGAGGGCATTGACGGATCCGGTACGAATCCCAGAGGTGGGAACGGTGTCGATTTGTATGAACGTGCACAAAGTAATTTTAAAGTGTAGGGGCGTCCCAATCAATATACGATTGAATGGCATCACCGTGCTTTGGATCTTTCTAATGTATATTGGGCGGAGGGTTTATTCCTTTTAGTACCGGGCTCCCTTGGCCGCACCGGGTCCCTGTGCAATTCACCCTTCCCCCTATGGCACGCCCCACCATTTGTAGCAAAAATTGAAACACTCCTTAGGTAAACTTCTTTAATCGGTGTTGCGAGTCTCGAGATATTTATTTTTCAAACTAAACTTCTTGCTTTAGAACCAAGAGGGCTCCCACGGATCTTGGGGCCATCCTATGTTTGTACTGCACCTCTGAGGGAAGTTTCCAGCCCTACGTAGGAGCCCTAAAATTTTTATGAAATTGCGCCAATTATTAAATCAAGTCGCCAATCTCAGCAACCACAAAAAATGCCAACACGCCCGGAAAGCTGTTTGAGGATGCAATGTAGCAACCCCGCGCTGGAGTTGAAATTTTCGGGGGAGACAACTTCATGGTTTGTAAGCGCCATTGGTCATTATAGATCCCGCCTCTGCGAAATAAAAGTATGCATAACTCCGTGGATATTCATTTCCGACCCCCCATGTAAAGGACCATTATGGCCTATTCTGCACAAGGATCACGGCTATATACTTTTGACTCGATGTTTTCGGAACACCCTGTATACGTACATTTACAACTTTTGACATGATTATTTAAAACGATATAATATATGGCGTTTTAGGCTTAATCTGTAAGCCACTACTAGGAGCTTAACAACATAAATAATAATAGGCCAATATTACAGCCCATATGACGACCAAATGATAAATACGCCTTATCCAGGAATACGTAATTTCCAAGTATTAAAGACTGGACAAGGGTATTTTTAGTGGACCATTCTTTTTGTACTGAACAGGATATACGTACAAATACATCTATGATACTGAAGAAAAGGTCTATCATCTTATACGTATACAGGCTGTCCCAAAAATTTTGACCGCATCTCTAATTCCTTAAATATCGATTCTAGACATATGTATTAAATTGGAAAGCGGCGTAAAAAAAAGGTGCAGAATTTTATAAAATTTATTAAAGTTGCAGAGGATTATTTTTTGAAGAAATACGAAATTTAAATTTTTATACAGTCCCTGTACATAAAAGTGTCCAATAAGTAAAATGTTCCCCATACTTCAATAGGTCAATATACAAAAATTCAGCATTCTAGTGAAAAAAGAACTAGAGATATGAAGACCCAAAATAACGTGGCTTACCAGAATGAATTCCCCTCTTCCTGACATGTACTTATTGCTCCTCCCTTCAAGAAGTGTTATTAAGTCAGTTATTTTGGACTTTCATATCTCTGGTTCTTTTATCCACTAGAATGCTGAAATTTTGTATATTGACCTATTGGAGTATGGGGAACATTTTACTAAATGGACAATTTTGTGTACAGGGACTGTACAAAAATTTAAATTTTGTATTTCTTCGAAAAATAATCCTCTGCAATTTTAATCGATTTCATAAAATTCTGCACCTTCTTTTACGCCACTTTTTAATTCAATACATATGTCTAGAATCAATGTTTAAGGAATTAGAGGGGCGGTCAATGTTTTTGGGACACACTGTATAATACATTATTAATATGTACACGATAAATACATAAACATTTGCTAATTCGCCCATTCCTTGAATAAAGGATTGCCGGATTATTGAGAATACACAAAAACTTAATTTAAAATTCTATATTCAATTTTTCGATTGTGACGTCATATGGAAGCGTAACCACGCCCTTTTTACGCCATAGTCGGGGACCTGAATATTGATTGATTGATTGATTGTTTGGCTTTTTTATGGCGCAAGAGCATCTGGGCTATACTGCGCCAAAGGACCTGAATATCGAAAGCTTGTTGTATATATTTCTTTATTTGTTTATACGTGTGAAGTAGTACATATTTAATACACACAACAACAGAATTGAAGGTATTATATCACACGTGTGTGTCCCGAGTACATGCTGCAGCATAACCCGCTCGAGACCCTGCAGAAACCAAATACACACTTGAGTGACTCATCAATAAAATTTTAAATTACCTTGTTTAGGGATTTTGTCATCGCTCCTGCAGCTTTTCCTCAATCAGTTCCCTTTTTAAATTATTTTTAAATTCTTTATAACTCTTTATTTCTCTTGTTTCCTCGTTTAAGACATTCCACAATTTAGGTCCTCTATATTTTACGTTATTTCTGCTTTTTTCTGTTCTTATTTTAGGTACATGTAATATTTCATCTGCTCTCAATATTAGTCCTTCATTCAAGTATTGTCCATATGTTATATTTATTATTCCATTAAATCTTTTATTTTGGATCCTTTTGTACATTTTTTTCGGTATGCAATATGCGTTTAATTTGCTTACTGGAATAATACTAGTTTCTTCCAATATGACTCTCCAATCCCACTCCTGGTTACCATACATACAGTGTTACAAGGAATTTACTCCGAATTTTTTCTATTAATTTTAGATTTGTTTTCCCCAAACACGATTACCGTACGTAAGAGGACAATGAACAAATACACAGTATAATTCAATTTGTATATTTTTGGGTAATACCCTTGCTATTTTTTTTAATTAACCCCATACCTCTACTTATTTGCTTAGATATTTTGCCTATATGTTCATTCCATGTTAAGTCTCTTGTTATTGTTATTCCTAAGAAATCTATTTTATCAATTATACCTATGATTTCACCATTTATTGATATATTCCACCAATTTTCCAGTTTTTCTATATTTTTTTATTTTATGTATATCAGTATGTTTTTTTACCATTTATTTTTAATTCATTATTTGCAAACCATTCTTCTATTTTTCCAACTTCTTTCCTCGTCTGCCCTGCGGTGGCGCAGTGTTGTAACGCGTTCTCCTAGTGCGCCGCTAATCCGGGTTCGACTCCCAGCAGTGCAAAGAACGCTTACTCAGAGATCTCATAAAGATCGCACTGCTCACTGTAGTCCGGGGTTTGGTTCCCTAGGCCTTAAGAGGTTCGGATTCCTCGGAAAACAGTAGGTCCCGGCGCAGCATGACCACTGTAGTCTTTGAGCCGTAAAACCAAAAAGCAAATCTTTCCTTGTCTTATCCAGCAACCTCTCCTGATCTCTATCCTGTGTTGTTGTACTTGTATCATCCATAAAGAGAGTAATTTTCCCTTCCTCTGCTGCATTGAAAGTATCATTTACATAGGGGCAAAACAATAGCGGCCCCAATATATACCCCTGTAGTACGCCATAGTCATTTCTTATTAAATCTGATTTTTGTTCATTATTAAATACTATTTGCGTTCCATCGTTTAAGTAGTCTATTAATAAATTATTTATTTTCCCTCTAAATCCATATACTTTCATTTTTTCTAGTAGTATATCCTTATTTATCATGTCAAATGCTTTGCTTAAATCGAAACAAAAAACGCTATCCCGTACATTTTGTTTTCTAGTAAGTTGTTAATAACCGTTCTCATCAGAGCTGTTTCTGTTGATTTTCCCTTTCTAAAACCAAATTGATGTTTGTTCAAAATATTAGCTCTATTTATGAATTTTATTAATCTCTTGTGGATCAGTTTTTCGAAAATCTTTGAAAAAAATTGGTAATAATGAAATTGATTTATAGTTTTCTTTTAGAACTTTTTTTGCCTTTTTTAAAGGTCGGTATTATTTTCGCAATTTTTAGCTTTTTCTGTAACTTCTCTCTCTCTCTCTTTATAATATCATGAAATATCTAGCAAAGTGGATTTACCAGTGACTCTGCACAATCTTTAATGACTAATGGAGTAATTTCGTCTATACCAGGGCTCTTTCTTATATTTAATTTCCTTATTTCTTTGAATATTTCTTCCTGACTTATATTTCTTCTATATAAAAAGACTGCATCAATTCACTTTTCATATATTTCATATAATCTCTTCCCACATTTCTGTTGATTTCCTTCTCAACAACGTCCACAAAGTAGCTGTTCATAATTTCGCAGATTCGCATTACATGAAGTATGGTCGTATGCTTGCTGAATCTTTTTACTTATATTCATCAAGGGATTCAGCGATCTCATGAAACCGTATATTTCGTCTCAATAAAACGCATCCTATCATTGCGCACGCAGTATTTATCATTGTGCGTTTGGACGTTTGGCTTTTATGGCGCAAGAGCATCTGGGCTATACTGCGCCAGATTGTGCGTTTAATAATCATTTTGAGTAAACAGAAATTCAGCAATATTCAACATAATCCTCATCAATATGATATATGAAAGGGAAATAAAAATTTGAATGAAATTTATTATTTTTTCGTTTTTACAGTTACTTAAGAGATATTAAAATTTATTTTAAATCGAAACATAAAATTTCGTATTAATTTACCTTGTTCTTTTTCATTGTGAATAGAAGCTAGATGAGCCCCTTCTTTGGCGCACTTTACTCTTGCCTTCAACCAGGATAATTTCTCAGTCACTTTTACACCAAACAATTTATAACAGTAGTTACCTAAACGAGAAACGAAACTTTTATTAATTAAAAATATTAAAGAGTTTTTAACATTTGATGCTGAAATTCCAGTAAAGAAATAATAGGCTTTATATGAGGGCCAGTACTTAAGTTTTTAGAAAATAATATACAAAATATTTCTACATGAAAAAAATCGTTTTATCACTTTTCAAGATATTCTGCTTTACTTCTAGTACCCATTTTAATTCGAATAAGCCTATTTTAAAAATAGTTGTTCCATTCAAAGGTTGGTATTCAGAAACATGTGATTTTTTTAGTTTCAACTGCTCCTTCTGGGCTGTTAAATCGTTGATCATGCATTTTATTTTTGATCGTTGGGAACAAAAGGGAATCATTGGGTGCTAAGTCAGGCGAATAAGGGCAATGACTCATCGTCAATGTTTTCTTGCTTCAAATAATTGATAGTTTGAAATGCCGTAGTGAGCTTGCATTGTCATGATGAAGAAGGTTGCGAGGTTTCGAACCATTTTCTTTCATTTCAGCAACCATTTCCGGCAAACAAATTGTCGTATATCAATTTGCATTTACCGTTCTATGATCCTCCAATGCAACGGTTGTAACATGTCTGGATTTACCAAAACAAAAAAAATGACGCAATTATTTTCTTTGAAGCATTTCATGCATGAACAATTTTGTAGGATTCGGTTCATTTTGAAAAAAAAACAGTGGATCTTTGGGGTTCATAGAAGTAAATCCAGGTTTCATCACCTATTACGATTTCAAAGATACGTTTTGAGGCACCACAGTTTTATCTTTTCAAATTTTCCCTTCATCATTTGACACGAGCATCCTTTTGAGTTTGATTTAAATTGTATGGTAACCGACGCGCACATATCTTTTTGTTATTGAAATGATCATGTAAAATTGGATTAACTTGGGTCCCTGAACTGTTCAAAGATGCCTCAATTTCACCAGATGCGACATGACGATCTAAAGTGATTAGTTGTCGCACAGCATCAATGTTTTGTGGTGTCACAGCAGTGTTTGGTTGACCTTCACGAAACTCATCGCTGAGACTCCTACGTCCAAAATGGAATTATTTAAAGTGGTTGTAAATTGTTGCTTTAGATGGTGCTTCATTACCAAAAGTCGAATTCATACGATCGACAAACATTGCTGTGTCAAACCTTGTCGAAATTCATACAAAACCATGGCTCGAAAATCCCTTCAACTTAAATTCATTATACAATAATTTCTGCCACCCACGTATAGATTATAGCTCAAACTAGAGCTTTTTTCTTTTTGGAGAAAAAGAGACGCTTTCCCCGTCCTCGATTCGAACCAGGGTCCCTCCGTTTAGCCCCGGAGTGAGGATAAATGAGGACGAATGCTAGACGAATGAGGACAGGAAACAACGCTCTCTTTCTCCGTATGTAAAGATATTATTACCCTCCGCAGGGATAACACAATTGCCAAATATGGTCAACACAGAAAAGCCTCCGGGGCGAGATTTTTGTGAGTTTTTATGTAAGTTTTTTGTGAGTTCCATACGGAGAGAGAGAGCGTTGTTTCCTGTCCTCATTTGTCTAGCGGTCTAAGAACCTCGGGGCTAAACGGAGGGACCATGGTTCGAATCCAGGACGGGGAAACGTCTCTTTTTCTCCAAAAATAATAAAGTTCTAGTTTGAGCTAAATATACGTGGGTGGCAAAAATTATTATATAATAAATTCCCCCACGAAAACTCACAAAAATCTTGCCTCGGAGGCTTTTCTGTGTTGACCATATTTGGCAATTGTGTTATCCCTTGGAAGTGTAATAATATCTTACAACTTAAATTCATGTTTCTCGCTACCTCATTAACTTCAAAACAACGCCGTAAAAAGAATTTTGTAGCAATTATGGTTCTGTAATACCTAATGTTCACGTGAATGTAGAAATTCTAAAAAATTATCAACAATGAAAGCTGTGGTCTTTCGTGTTACCAGATTCCAAAAATTTAAGTACTGGCCTATGTATAATCATATATTAAGATTTTATACATAACGATTTTTATAAATTCACACCTCTTTTAAAATGTCTTCCTTCAGGCGGCGTTATATTATTAATTCTTCTTAGAATAAAGGCCCCCTTTCACTCAAACTAAAGATAGCTTAATATTTTCCTATTAGGCATCTTAAAGAAGGATATGCATAATTTGTGAAAAAAGCACATGGGGGAGGGGTCCTTCATTTAGCAGTGCATAGATAATGGTTGATGATACTGATGATGCATAATTTACATAATTTGCTTATTTACAAAGGACCTTGAAGATGGTGTTAGTGTTGATAATGTTAGTGGTGATGACAGTGATAATAATGGTGACAGCAGCATAATGTGATGGTGACGGTGCTTAAGGCGATAGTAATCCACTTTTTTTTAAATGAAGTATCTTTTCAGTAAATAACATTCATCACTTTTATGTAAGTATATAGGGTGCCTCAGATAGACCGTCCACTCTCTCCGTGGGGGTATTGCTTGAAGAATTCTGAGCAAAAAATCTTAGTGGCAAAATTCTCAAAAATCTTTACATTTTATGTAACTGTCACTTAAAGTCTACTCAATTAGCACGTTATTTTCATAAAAACCGGTCTTCGTGGTCAATTTAAAACCAATAATAGGATACTTGTGCCTGAAAGGGCGTTATATAAAAATCCGAATCAGTTACTGAATAATTTTACAATTATTTTAATTTTATACAAACGCTCATGCCCACAGTTTTTTTTCCATCCAACCTGGGTTTAATTTGTAGGGACTCACGAATCAACGGTCATTGATACATGAACCCACATTTCCAAAAGGTTTAATCATGATTTAATGTTCACCATTTTGTTTCCCCGCACATACGCTTTTCCCATCCAGAATCCAGATGGACCGACTCATCAGCGGTTCGCTCTGTTCCCGACGATGGAAAAGATATTAGCTGCAGGCGACGATTGAGTTTAGTGTACAACTT
Source organism: Dysdera silvatica (assembly GCA_006491805.2). NCBI lineage: Eukaryota > Metazoa > Arthropoda > Arachnida > Araneae > Dysderidae > Dysdera > Dysdera silvatica. The sequence goes on along the minus strand of QLNU02003225.1, from coordinate 62,177,342 downwards.
GGTACGGCGCAAAAATAACTTAATTGTATTTCTTCAAACTCCTTGACAGGTATTTCCTGCTTATAAGTACCCCTACTGGACATGATGATTACGACCCTCCGAGTGTGACACCACGAACCCTTGAGTGGAACAGCAAATCATCAATTAGTGTTAAAGGGGTAACCAATGAACATTTGCGTATGAAAAGGGTGAACAGCCAATAAGAGTGATTGCGAGTGTAGAGACGATGAGGCGAACACCAATAAAAGACATTCTTTCGGTAGGACTCTTAGCGAGATGGTCACGCTGCCCATGATGTACATTCATAATGTCTTATAATAATAATGTCAATTCTTAATCGTAACAATTTAAGTTATTTTGCTATGTGATTGTAAATAATTTGTGTAACGTAGAGACATGCTGTCTACATGGTTCATCTGTATCTTGGTATTTCTGACTCAATTTCGATAAGGTTCCAGGGTAACAATCCACGTGAGTTGACGCACGTGCTAAAACCCTTCTGATATAACTTATAATCTATCGGTGATATTATGAAGTCTATCACCGCTCCATCGTTCTGCAATCCGTCATAGAACGATAACCAAATCTATAAATGTAGAAACTGCAATTGGTAACCCTACAAACTAACATCACTTCCAGTCATTTCGGTATTGCAACCCATATAAAATGTTACTTCGTGCCAAATGTTAGCAATTGATGCCAAAAAGCTGGATACACAAAATAGCAAATAGCATTTTAATAAATTATTTTCTCGTCGAAGTTATGTAAAACTTCACATAGAATTTCAATTAACATTTCTGATATTTATTATAAAAATCAATAACGTATAGGTGCAAGTATAACCAAGGTTGCGCCATTACCGATTTTGTCTAGACAGTCCCGATTTTAAATGCATCTTCTCGTGTCCTAACTATATGCTAAATTTATCACGATTTTTTTCTGGTTAAAGTTGACAACACTCGGTATAACGCTGTATGCGGAAAAGATATCTTTGAACGCGAAATACCAAATACAAAAATGCACCTTTTAGGAATTAATTAAATTCTGACGTAATCTAACAAAATTATCTAAGCCTTTAAATAAAGCAATATTTGGAATATAGCATTTGTTTTTGTCTTGATAGTGGCGATGTCTTGACAATGCTTAAGGCAAAATATTGTTATGAACTGCCCAAACAAGCACAATAAATACAATGAGTTTCATTCATTCCCAAGTGCTTTTAAAAAGACGTTCTTAAAATAAAAAGGCGTTTTAATTAATTACATTAATATGACGTAACAAATGTAGCACAAATGACTACACAATTTCAGCCTTCTCACTTAATTTGAGTTGTGTTTCGTCATCCTTCTATAGAAGAACGACATAAAATACTTAGGAATTTTTCTTTGTACCATGTTTAATTTTCGCAGAAATATTAATACTCTAAAACTACGTTTCCTCAACTTCCTTTACCGCTGACCTCTTGACCCTTTTAGTAATAAACAGCAGATACAGAACAAGAGACGTTTTACTCCAATCGCACTTTCAACTCTTAATAATTGTATATCAACTAATTTGAAAATCTAATTTCCTCTCAGCTGGCAATAAAATCCTGTTTTATGAAAGAACTATTCATTTTATAGTAAGCTACGGTTCCGTAATAATCATCAAAAAAGAAAAAAGCCCAACAATGCACAGATTTTTTTTATTACAAATAAATTTGACACCAACGTATTAGTAGCTCAATCTAGAGCTATTTTTGTTTAGGAGAAAAAGAGACGCCGTCCTCATCCCGGATTCGAACCAGGGTCCCCGCGTTGAGCTCGCGGTGTCTTGACATACTAGATGAATGAGAACAAGAACAGACGCTCTTTTCTCCATATATTAAGTTGTAAGATATTATTACCCTTCACAGGGATAACACAATTGCCAAATATTGGTCAACACACAAAGCCACCGGGGCGAGATTTTTGTGAGTTTTTCGTAGGGGACTTTTTTTATTACAAATAAATTTGACACCCACGTATTAGTAGCTCAAACTAGAGATATTTTTGTTTAGGAGAAAAAAGACGCCTGTTCTCATTCGTCTAGTAGGTCAAGACACCGCGGGCTCAACGCGGGGACCCTGGTTCGAATCCGGTATGAGGACGGCGTCTTTGATTTAAAATAAAATATTTAACTCATAAGAAAAAGTGCAGTTTCTTTCTTTCTTATCTGATTCTTACGTATCAGACACAAGGTTTAAGTATTTGAGCCGAAAATGTGGACGCCTAGGAAAATGTATCACAATTTTTGGAGAGTGGAAGACATCTAGTAAATTACTTAAGATTGATTTGACACATACCGTTACTTAAAATTAAAAGATATCATTTAATTCTATTAACTTTTCTAGAATACATTTTAGCGCTATATCCGTGTGTGTAAAAACATTTGCATTGAGGTTGAGTTCCTGGAAAACGTCACGTTTTTCGGACCACTTTTCATAATGTTTTTTCTGAAACGTTTCTGAGCAAATTTTTAGTCAAATTTTACTGCTTTTACACTAATTATCGTCAACGTTTAAATAAATTTCCAAACGTTAATTTATTCCTAACTTAATTAAATATTTAAAATTTTTATTACTCAAATTTGCGTTCAGCGACTCTAACCGAATAAAAGAATATAATACCACGAAGTAAGATCTGTTTTATAGATATTGAGATTTTTTTATTACGCAAGATGCACTTAGTAATTTGCTATTGAAAAAAAAGAAAAAGAATTGCGGTTAGTATATTACAAAACCCTTTCACTGAAACTACTGTAGCTTGAAATGTACTATGGTTACCGTATTTGTAGCTATAAGATGTAAAGGTACAAGTGATTGAAGGATTATTTTTTAACATTCACGAAATATAGAATCAAATTAATCTAAAATACATTAATTAATCAAGAAATAGAGCATTAAATCAAGAATACGTAGATTGATTAAGGAATCTGGTATTAATCAATCTAAAATACATCGATTGATTAAGAAATATAGTATTAAGTAAATATTTAAAATACCTAGCGTGTACCATTCATCTGGACAAAATCCTGATAAAGCAGGTTCAGCAGATGCAGTCAAGTCAACTGAACTAACATTGACTCTTTGTTTGCAAATAACGGACAGAAAAGTGTTGCAATGTCTTATCGTCCAGAAACCTAAAAATATCGTAAAAATCCGAGTTTTATTTTCAGAATTGCTTAACAAACTTTCAAAGTTTGAAATAATCCTCTTAGCATGAAAATATCCCATATTACTGGTCTGTGTTTGTACTGATGCTTATGTATAATTGACGTGGAATCGGTTTTAGACAGTTGGTGCTAAAGCTATCGGTTAACATTATGACAGGGATTATGATAACCGTTTAACCAGTCTCCTTAGATGACTGGCGTAATCGAAGATATGCTCTAAATTGTTACTCAATAGATTGAGATGAAACGCTGTATAATACTGGGCATCTTTATTGGTACGGAATAAATTCGGGTTAGCGTAGGAGATTATATTTTATTTAAATACAACTCCAAGTAGCTGACAGAAGTATGTCTAAGTATTTAAGGAGTACGATAGGAGAAGACAGATTGAACAACATGGCCATATTATACCTAGAACAAAAAATTTTGGATGAAATAGATACTACAAAAACAATTGATGAATCTGCTAAAGAGAAACCAAGACACAAATTTATATACAAAACATTTTTTAAGCACTAAGGTAATTTATTACTATTAAATTTTTTGAATAAATGTATGGTTTTTCTTGAAACGTTGAGTTTATTATTAGCTACATATTGCCGGTTTAAGCAACGCACTAAGAACCTAATACTGGAATCTTTCCGAAAAAATCCTCAATTCCTTACAGAATTTTTTGTTTTGGGGTTTGGGTCTCAGGGCCTTGAAATTTTTACCGCCAGGGGCCCCCAATAGACCGCCTCTGCTCGGCGGGCAATATTTCGTCGGTGCGTTTAACGCGCTGACTTAAAAACGTAGCCTTCTGTTCCTGAATGTAATTCCAATTATATTAAAGAAATTAAATTTAAAAAAAAATAGTGGGCTCAAAATAAAATTTCAAATTTTATTTTTCTACTCAAATTTTAAATTTGACAAAAAAAATTGGAATTCAATTAAAAAAAAACTGCAATTTTTTAGGTGAAGTGCCGCTTCACTCGCGTCACCCGACAAGCCGCCACTGGTTACCATGACGTACGGTATTCTTGTCCCGAGGTACTTAAAGGCCATAAAATTTAATTGGCAAGGCGCCGACGAGACCTGATCTGCGGCTAATTTATATTAATTAGCCACAGGGGTAAGAGAGTAAATTATGTACAGAAAAATACTCTCTTAAAAAGCACAATCCAAACTAAATGCAGAGCCGTGCACAGAGGAATGCTTTTGCGATTTAGTCCCGTCCCCTTCCCCGTTTGAACCGTATTATTAGCTGTAGACTGAAATGTCTTGTAAGAGGAAATTTTGTGCTCATCAAAAGCTCTCCTATTTACATCAAAAACGCCTGCTTTTTGAAAATTTTGCATACAGTCTTGAATTAAATATATCATAAACAGCTTCATTAAAAACGTTTGCGTATTATATCCTAAGGATATCGGTGGTTATGAACATAGGCGTAGGCAGAAAGTTCATAAGGGGGTTATAGGCTCAATGAGGGGTGTTACAGAGCTATGACTCATATATTCCTATGTTAAATATGCAAACTTTCATCGCGGTGGAGGGTTACATCCCCCAAAATCTCCCCTGGATACGCCTATGGCTATGATGCATCAGGACTACTGTCACATACATGAACTAGTTTCAATAGACAAGCACACAATACAAATCCATGTTAAAGAGGAACTATGAAAAACATGTTCTCGGTGCATCAGTAAAATTTCTGAACAATGGGTACCTCTGACCACAAGAATCTATCCACTGTTCGAAGGTGTTCGCTATTCCAGAGTGTCGTTGAGAAAATTTTACTGTATACGTTTTTTATGTATAATTTTCGGATTTATAATCAACATCCTACTCACCAGAAAACCTATTAAATACTACACACTTGTCCAGGTTAACGCTGTTATTTTGCTGGTCATTATCCCAATTAACAAAATCCAAGGGAGACCCATCATCCCATGTAAAGGATGAGTACAATTCAAGGGAACTAAGACCAATCCACATATTGTCACGGCCTTTTCCCCTAATCTAGAACGAAAGTATGGACACAAATATAAAATATTTAGACGGGAAAGTCTTGTAAAATGTAGGCATGAGCGATAATATTGTAATTAATCAGATAAAAGACATTTAAAAATAAATTGAAATTTTCAACGTATTTATTGCGTATAATACAAATAAAAACTCAAAAAAAGAACTAAATCAAATTTCAACCAATCACATGCTGGTCTTCACAGGAGATAAACACTGTAAACACGAGGCGTGTTGCCAACCTTTGGAACAGTTATTTTAAAACGTTGCTGCGGTCACTGTTCTAGGGCTCTGTTGGTGGTGCCGTCTGTGGTAGTAGGACGGTCCAGGCGCGGCTGAAAAAAGGCGTGGTTCTATGGTCATTAACTATGGTGGAAGAGTTTGTTTTAATACAATACGCTTCTAAAAAGTATAGTTCGAGTGGAGACCTTGGTATTATATTAAAGTCATCTTTTCCAATATAGTAAATGACCATAAAATCCACGCCTTTTTTCAGCTGTCCTTGAACCACCTTGCTACCAGAGACGGCACCAACAACAGAGCCTAAGAACAGTGACCGAAATAGCTTTTTAAAATAACTGTTCCAAAGGTTGGCAACACGCCTCGTGTTTACAGTGTTTATCTCCTGATGAAGACCAGTGTGTGACTGGTTGAAATGAGCTTGATTTTTTTTTGAGATTGTATTTGTATTATACGCAATAAATACGTTGAAAATTGCAATTTATTTTTAATTTCGAATTTTGCGTAGTATGTCAACAAACATATTTTCAGAAGACATTTAATTACAGATTAAACTACACATTTTATACCATTATATTATTTGTGCATAATATTGTAAATAAATAAATAAAAGCTAATACCATATATATGACAACGTAAAGCGGGTAAAAAGTTATTTAAAAAAAATAACTTTTTACCCGCTTTACGTTGTCATATATATCGTATTACTTCATCGAGCGGTGATATTCTCTCTTTAACTATTTCTTTAAATAAAAGCTATTCTTTATGATAATCGGTATTCTCAATTTTTGTAATGGATTAATGTATCAATAGTTGTGGTAGCTGAAATAGCAAAGTAATTGTAAATATGAGATATGGGATAGACGGGGCTGAATCTCTATTAAAGTCGTCTCTTATTTTTCTTGGCCATCCACAAAGTTCGAATTAGATCAAATCAATTCCAGTATTTTTGTTTTCGCAAAAACATTTTTCGAGCGAGGTAGAAGAAAGGAAAGTCCTGTTCTCCAACAAATACAGCGGAGAATAAGAGAGTTTCAAGCTTATGCAAAACTCATCCATCCAAGTAATTGAATGAGTTGGAAGTTTAATGAAAGTTTCTTCGAAAACGAAAGTAAAAGTCAAAAATTTGTTAACGCCTTAAAGTTCTGGTAGCAAGTCGTAAAAGAACATACAAATCATTTTAATAGCTCCAAATGATAATGAAATAAACATAAACACGTCTCTTTTTTGGGTATAACCACTTATCATAATCTTCTCATGCTATTGAATAGTTTACTGATTAAGTAACCTTCGACGATTGTTTTAAAATCTTGAGGGCATCTCACCCATTTCTCCATATTAGGGTTATTTTCAATTTGCCGTGGCTGATAACGATGTGGAGCAAGGCAACAAATAGGCCTTTAAACCCTCTATTTACTTTAACTTTTGATATGTCCCTTACTGAATCGAGGTCAGTTTAAATAGTTAAATTATTTGCAAGTGTACACTGAGAGAAATTGCGAAACAATTTTTTTTTACGGCTCAAGGACTACACTGGTCAAGCTGCGAAGGGACTTACTGTTTTCCGAGGGATCCGAACCTCCTAACCTAGAATTTTCAGAGCAATCCGAACTTCTTAAGCCTAAGGAACCAAACCCCGGACTATGGTTATTTCTATTTACATGTCTGTGTTGTGCTTCTTTATCCTTAGAGTTATCTACAAGGCTAGCCATTTTCAGTATACGCGCATGAAAGTACGCATGAAATATTTTTCTCTTCCTCACCTACAATGTCAATAATTACATCCATATGCTATATGAAGTCTGATAATTTGCTTGTATGTTCTGCTTTTAACTTTTTTTGCCATTTTCTTATCTGCTGGGATTTCAGACACATAGCTCTATTTCATTCGTTCTGCTCGAATCTTCTTTCTAATGTTCTTTCTACGGCTTTCTTCTTCTTTCTCTCCCTGAGAGCTGTATTAAAATACAGGTCTCAAGAGTATTAGAACGTTTGTACCTTATTGAGATCTTCACCTGTTATGTCTATTGTAATTTCTTGACACTATTTCCCGATTTGTCCCATCAATTAATGAAATGCTGTTAAAAATTACTTTACGTAACATTTTAGATATTGGCTTACAAATAAATGAATGAATGAATGAATGAATGAAGTGGAGGGGAACGAGAGAAAGAAAGAAAAAACAAAAAAAGTGTTACCTCCTGTAAAGGACACATCTGAATAAGAGACAACTCTATTTGAGGAACGATTTCTATGGTTCCTCAAATGGGTTCCTTTGAATAGGGACACACGTACCTCCGAAGAAGGGACACCTTTATTTGAGAAAAATGCCCGGTACCGTGAGTGTCCTTTATTGGGAGGTAACACTGTATATATATATACGTACCATACTCAAAATGAATGCATTTTCCTCAGGTGAATGAATTGAAGCTAAATTTGCGTCATTGTCGGTGCAAAAATACTTAGCTGTATGCCAACTCTTGTTGTTGATTATTTTAAACGTATAACAATGATCTTTAAATAAAAACCACGTCAAACGTCCACTTCTGTTTTCGCATTTGCTAGCTAATAAAGAAATTTGTAATAAATGGAAATTACGACGTCTTTTAACTAATAAATTAAACCATAGTTAAATATTCTTTGTAAAATAAATATAAACAACGCGTTAAAGGCATAGTCATGAAATTGTTAATATATCTTATAAATAAATAGTAAAAAATAGACCAGAAATGTTCAAAAACTATAAATTTATCATAGCATGTATTAAAACAAATTAATTTAGAAATATTTGGTGAAAGACAGGCGTATTGTTTTTACTAGATGAAGTTGAGGAAATTTATTGGGAAGCATTCAAAGAAAACTATGGCCAACTAATAATGACAAAGTAATGAAACTTACGTTCCTCCATAAAATTATAAATTTTCCTTTCAGAAGGATATTGACCTATAGCGAAAAGCGTGAGTAATATATTTCTGAAGGTATCACCATCATATATATATAATTGCCACAGTAATTGACATTACTATTAAATCAACGACATTAAAAATACAAAACCCAACATTTTTTAGATTTACTCTCAGTTCGCTTTCGTCAGAAAATAAGCAATTAATGTATTTTAGATTCCATGTCGATACATGGAATATTTTATATAATATATGAAGTATATGTCGAATATTTATTGAATAGATATACAATTAAAAATTGATGCGATGGCATAAAAAATGAGGTGTTCCGTTTTCGTAAACTAGCAGAAAAATATTAGTAAGCAGAGAATATTTTAGTTCTACTTGAATGGAGAAGTATGAGTCGGATCAAGCACATGGCGGGATTAGTTAGTGTCATACCTAATAATTATATTTTATTTCTAAAATTATTTATAGTTAATTCAAAAATTCTAGTTCTAGTAATTCAAAAATTCTAGTTCTAGTAATTCAAAAATTCTAGTTCTAATAATTCAAAACTTCTAGTTCTAGTAATTCAAAACTTCTAGTTCTAGTAATTCAAAACTTCTAGTTCTAGTAATTCAAAACTTCTAGTTCTAGTAATTCAAAAATTCTATCTAGTTCTAATTCAAAAATTAATATGTTCTAGTTCTAAAATTAGTTCAATAGTTAATTCAAAAATTCTAGTTCTAGTAATTCAAAAATTCTAGTTCTAGTAATTCAAAAATTCTAGTTCTAATAATTCAAAACTTCTAGTTCTAGTAATTCAAAACTTCTAGTTCTAGTAATTCAAAACTTCTAGTTCTAGTAATTCAAAACTTCTAGTTCTAGTAATTCAAAAATTCTTGTTCTTGTATGGTGTTATTGAAGGGAATTAATATGTTTCCGGTCCTTGACTATTCAGAGTCTTCAAGGACCTTATCTATACTATTACGAAGCAAAATTTTTTAGCAATATACAGTGTTACCTTCCAATAAGAGACACCCACAGAATCAGACATTTTGTCCTTTAAACAGAGGTGTCCCTTCTTCGGGGGGTACAAATAATCCTATTCAAAGGGACTGGGAACCAGGGGAATCGTCCCTTAAATAGAAGTGTTCCTTATTTGAGAGTGCTCTTTATGGGAGATAACACTGTTACCTCCCAATAAGAGTCCCTTAAATGGAGGTAATCTCTTCTTCGGAAGTACATGTGTTCCTATTCAAAGGGACAAAAAGAATCGTCCCCTAAATAGAAGTGTCATTTATTTAGAAGTGCCTTTACGGGAGGTAACACTGTATAGTATTACCTCCTGATGAGGAACATCCACGAAACCGGACATTTCGACCCTTAAATAGAGGTGTCCCTTCTTCGGAAGTACATGTATTCCTATTTAAATGGACGAGGAACAAGAAGGATAGACCCCTAAACACGGTCGGATTTACCATTTTGCCGCCCCTAGGCTATTTTTGCCGCCCTAAAGCTACTCTTTTGCTGCTCCCTCAATCAGTGGTAGGAACATAAAATTACTATATTCAATATAAGCCAAAACATTTTGTATTCATAGTAACTGCGTTGAAGAACAGACTCATAAATATAAACATGAAACAATATTAACTTATATTGAAGTATTATTTCTTTTTGGTATATAATAAATCAAATTCAATTTTATTGAAATAAATTTTAATTTTAGAAAAAAAAAAAAATATATTGAACACTGGTATTTAAATGGAAAGCATGACGTCTAGCTTTCTTCTCGGCAAAACATCTGATTATATCATCGTCTGGTATTGATTTTGTTCTATCAGACTCAATACACAAAATTTTGCCGCCCTAGTCTATAGCCTAGTATAACCTATTAGAAAATACGGCCCTGCCCCTAAATAGAAGTGTCCCTTATTTAGAAATGCCTTTAGGGGAGGTAACACTGCACAGTGTTACTTCCGAATAAGAGACATCCACGGGACCCGCATTTTGTCCCTTAAATGGTGGCATCCCTTCTTCGGAAGTACATGTGTTCCTATTCAAAGGGACTAGGGACAAGAGGAGTCGTCCCATAAATAGAAGTGTCCCTTACGGAAGGTAACGCTGTCTATATTTTTATGACTGTGCATGCATTTTTAAAGTAAAATATATTTTTTTTTCTAGAAGCAGAGAACATCAAAATAGCTCATCAATTTTCTCGGTAAACCGAAATCAGATAAAATTTTTGAACCCTCCTATCATGTCCACAATCAGTTCAATACAGTGTTACCTCCTGTAAGGGACGCCTCCGAATAAGGAACACCTTTATTTAAGAGACACCTTTATTTAAGGGACAATTCATCTTGTCACCAGTCCCCTTGAACAGGGACACATGTACCTCCGAAGAAGGGACACTTTTGTTTAAGGAACGATTTCCCCGTTCCACAATCCCATTGCATAGGGACATATGTAGCTCCGAATAAGGAACACCTCTATTTAAGGGACAAAATGTCCCATGGACGTCCCTTATTGGGAGGTAAAACTGTACTATTTTTATCGTAATTTTAGTTGGATTTTATAAGGTTTATGGCATTTTTCAATTATATTTTTACTTAATAAAATTGAATTACCTTTCGGTGCTTTGCAAAGAAACCACTTCATTGTTCCACAGCGACTCATTTTCCATTTTGAGTGCAGACCCGTATGAGCTGCGCAGTTCTTTTCACTTTGGTTGCTCGGCTCATCTTCATCCCAGTGAGTATAATTACTTGGAGAACCATCGCTCCAAACCAAAGCTGTAGAACCAGTAAAATACTTCCAATTATATGATTAATTTGCGGTGATTCAGTACAGCAAAAGTCCAAGAATCCTGACTGCTTGGGGATTTGGTTACTCTGGATTCCCGGGTTCTCATGTGCAAAAATTAATCTACTCTTTAAAATTAAAGTAACTTTTAAGATGCTTCTTAAAAAGTACTTTCAAAATGCGTATAAACTATTTCAAAATAGTACCAGCGTTGTTGCGCTTCGATTCTGCTTACAAAAGTCTAAACATTTTAATAAGATTGAGATTTAAATAAATTCAGATTCCGATCCTCGGCTGTAAATGGCAGGAATTTGAATAGGGAAAAACACCTTTTTTTTTATTTCAGCTTTTCAGCATGAAAAATGTTTTTGATTTGTGACAATTGACAACTATAGTTGGATATATTGATATAAGAGTTCATCTTACGAGGGTCTTTTTTTAACAACTTGTAGAGGTCATTCTTCGTGTTAAGAAAACTTACTAGGAAAACTGTTAAGAAAATTTGAAACCGAAATAGCGAGACTCCATGCTTGTTTAATATATAAAATAATACACTGGCCGTTGTTTAATTATATTTGTGCATAGATTCCCTTTATTAAAGGGCAGGGGCTTATCAGTTTAAGAATCGTGGGGACTCAAGTAGTCTTGGAAAGGTTACGTGATTCAGAGCTAGAGAGAGAGAGGGGAAAAATGTATTGATATACAACGAAAGGGGCTTCAAAACCTTGATTCCACCCCCCATTTTTTAAGCTATTGCCAAAGGGAACGGCTCAATATTTCAGTTTGACTGTGTTTTCAATTATATTTTTTATCACAGTTCCCTCTATTATGAGCCAAAAATGTGCGGGAAGAGAAAATGTGAAATGTTTAATTAAAAACAAATTTACGTTGAAAATGTCTTATTTCTCGCCAAACTTCGCCAAAACTTTTTAATCGCCAATTATGTAAAATTAGGGTGTGGTTGATGACATTATCAGCATTACTTTATTACTTTGTAATAAGATGACTTCGGCAACGATAATGACGTCACTAACCAAAATGTTAAAAAATTTCGTAACGATCTTTATGGGTTCGAAATCGATAAAAAAGTTTCCAACGTTACTTGCTTGCTTTTGGTTTTACGGCTCAAAGACTACAGTGGTCATGTTGCGCCGGGACCTACAGTTTTCCGAGGAATCCGAACCTCTTAAGGCCTGGGGAACCAAACCCCGGACTACAGTGAGCAGTGCGATCTTTATGAGATCTCTGAGTAAGCGTTCTTTTTGCACTGCTGGGAGTCGAACCCGGATTAGCCGCGCAATAGGAGAACGCGTTACCACACTGCGCCACCGCAGGGCCGTTTCCAACATTAACAATATATTACGGTTTGAATCGTTTGTAGTGGGTTAAACTTGATCCTAATGATCAATTCCACGATGACCAGGTCTGTCTTAAGTATTCTGTCCTAGACTAGGCCTGTCTTGAGTATTCGGTCCTGGACCAGACCTGTCTTGAGTATTCGGTCCCAGACTAGGCTTGTCTTAAGTATTGTTCGTATTCAGGGGGACCCTGGACCCAATCATTTTTTGGGCCCTTCTTTTACACTGATTTCTAAATTACCAAATTTTTCTAATAAGAAAATTATAATGTATACTAAACAAAGTGTTCCAATTTGGGGCCCCTGATTGAGTAGAGCCTTTAGGGCCCCCTATCTAATCAGGAGCGCGGCTATGGCACCATCCCCAACCTCGTTTGGTAGATAAGAAAAAGTGGCTACGTGATTTACACTCAATGGCTTAGTGTTTAAAGCACTGGAACCATAATCTAAGGTTCACAGATTTCAGCCAAGTTTGAAAACGCGTGGTTAGTTTTTTTTCTTTTATTATTCGTCATCGGAAAAAGCAAAAATAAAAACATTGTCATAGAATATCAGACTTCATTGCGATAAATACTTTGTTGTTGTTTGTTTTGCATGCGAGAAATAATAAATAATTAGAAAATGTTAGCCGGGCAAGCAGCACTGTGTTCCCAGGAGAGGGAGGGACATAGAACCCAAGAAATGGGGAAAGAAAGAAGAGGTAGAATCTCCACTTGGGGATCAGAGCCCTTAACCAGATGTGGTAGAAGAATCCAACTTTGGTTCCGGTGAACAAGATTCAGTGTGGAGCATCATCTCTAATCTCCACCGACAGAGTAGCACATTTGAAATTTCTGGAGGGCCAAAACTTGAGGAAGGGGTTTAGCCAAGGATGAAGCGATGTCCCCCGAAAGGCCAAACCCCCAACTTCCCCAGTGTTGTCTTTATTGGAAGAAAAGTTACAGTACGAAATAGGCGACAAGTTATAAGCAAAGTGATAGTTCATCCAAGAGAACGAAGGTGATAATAGAAGAGGTGTCCGGGGCGGATAGATTCTTTTGTAAATAATGAAATTTATTGATAATAATTTCTAACACCTTGAGTTCAAACTGGATCTTTCAATGCATAGGAGAAAAGAGACGCCGCTTTAGACCAGAGTAGAACTAAGATCCCTCCGTTAGATTCGGAGCGCCTTAACCGCTAGGCCACCAGGGCACAGCAACGACGCTCGTTTTTTCTCCATATATATACAAAGGTTTTTTTTTTGTAATTATTACCCTTCTCAGGGTTAACACGATTGCCAATTCGTCAACGCACACATCCATCTGAACATGTTTTTTTGTAATTTTTCGTGGGGAATTTTATAGATAGTATTTTTTGATACCCAGACTTGAGCTCAAATAGAGCTTTCAATGTATAGGAGAAAAAAAAAAGGTTAAAATTCATCAGGAAAAATTACAAAAAATATGTCTTGGTGGCTTTGTTCGCTGACCATCTGACAATTGTGTTGAGTCTCAGAAGGGTAATAATATCGTGCAAAAACCTTACACACGGAGAAAGGGAACCTATTTCCTTTGTCTAAGGCACTGCGGATCTAACTGACGGACTTCAGTTCGACTCTGGACTTGGACGATGTCTCTGTTTCTACTATACGTTGAAAGTTCCAGTTCGAATTTAAACGTGGATGTCGGAAATTACTATCAACAAAATTTTCCTCGAAAAATTACGACAAACCTGCCCCGGTGACTTCGTGTGTTGACCACTTAGCAATTGTGTTAAACCTGAGAATCTTACAAAAAATAAAATTTCTAAATGGTAACACACATGTCAATCAACATACATGCTGAAATAAAATAGAGTGTATCTTGATTTTATCTTCAAATAGTGTTATATAAACTGGGTATTACTAACATAATACCCAATTTATATAGCACTATTTGAAGGTAAGATCACGCTACACTTAATTTTTATTTTATTCTGAAATCGCTTACGCGGTTTCAAATAATTTACGTCTTTTGAAGAAACTTACGTGAGCCACTAGACGCCTTGCGATGTAAACCAATCCAGTGGTTTTTGATGCGTGCTATTGCGCTGAAAGAAAATTAGTAAAATCACAACTTTCAAAATCAATGCTTCATTTCAAAATGCCAATGCAAGCGAATTTAAAACTGCGAAATCAATCTAAATACTTCAGTTGAATAATTATAAATGTGTTTTAAACGAAAGCATTGTGAATTTGGTATAAAAAGTTCAATGACGTCTTTTAAGTCCAAATTTTAATTACATCTCATAAAATAAGTTTCGGAAATTGCCAAATGCATAAAAATATTTTAACTAAGCAACAATAAGTGTAATAAATGATATAATACATCTATTCGTCTATAATGTTCCAGAAGAATTTTACAAAATAAATTCTGCCCTTCACATTGCATGTAAATTTTATGTAAAAGCTATTCGCACATATGTAGTGTGAACAGCCTCTTTTCTGAACTTGTGCTGCAATTTATCATCTATGTATAGACATATATAGGCACATGAGCGCACAGAGGAGGGTGCAAGGGGGTGTACTTGCACTCCCTTGGCTTATAAAAAAAGGGGGAAAATAGGTTTGAATCCACAAGAAACTGTAGTGTAACAACATTATTCAATTGCAATTTTTTATGGATGAAGCCCCCTTGCATATCATTTTGGGGGCGCCCATGTATAGGCGAGCCTATAGGCAAGTCCAGGTGTAACAAGAAGTTGGCTGCTCCTTACAGGTTATTGGTTGGCGCAGATTGAATGACCTAGACTGTCCTTGTGTCATGAAAGTTAAGCAAGCATTGGCGCATGCAAAAATCTTGATAAGAACTTTCCGTCTATAAACAATTTCACTTCCGGCTTTGATAAAAGCTAATCGACGTAGCAAATTCACTTTTCCAGTGGTGAGGTCCCAACCTTCTTTAGCATTAGCGAGAGTTTTACGAAATCGTTATAGGACTGAGAGAACACTTACGAAATAGCTGTCGGATATGGATGGAGAATTTATTTTTTTCACTCGTTGTCAAATGTTTGTATAATAGATGCACAAATTTATGCATAAATATCTAATTCATGAACAGATTTATGCCTCATAAATGTACAAATTAAGATATAGCTAAGTCATGTGCAAATTCAAGTACAGATATTTAAATACAAATAGAAAAAACAACGTTTAAAAGCGTAGTAGAAATTTTATTCGACAAATTTCAACGCGTTTCGCACTGACTTTGGCCCTCCCTCGTCAGGAATACACTTCTGTCTGGTACGGAAATAAGCAATAAAGTGTTATGCAAAATAAATACAAAATTCACGGATGGGTTGTCACGTGACAACCCATCCGTGAATTTTGTATTTATTTTGCGTAGTGCTACGTCATCAAATTAACAGATATTTAATTCATGTACAGCTAGCTAATTATATGTGCAAATTCAGGTACGTTTAGTTACCGTATATACCCGTGTATAAGCCCGCTTTTTTTTTGGACGAAAATTTGACTCGAAAGTGAGGGTGGAGGGGGGGAGGATTATACACGGGCCAAAAAATATCAAAATTTGATTCGTCGATGTTCGAGGTATCTCTAATTAGACTTTATGATAACAAAATACATAAAAATCTAACATACCATTTATATTTAAAAGGCAAAATATTACAAAAAAGACACTTGATTTCAAAGAATCGAGATCCAATTCGTCGTCGGAGCATCCGAAAAGTTCTTCAAATTCACTTAGAGTCTTGACTTCATTATTATATGCTGTCAAAAGTCTGGAGTTTCGTCTATACTTCCTATCTGCGGAAGGTCAAATCCTTGCTTCTTCTGAAGGCGAATAATGTATTTCTGCTACTGAATTAGCTTTTCTTTCAACTGCTTTGGAATTTATGAGCAATCTTTGTCCTTTGTCTCAACAAAGGAAATGAAGGTATGCCTCTCCATAAAGAGCAAACACCAGCCAGCAACAGCACAAAAATGCACATCAGAACTCTCTTTGAACTCATTTCTTGCTATGTGCAGCGCTCTTATACGTATCTATGTTCTTGTAATGATTGGGACCTTGCACCGATGTTCTTGAATTCAATCAAATAGCTTCTCCTCTATCTTAGGAAACTGCGCAGCTTTTCCGCGCAAAAGTAGGGGGTGGTAAATTTTTCCTTTGTGACAAAAGGAGACGATAAATTATTATTATTATTATTAAGTTAATAATAATGTGCCAAATTGCTTAACTTGGATAAATGCACCTATCATTACGCTTATCATTGCTTAATAACCCGTCAGTTTCTTTGCGAAACATATGATTGTCAAATGGCTGTGAAATCAGTATAGGGATGCAAAACACAAAAAAGAGAGAACTAATTCAAACAAACGTAACAAATTTAATTAGGACTAACTACTACTCTAAAAATTCTATGCAGTTATATAAATGGCGAAAGTTTCCACATGGACAGAAACATAAATGTCTAGCTGATATTCTTGCTATGGTGCTGTGATTTATCAATACAGGTTGTTATCAAATCAACGGCTCAGCAACAATATCTGTCTAAATTGCAATATGACAATACAATAAATTACACCAATACTGAGAACGTATGCCAGATATTAAATTAAAACAATGCAAGAAATACTGCCTGAGTAAGCAAGGGCAAATGGGAAAAATAGAATGTTTCATAACCTAATTTTCAAATTAAACCTAAATGATGGTACACCTCGTACAAATGGGAATAAATGGATATTGACTCACGTGCGACTGTTATGATGGGGTGTTGCAGTCACGTGACCGTTGTTTTGTTGCAGGTGCATTACGCTGTGGCTCGTCGTGCACTTCAAAATCCAATTTCTGATGAGAAAACATTTACGGGGCTGCGGGGATGTTGCTGCTCCACTCCTGCCGGACTTGGCGTATTTTAAGGAAAACGTCTGGCTCTGCTGATGCGACAAACAATGATAAACAGCCGGGATGCTTCTGCGTCGGTTCAGTAGGACTGGGAGTATTTTAAGGACAAACATCAGGCTCTGCTGGTGCTGAAAACAACGATGAACAGCCGGGATTCTTCGGCGTCAGTTCAGCAGGACTCGGCGTATTTAAGAATAAACGTCAGCTTTGCTGATGCGAAAATCAACGATCATACTCAGTCGAACTTCTTTACTATGCAGTGGCGATGAATATAACTCTACGCAGCTGATGCGTATGATTTTGTAGCTCGTGAGCGAATCGAGAATTTTTGGAGCTTTAATAAAAACTTTCCAAGTGGAGCCCGTGCGATACTTTCAAGTAGGAAGGTTGTGAGTCTTCCCACCTGCAACTTTGCTTGCCCTCAAGGCTCTGACAGAACTCCAAGTTCACGTCAAATTGAGACGTCCTTTTCCGTACGCTGCTCCCGCTCTTCTCTTCTATTTTCTTCTCTTACTATCCCCAGCACGACCTGCATGTCAATCACATTAAATTACACAATCCACTCACAGGATTATTCGTTTTGCCAGTACATTTGCCTGTTGCTATATATACAAACTATACTGCTGATCTCTGATAGGTTTCCTTTCGCGGGGCGGTCTACTGTTTTTGAGTTTAACTACGCCCTGAGTTTACGATACTAGAATTGACAAACAAGCCCCTAATCAAAGTTGACATTTTATGGGATTTCCATGGTTTATTTTAGCCTGGCTCTGGCGCCTAAACCCATAAAACGTCGTCTGGCTTTTTCTTTGTCTACCCATGCTTACTTTGTACAAATACACAGAATATATTTGGCAAACTAATATTCTCCTGTAATAATACGTTAATATCCACACAAAATGATTTAAAGAACAATGTAATTCAATATGGCTGACGAGTATGCCATAGTGGGCTTATTTATACACGGGTAAGCCATTTTTGAAAGATTTTTTGCGGGAAAGTTGGGGGATGGGCTTATATACGCGTATATGCGGTAATTTATGTTCAAATTAGGTACATATGGTTCATTTATGTACAAATTCAGATACATGTACTTATATATATATATATCATCATCATCATCATATTCAACCATTATCTATCCACTGCTGGATGAAGGTCTCTCCAAATGCTTTCCACACAAGTCTATCCTGGGCCATTCGTTTCCACGTCACCCCAACCTGTTTTCTTATTTCATCCACCCATCTAGTTTGAGGACGTTTTCTAGGTCTTCGGTGGTCTCTTGGAATCCAGTTCAGAATTTCTGTTGTCCATCGTTGATCAGTTCTTCTTGCAATATGCCCAGCCCATCGCCATTTCAGCCCTTTTACTTTAACAATGATGTCCTCTACTCTAGTTTGCTCTCTCACCCAAGTGTTTCTTTTTCGATCTCTCCTAGTTATTCCAAGCATGCACCTCTCCATGCTCCTTTGCGTTGTCTGTAACTTTCGTATTGCTCCAACTGTTAGACTCCATGTCTCTGATCCATAAGAGAGGACTGGCAATACACACTGGTTGAAGACCTTTCTTTTTAGACACAAAGGCAATTTCCCCTTCAGGATAAAACTGTTTCTTCCAAATGCACTCCAGCCAAGTTTAATACGTCTGTTGAGTTCTTTCATAATGTTGCCATCCATTGAAATCAGCTGGCCAAGGTAAATATATGAATCAGCAATTTCTAGCTCAATGTTGTCAACTTGTATTTTTGTTTCCTCTACGAAATTATTGAACATGATCTTAGTTTTTTGTAGGTTCATCTTCAGTCCAACTTCTTTACTTCTAGTTGAGAGCTCCTGTA
>QLNU02003225.1:62130169-62158039 GCA_006491805.2 Dysdera silvatica | reverse complement strand
TGTTATGTTTCTGTCTCTTTTTATACTTGAAATTTCTGGAAAATCCCTCATCAGAGTAGTCCCGCAGAATGAAAAATCCAATGAGAACCAATGGGAGGCCTCCAATAGAATCATGGAAGAACCCCAATAGGGACCAATGAGAAACCCACACTGCGGGTTACCTAATTTGGGGATGTCTCATACATTTCAGAGTAAGAGTTGTTTATAAGTTTCTGGAAGTGGTTGTGATGTATTAATGGCTTTCCCGTGTAGTTTGTAAGTTTCCCAAGATTCTAAGAAGAGTCTACTATTCTTGTTTGTGATGTGACGGTGTAGTATTTTTGTTGAGTCCCAGTCGGGTTCGTGTCCGTGTTGTAAAGCGTGTTCTGCCAGACGTGAGGCTATGTCTCCTTTCGCGAGTGCTTGTTTGTGTTCTTTTTTTCTTGTTTTGATCATTCTTTTTGTTTGTCCTATGTAATGTTTGTTGCAGTCTTTGCATGGTATTTGGTATATGGCGCCTGTGAGATCTTCTGGTGGAACTGGGTCTTTAACTTTTGTAAGTTGTTTGCGAAGTGTTGTGACAGGGGAATAGAATGTTTGGATATTTGCCTCTTTAAGGATGCGAGAGATTGTTTCGGAAATGCCGTGAATATATGGAATAGATATGCGGGTGTGAGATGTATTGTTTAAAGATGTACTATTGGGTCTACAGTTTCTGAGAATGAATCGTTTAGGGTATCCATTATTTTTAAGTGCCGTGTGTATGTGTTTTGTTTCTGTGTTTGAAAGTGTTTCATTACTGCAGTGAGAATTCGCTCTAAGACTTAATGTTTTAACAACGGAAGCTTTGTGGCATGTTGGATGATGCGATTTAAAATCGAGATATCTGTCTGTATGTGTGGGTTTACGGTAAACTGAGGTGAAGATTGAGTTATCGTGAGATCTGTGTACAAGAACGTCTAGGAAAGGGAGTTTATTGTTCTGTTCTGTTTCGTATGTGAATTTTATATGTGAGTTTAAGTTATTAAGGTAATGGAAGAAGCTTTGGAGTGTATTAGTTTTAAGTACAACAAACGTGTCGTCGACGTATCTTTTCCAGAATTTAATGTTAAAATTCAGTGAAGACAAAGCAGTTTCCTCAAATGACTCCATAACCAAGTTAGCTACAACACTTGAGACCGGAGATCCCATGGCAGTGCCAAAAACTTGTCTATAGATAGAACCATTTGAGGAGAACACAGCAGAGTCCAGACAAAATTTCAACAATGTGCAGATGTCGTGAGGTGTTAGTGAAGTGCGTTCATGTAGTGTTGTGTCATTTTGGAGGCGTGTAAGTGCGGTGTCGATTGCAAGTGATGTGGGAATGCAAGTGAAGAGAGAAATTACATCGAATGAGACCATGAGGTCGTCGTCGTCAAGTTGTAGGTTATTTAAAGAGGTGCAGAAGGATTGGCTAGTAGAAACAGTGTAGTCGTTATTACCGATTATAGGAGAGAGTAGACGTGAGAGGTGTTGTGATAGGTTATATGTAGGAGAGCTGCAAAAACTAACTATAGTTTTAAGAGGAATATTTTGTTTATGAATTTTAGGTAATCCGTAGAAGGATGGTAAGCGGCCGGAAGTGCATTTTAAAGAGTCGTAGAGATTAAATGTAAGTTTTTTAGATTTATAGAGTTTTAGAAGGAGAGAGTTCATTTTGGATTGAATTGTTTGTGTAGGGTCTTTTGTGATGCGGGTGTATGTATTTGTATCAGATAAGAGTGTAGAGACTTTATGTAAGTAGTCTGGACGATTTAAGACGACTGTAGTACGGCCTTTATCAGCTGGCAGTATGACAAGGTCCTTGTCGTTCCGTAGCTCCCGGAGGGCAACCCTTTGCATAGGCGTTAGGTTGTCCTCAGGAAGTTTTGGACGCCGAAGGAGTCCTGCCACTCTGCAGCGGATATCAGCTGCAACACGTTCGTCAGTGTGAGTATTTTGTAGAGCATTTTCTATGGAAGCGAGAATCTGTGGTGTAGGAATTTTAAGTGGAGCAGGTGAGAAATTTAGACTGAGGGATAGTACGAATTGCTGTTGTGGTGTGAGATTTTTATTAGAAAGATTTAGTATCCAGTCAATACATCACAACCACTTCCAGAAACTTATAAACAACTCTTACTCTGAAATGTATGAGACACCTCCAAATTAGGTAGCCCGCAGTATGGGTTTCTCATTGGTCCCTATTGGGGTTCTTCCATGATTCTATTGGAGGCCTCCCATTGGTTCTCATTGGGTTTTCCCATTCTGCGGGACTACTCTGATGAAGGGTTTTCCAGAAATTTCAAGTATAAAAAAGAGACAGAAACATAACATCGTCATTACTCCTGATGAAGGACTGCTGCTGATGCGTCCGAAAGCTTGAGTGATCTTTTTCATTGCTATTTTACCAGTGTTTAACCTTTTTATGTAATTTCCTCCCTGGTACCCTGTATTTTATTTCTACTCTTTGTATATCTAAAGAATTTGAATTTTATACACTCCAGTTTATATTCATTGGTCCACATTACTTATTAAATTCTTATTCTCTTTGGCTATTCTATTTTACTTCTTTGTTATGTAGAATTCGTGGCATAATGTTATAAAACGTGTCTTATAATCGACATAATCTTTTATATGGTCTAACCCCATCTCAGGAATATGATTGCTTTCGACTTTTTTTATAATTTATCTTTAATAAAACCTTTCACTTTTACTCTTTTCTTTTCACAAACCTTTTCACCTTCATGTGCTGTCCTGCATTTACCAAATTTTTTGTCTTTTCATCCATATATGAA
This sequence comes from Dysdera silvatica, assembly GCA_006491805.2. NCBI lineage: Eukaryota > Metazoa > Arthropoda > Arachnida > Araneae > Dysderidae > Dysdera > Dysdera silvatica. The sequence goes on along the minus strand of QLNU02003225.1, from coordinate 62,155,247 downwards.
TTATCAAAATATAATTTAATGGAAATGTCATTTATATATGCGCCCCCCCCCTCACACGTATGTCCCTCTCCCAAATCTTCCAACTAAGCTTTTAATTATCGACTCAACATTGAAAAATTTTCACTTGGCACTTTTAAATGCTTACTTTTAGTAGGCATATGGTTATTGAACCCAATCCATACGGGGAAGCTTTAAATAGCTTATAGAGAACAATCTGGAAAGAAGGAATTCTACTGCTTTCTCGAAATCAGTAGAAGTTTGCAGAAACTAATTTCATCTCGGACGAGTCTTTTCCCACGTCATTGGTCAAGGCTCGCGCCAGAACGGGCGACGGGTAGGGAAGAGGAGAGGGCGCGACAACCGACTTTCAATAAATCATCAGCTCGTTGGCAATGACAGCGACCCACGCTTCGCTACCGGAGGGATGGAGGCGGAGGGCAGGGGGGGGAAGTACTGTTTCCAAGGGCGCGGTTCGCTAACCAATAAGCTACTTGCGTCGTAAACAGACCCTTCATGTTCAAGTGTTCTATTCGATTGTTAATTCCACGGTATTGGAGTTACGAAAAGAATTGGTATAACAGTTAGCCACTTTTTTTAAAATAATTTTCTCCCGGTAAATTAATGTTACCCGATTGTGAAACCCAATATTTTGCGGCGTCGCCCCCTCGGGCTGCGGCACCCGGGGCGACCACCCTGCGTGGTGATAGTGATAACAATCTTTGCTTGCGTGATGAAGATTGCAATCTTTACTTGCATGGTGGTGATGATGATGATCACCATCATTATACCTGCGTGATGATAGTGATAACAATCTTCACTTGCGTGATGATGGCGACAATTTTTACTTATGGGAAGATTATTTTTATTTACCAATGTACATTATGTTTGTTTTATGATAGAATTTTTCCATTATATTGACGGTATAGTGGTCATTTCTGAGGTATAATTTTACCAAATATCACACATAAATCGCAACGGAGTTATATATTTAAGGGTTGATTAATGAGACAACAATTATTACATTATTTATAACTTTGATAACACATTCACTCCCAACATAGAAACATAGACAAGAAAAATCGTATTCTTATTCAACATTAAAGATGGGAAAAAATCATTCGTTGACCGGATCAATGAATGAAAGACTCTGCCCATCCCTAAGAGACAGATAAAATTGTTAAACTGGTTTGCTTAGTACTGATTTTTCACATCTCTATTACACATCATTCTTAACTTCAGGGTTTATCTTAATTATTTAATAGATTACTACGAAAGTAGAAAATAGAATTATATTTTAGCCTGGCTTAGCCAGTGGCGCAGAACCGATAGTTTCCCCCTACACGTGGCAGAGTAGGAAGGGCATTTTGGATCACAATCAACGGTAGATTTTGGCAATTACCGCCCTTAGACGTAAGGCATATAAATAGTAACTTCTTTCTTTCCTTACGAAAAGAAGAAATACTTTTGGAAAAAAACAAATCACACCTATCGTACTTCTAAGTTTCTGTATGTGAATGTGTTTTTTGACATAGCTATTCAAACTAATAGTTTAATTAATACGTTTATATAATAGCTAATAATTTATTTTTGGGTTCCCAGATGCCGTCCCTTAGTAAAGGTTGTCCCTAGGCAAGTGCAGTACGCGCTTACTTAGAAATTCTCCACTAATCACAACGACGGAATCTTAGCGGAATCAAGACAAACTCAACATCTACATCAGATACACGACACGCATTGACACAGAACCCGTTTGAAATTTCTTAATTTCACAATTTATCCCTTTTGAATGCTTCTCCGTTCATTTTCTTTCGCTTTTCGACGATCAGAGGCAGTGCCGGATTTACGTATACGTCAAGTGGGCCTGGGTCTACGATCCCGCGATGTTTTGGGCCCTCCTCAGAGATGAGGCTTGGTATTATTAAAATTCAAAAGTTAATTTAATTTTATTCATTTACAAATATTCAAGTTCTATTTACTAATAAACCTGAATATTATAGATGATGAACTTCAAATTAAAAACAATCATTTATTGACTAATATTGCGGATCCGCATTATTTAGTGCCCATTCTCTCTTTTCAGCCTACATACAATCTTTAATCCGGCATTCACTATGGGCTCTAATAAAGCCAGACGCTCATACCACAACTTAAAAGTACACCAACGGTTTCGACAGGAGACTTGCCCATCTTTTCACCATGTACGCACTTAGTGAGTAAGCAGTCGACCCAAGGATTCAATCTCTGTTAACCACGTTTTTAGATATTTATCTGTCAAAACTGCTCTCGCCATTAATCATTAAGTAATTTACAGGTGCTTCTAAAAACCCTGTTTGCTGCCATTTGTGTTTGCGACAACGCGGCTACTTATTGATCTGTGATCACAATACCACTGTTGCTTTTTTATGCACATGCATCAAAATTTACTTTGTCTATAATAACCAATCCCACATATAACGGCTTTCGGTATAATACTCATCCCGCGAAGAGAAAGGGGTGGGTAGCTTTTTAATGAACCGGGAGTGACACATTTTAATAGCATGAGAGTATCATAATCTTATTGAAATGAAATGTGTGGTAATTGTTGAGCTCATAATGGAGTGTCATTGCTTACGCATGTGAGTGGTATTAGTTGAAATTGCAATGTTTAATGTATGAATGCTTTAAGACAAGAAAAAAAAAAAAACATACCAAATAACAGTATTTTACAGAGGGATGAGATATCCAATGAGGATCTGGTGGGCAAATGATATTTTGCACTGGGTTATATATTGTGGGCATTATAGTAGTTGAAGGTGAAGTAACAGATTCATCGCCCGTAGGTCTTTCGCACAATGGAGTTGCTAACTCATTACATCCACTTGAAGAGGCTATAAATTCGCCTTTCACAGTCACTTTTAGACACTGCTCATTTTCTGAAAAGGCAATAACAATGAATGACTTTGATATTTTGACACTTACGCTTTATCGATCAAACTCTCGCTCATTGACCCGCTATCAAAAAATTTTGTGAGTCATAAAGAAGGAGAAAAAGGCATTGTCTCCAGCTAGGGTCTAACCGCCGACCTCTTGGGTGCAATCTAAGCGTCATGCTAATTAAGTTGTGTCACAATCAACAAAAAGAAAACGGGTTCACAGTTAAACATATTTTAATGATATTTACTCGGCACGTCATCTACATAGAATAAACTTCATTATTCAATAATAATAATACGTTAAATGAATTACTACTATGGTGTTAAATTTTTTTAAACCTTCCTCTATGAAAACCATGCCGCGTTCTGTTGGAAAATGGTAAAATGAGTAGCAGGCTGAACACAAATATTAAATATAGACCTGTACGCATCACACCCATGAGGATAAACTACAAAGATATTGCTTCTGTATATGTGAAATCTTCCATTTCAGGTTCAGGTACATTCCACAAAATTACATATAATATTAACGACCAAACTTACTCTAGTCATAAAAAATATATGCATTTACTCTGCATATATTTAAGAAAATGAAAAAGAACTTTGAATTTAGCTATTCTATGCATCGTAACAATCTTACGGAGGCGAGGAAGCTTCGGCTTGAATTAATTTGCACTGTATTTGAATATGATATTCAAAAGATATTTTTGCATAAAAATGCATTATGAATGAAAACAGCGGTTTCTACATGATAACAACAATAAAGTTATCATTAACTTAAATCCTGGATCAGCATTCGTTACACAAGGGGAGATACAATAATTTTTGCCACCCACGTATTAATTAGCTCAAACTAGAGCTTGTGTAATTTTGGAGAAAAAGAGACGCTTTCCCCATCCTGGATTCGAACCAGGGTCCCTCCGTTTAGCCCGGAGTGTCTTGGACCGCTAGACGAATGAGGACAGGAAACAACGCTCTCTTTCTCCGTATGTAAAGGTGTTAAGCGGTCCAAGACACTCCGGGCTAAACGGAGGGACCCTGGTTCGAATCCAGGATGGGGAAAGCGTCTCTTTTTCTCCAAAATTACATAAGCTCTAGTTTGAGCTGTAATTAATACGTGGGTGGCAAAAATTATAGTATAATAAATTTCCCCCACGAAAACTCACAAAATTCTCGCCCCGGAGGCTTTCTTGTGTTGACCATATTTGGCAATTGTGTTATCCCTGCGGAGGGTAATAATACCTTAACACAAGGGGAGATCCATGCAGCAAGCTGTAGCTTTCTGCTCTCCTCCATTTCCATCCTAATCAGCAGTTAACATCTGTAAACTCGAAGTCAAGGATAATCTACGTAACATCAAGATTTTCATATAGCAGAATATAATAATAATAATAATAATAATAATAATAATAATAATAATAATACTTTATTTATTCTTCTTGGAACAGTCGTTGTGACAATACATGACCACACAAAGAAAGGTCCTAAGTAAATATGATGAATATTACCAAAATTGTAATTTGGTTGAATAAATGTATTCTTATACACGACCATACAAACCATACATCACCATACAAAGAAAGGTCCCAAGTAAATATCTACGATGGGTATCACCAAAATTGCAATTACGTTGAATACTTAATTTATTCTCATACACAAACTATACTATGGCGTTTGACTCAGATTCTTAGTAAAACGGTTTTTAAAAAGAGTTAAAATGTGTTTGATGGTTGCAGAGAATACGTTATTAATACATATTTTCTTTTGTAAGCAAAAGAAATATTCAAACCTTGTTGCGTATTTCCGATCCATGTATCTGAATTTGCGACAGCAGCAAACGCCTGTGCATAAGAACTATATAATCTAGATAGATTTAAAAAATTAGTTATAAAAACAGATGATATTATCATGGTAAAATTAATTTACTACAAGAGTTTCTGTTTTAAATAATAATTGACTCTTATTATTGTTAGGTATTCATCCTCAATATATTCCGAGATATTGGTTCTCAATACATCAAGGTAATGATCCTCAACGTATACGGACATTACTCCTGATGAAGGACTGCTGCTGATGCGTCCGAAAGCTTGGGTGATCTTTTTCATTGCTATTTTACCAGTGTTTAACCTTTTTATGTAATTTCCTCCCTGGTACCCTGTATTTTATTTCCTAGTATACGGATATGCTGATTCACAATATATTCAAAGGGACTGATTCTTTCATTAATAAAATTATAGCAGAAAAAATTTTCTTGGTTCAACATGTATAATTTTCCTTATATACTGAATGGATTGAAATCATTGGTGTTAACCAAGCAACCTGCAGATCGATATTTGGTCCGTATGTATGGCAGCCGCTTGGCCATTGATGTAAACAAGGGGAGAAATAGGAGTAACTAGTTTCATCTAGACAAAAATGTAAACCTTCCTTGAAAACCGAAATTTGCAAATGAATGCGACATAAGGAGCATTTCGGTTAGGGCCATAGTCCCCAAGATGTTGGGCTACCCACGTCAATGCAAACGACGCATTGTGTCCACTGTTTCACAATAGCGTTTCACAGATATAAAGTCTGCTCGGACTATCAGCACCATTTTGGAAGAGAATCCCGTAACAAGCTTCGGCTTCCTATTCTCTTCCAATTCTAACTAAATCTTGGACATAAAATCGAAAAGATTTATTCTGTGTTTTCTCAAATCTCCTATGATATGTACCTCAAGAAAAGTGCATACAAAATTGGGTTGGATAAACAAACATTACTATTATTACTAGGGCATGCCACGGTCGCATTTGTCACGATTACAAAACGTACATTATGTGGCCACCAACGCCAGATACGATTCATTATTATGTTCATCAATATATATGTTCAACTGCTATCACTCTCACAAGATTTTATCCTTGTGAAACTATTCCTATAATAATTCCATTTAAATAAATATGTAATGTTGTCGATAATATGTATATTGATATCATTTCATTATCAATATGAGTGACAAATAGTTTGAAATAAGCGGCAAGTACAACGTTTATCCAACCGGATTATTTATTTAATTAATCACACAGTTGTAAGATGTCTTTCTCCAGTGGATTTGGATGCTGCGCAAATTTCGATTATTTTGTTACATTCCCGAATGATGAAGCAAAAGCTCGAACAAACCTTTCACAACATAACTAACTTACATTTGGAGGTGTGTGTGTGTGGGGGGGGGGGCAAACATATAAATTTTCCTATGATCTAAAAACACTGAAGGGCCAGACTGGGTCCTCTCAAAGGGCGCATATCTTGGACTTTCAGAGGGCGCGAGTGCTTGCCCATTCGGAGGCGAGAGTCCTATTGCCCATGAGAGTGCACTGCCCCGAGGGCGAATGGGCCGGCTTCCCAGTCCGCCCATGCACGTGCCCCCCCCAAAAAAAACAGTTATGCTTGCAACATCTTTCTTCCATAAACTTGGGGCACACTCCGAGGTGGTAAGCTCCTTTCGCCATCTTGAAAAAAATAGTTGGTTTTAAGACTGCCCGAACCTTGAATCGCCAATAGTCAGTTATACCTCTCCATTATGCTTCAACTCAGTGATTTGAGATGTAGATTGTTTTTCTCATTTTCCTTCAAAGGATTATTCTGTATGAAGTTGTGCTGACTAATTCCCTCGTAATTTTTCTGTTGTGGTTTGAAGGATATCATGCTTCATATTTTCTGTGTTATCCAAGCATCAACTTTTTACTGGTTTGTTAGGTCGGAGTCGTCATGAAAAATTACGTTTGCATGTCATCAAGCTTTTCAAGTTGCAAACATTGTAGTACAGGAATAGAATGGAAGTATGTAGGTTCAGAAGAGTTTGACTTTTTTCTTTTAAAGAATTATTAGAAAGTTAATATTATCGCGCGGTGGCAGCGATAATACTGATTACGAACAAAAAAAAAAAAAAAAAAGCAGGCAGCAAGCAAGCCCAAAAACTGGGGGCAATGTTAGTGATGGACCAAACTGTTATTTTTGAATAACCTGTTCCAACGTTCCTGTTCCAATCACGTAACAGGTTCCAACCACCGGTGATTTCAGTCACCGGTGACTGGAACGTAAGCGTTGCTTCACAGGATATGGGAATTGAGGAACTTAACGATAATACATTTCAACGCTCAATCCGTAACAATACGTCTCGTCAACTCCATAAAAATAATAAATCCTTTGGAAAAAAATACACACATATGAAGTACAAAAATAATGAGAAAAAGTAAGGCTTTAAAATATTGAATTTTAGATATTTGAAACATTACACGATATTAAAAATCAAAGAAAGTTTAAAAAACTAATTCAAAGTAATGAAATACAGCAAAAAATATTGACACTGCTGTAAATTAATTGGTAAAACATACTGGAAGGTTACAATGTGGAACTAATTAAACAGGATAATGATAAACAAAATATGTATTCTCAGCTGATGTAGTTATACACATGTATGTATTCAGAATTTTTCATGTGTAAAGCTCAGTAATGTAAAAATATTAATACTTGTACTAATTAATATACATGGATAAAAAATCTATTCCATTAAATATGAATTGGCATTTAGGAACAATAATCTTTCGGCGTGAAGAGGCTCCAACCGATTTCTCCCATCGGTTAAAATGTTACCAGCCTTTAAGAAAATTCTTTCGCAAGGCACTCATGTTGCCATAAAGTTGAATTTCCTTTTCGCTAACTCTGATAGATTTGGGTAGATCAGAGAATGGACTCTCCACCATGACAAAGGGTCTTGATTCCGTGGCAAGTAATTATTATCTAGATAGCGATTGATTTCACTAGTTGCTATTGATGTGGGAGTACCTAAATAATCAAATGTTAACTGAGTTTATACTTTAAGTACATTAAATAAAAATAATAAAATAATTAAAATAATAATTAATTAAAAAATGATTGATTAAATAATGATCGGTTAAAATAATGACTAATTAAAACAATACTAAATTAAAACAATAATTAAGCAAAATAATAAGTTAATCTGAACGCTACTGAAACTTAAAGTATATTTTGAAAATGTGAATATAGGAGTAAAATGAAATTAGAGTTAAGAAAATTCGTTCATTATATCCATAATATTCCACATATAACTTAAATCAAACTAACTGAAATCGTTTGCTCGTTATAGCCCTGAACTCGTTATGTCAGTGCTCATTATAACTGAGTTCTACTGTACATAATATAGATAATAAAAATAATACATTAACTGAATTTAAACTTTAATTTAAATATTAAAAGAATAGTGATAACAAAATACGAGGCATGTTAAGATTTTTACACTGGTAAAAAGAAAATGAAATGTTATATACTTCTAGGTTGTTTTAGCAGCAACTTCAACATCGAGTTCGTCCCAAACGGAAAATTGATTTCCTTCACTAATTATTTTCGATGGAGATTCTATTTGAACATCTGATGATTGATTGACATCTTCGGTAATTAAGTCCACTAATGCTCCAATGCAGGTTTTTTTCAAATTTTTCCTTGCATCCGATTTTTTAAAGGAAGTAATTTAAATCTTGGGTCTAATAGCGTTAAGAGACCGAGACTAATATTGTATTCCACATTTTTCAGTCTTTTTAAAATGCCCATATGTAATTTATTTAATATATTACGAACTTCAGGGTGAAGGTTTTTTTCGAGAAGCTTAACGCAAACATTTTTTAGGCATATTGTTATAGGTATTATAATACTACCTGTAGCGTATTTCTCCCCCACTAATATCACGAGTAACCTCTTCGAACGGCTGTAATATTACACAGAGACCTCTACAGATATCCCACTCGTCTTCTGTTAAAACAGGAATGTCTTTATTAATTATTGCCACCGTTGTTTTTATCGAATTTTTTAGTTCGACAAATCTTTGCAGCATGTAAAACATTGAATTCCACCGAGTTGGAACTTCCTGTATTAACTTTTTTGGTACTTGTATTCCCGAATTTTTCTGGGCTAGAGGCAATTTTTCGCTCCCCATGGCACTTCTTTTAAAGTACGCTACGACTGTCTTTATTTTAGTCAATAAATCATTAGAATCGTCTAAGGCATGCTGAACAATAAGGTTCAAGGTGTGAGCGTAACAACCAAAATGATTCCACTTTAATTCTTTCGTTACGGCACTTACCATATTTGAAGCATTGTCTGTGACCACAGCAAGTATTTTGTCTGTTAAATTAAACTTATTTACTATACGCCTCATTGCATTGGCTAGGAATGCTGAAGTATGGGAAGTATTATCTACTGTACATTCTAAAAGCATGGACCTCATTTGAAAATTCTGATTAACGAAGTGAGCGGTGAAAGCAATGTAGCTATCCATACTACTTGATGTCCAAGAATCGGTAGTCAAGCAAATACTAGCAGCAGCATTTAGCTATTTACGGACAATCATCATGTACTGCTCATAATGAGCTGGAATAAGTGAATTTGCAATTACTTTCCTATTAGGTAATTTGTAGGAAGTGTTAAGTCCTTTAATAAGATTGGAAAATCCGCGATCTTGCACTATTGAAAACAGTTGATAGTCTACCGTAAATAACGTTAACAATAATTTATAAATATTCTTTTGTTGATTTTCTCTCATTCTTTTATTTAGTGATAAAAAAAAGAAGAAGTTAATGTTTGCTGCGTGGGTCTCCGCTTGTTCGAGCTTACTTCCTTCCCGATGATGGTTTACTGAGGGAAACTTATGTGCTCCCTTTTGGTGTAGCACCCACGTATTTGCCGTGCGTGGAGGCCCGTGTCCCAGCAAAGGGGGATCTTGGTGGCTGAGGGGCGAGGTACTGTCCCCAACACGCTACTTTGGCCCCTGCTCCTGGTAAACGGGAGGTCGGCCTGTCCCCGGTATCGACCAATCAGCTGGTCGCGAGTGCTACTGGTGTTAGGAGCATTAGAGACCTCAAAATCTGTTACGTTCTTTCTTATCTTCCTTCGTTTTTTTTGTTTTTCTTCTAACACACTGTTACTGTGACATGCCTCATTTGATTTGATTTACTTTACTCTTACTTTTTTCTTTTCTATTGGTTTTCCTTTTACTGGTCCTACTACTACTCTGTCTCAGTTGAAACGTCAGTCGAATGATCCGAGACAATAGTTCCTTTTTTCTTGAGATCGATTTTGCTCCTCTGACCACTCGTACCTCACGGCTTAGGGGATAACCGAAAGGGTATAGGTCCTGGTTAGCTCTGGCATTATTGCAATGTCCCCTTGTAGGGCTCCGTGGTGGGTGGGGCCGGTGGGGCCTGAATCTTATTCTAATTCTTTATGGATAAATAAAAAAAATAAACTTCTTCACCGAATGATGAACCGACGACCAAAAGAGCACGTTTTGATACACCTAGTCTGACAACCGTTTAACCATCATTCTTAATTGTTTCATCTAATGATGAACGATTCAAAAACCTGTCACCTTTCACAATTGATAAAACTGTTAAAAGCGTAGTTGGAGTAGTTAAAAATGTAAAACCACTCAAATCACGCGATTTACTTATAGAAACGGCCACACCAAATCAATCCTCTTCTCTTCTACAATGCACAAATTTTCTTTCCAATCCAGTACAGGTCAATCCTCATAAAACTTTAAATAGCTCTCGTGGTGTAATATCAGAGACGGATTTGATTGATGTCGATGAGCAAGACCTAGTTACCGAACTTGCAGACCAGGGAATCACCGCCGCAAGGCACATTACAATAAAAAAGGATGGCAATATCGTCAAAACAACACATGTAATTCTTTCTTTCAATAGACCTAAAATCACTAGCACCATCAAAGCAGGTTACCTGATCTGTAAAGTCCGTGAATACATCCCTAACCCAACTAGATGCTTTAACTGTCAAAAATTTGGCCATTCCAAGATCTCTTGCCGAGGTAAACTAACTTGTGCTAAATGTGGAACCCACGACCACGATGACAACAACTGCTCAAACACTTCTCCTAAATGCACAAATTGTAAGGGTGAGTATCCATCAAATGCAAAATCGTGCCCTAAATGGAAAGAGGAGAAACGCATTCTTGAAATTAAGGTCACTAATAATATCAGCTATACTGAAGCTAAAAATCAGTTAAACATTAACAAACCCCCCAATAGCCTTAATTTTGCAGCAGCTGTCCAAACAAATAAACAACCCTCAATGGTGAGTGTTGCAGTCCAGACACTCCCTCAAAATAGTAGTTGTACAGCTAACTCTGTTCAAACCAGCACACCAATAAAGACCAACTTCATAAAACGTACTTCCTCGGAAGCAAATAGACTCAGCAAACCAAAGATGAAAATAAATTTAAAAACCCAAAGTTCTTCAAAAAAACAAATTAGGTTGGCCAACTTCCGATCGGCACCAAACTTCAAACACCTTTCAGCCAAGGACTTTTTAAAAGAGTCCAAACAGAAAAGCAAAAAAATTAAAGAAGCCGAAAATGACATCACTGATTATGCATCTGATATTGAAATTTCTAATGCCTTCTCCTGTCTCCAGGAAGATGGGATAGATACCTCTGGTATTCACAATGAAGACACACAAATTAATAGGACCAAGAGTCCTATCCACTTCCCTTAATGGCGCGTTCTTCCATTCTCCAATGGAATTGCCGCGGTTTCCAAGTTAACATTGATGATATTAAACACCTTATTAACACTTACTCACCTATCTGTGTTGCTCTCCAAGAAACCTTCTTAACTCCTGACCGTGATCCCACACTTCGGAACCATGTTATATTCCGTAAAGATAATGAAGTTGGTGACAGGGCTTGTGGAGGGGTTGCCCTCATAGTCCCCAATAGTATTCCTGCTTCTGCTCTCCAACTCAACACAACACTACAAGCTACTGCAATTCGCATGTATACTCATGCATCCCTTATTATCTGAATATATTTGCCACCAAACGAACCCATTAATATCAACCAGCTCTCTCTTTTGATCACACAACTTCCACCTCCTTTCCTCCTCTTGGGTGATTTCAATAGCCATAATCAGCTTTGGGGTGTAATAATACAAATTCTCGTGGCAGAATAATAGAAAACCTTTTAATTAGTCACAGTTTGGCATGTCTTAACAATGGCTCTTACACATACTGCCATCCTGCATCATGCGGCTTTTCAGTGATTGACCTCTCCATTTGTTCACCTAATATCATGCCAAATTTTTCTTTTAATGTTTTGGATAACCCTTTCGGTAGTGATCACTTCTCAATCATCTTGATCGATAATCAGAACTCTCCATGTACCACCACTAGACTTCCAAGATGGAAAATTGAAAGAGCAGACTGGGACAGTTTCTGTATAAATGCCATACTTACAGAAAATTTGGTCTTGAAAGGAAATATCAATGAAGCCACATTATCTGTTACACAGACAATAATGCAAGCAGCCCATCAAGCAATACCTAAAACATCAACAAAGTACCCCAAATTTCCAAAACCATGGTGGAACTCTGATTGTAGCGTTGCTTATAAAGAACAAAAAAAGGCTTGGAATAGATTTAGATGGTACTCAACAAACGATAATTTTATTGAGTTCAAAAAAGCAAGAGCAAAATGTAGACGTATCCGATGGGAAGCAAAAAGGGAGTCCTGGAAACAGTATGTTTCTAGCATTAAAACTTCCACAAACCTAAAAATCATTTGGAATAAAATAAAAAAAATTAATGGAAACGATACGTCTTATCCAACCTCCACCCTCAATAGCAATGGGATTGTTGCAAACAATCTTCCAGATATTGCAAACCTACTGGGAAAGACTATCTCCCAAACATCCAGCAATAATACCTATGATCCAAATTTTTACGTAATTCAAAACAGGATTGAAAAAATTCCACTCAAATTCCACTCCAGCACAAATGAGCCTTATAATTCTCCTTTCACAATGTGTGAGCTCATGAGTGCTTTGCAAACTTCAAGAAATAGTGCTCCTGGTCATGATAACATCCATTACTCCATGCTTAGACACTTGTCCCAAAGCTCAAAGGAAAATCTACTTTGCTTGTACAATAGAATCTGGATAGAACATTGATTTCCAGATTCTTAGCGAAGAGCAATTATTATCCCTTTCCCAAAGCCAGGTAAAGACCCAAAAAATCCAACTAACCATCGGCCAATAGCATTAACAAGATGTCTATGCAAATTAATGGAGAGGATGGTAAATCAGCGTCTTTCATATTCCTTGGAATCCAATAACTGCATAATGACTTCTCAAAATGGCTTCCGCCGCATACGCTCTACTACAGATAACCTTCTTCTGCTTGAAACAAGGATCCGAGAAGCATTTGTCAAATGAGAACATCTAGTCTCTATTTTCTTTGACATTGAGAAAGCCTATGATAGAACTTGGCGTCATGGAATACTTTGTGACCTTCAGGAATGTGGCCTCAAAGGAAACATGGCATTTTTTATTCAAAATTTTCTCACTGATCGTACTTTCCAAGTTCGTCTTGGATCGGTTCTTTCTGATCTTTACAACCAAAAACAGGGTGTTCCTCAGGGCAGTGTCTTGAGTGCTACACTCTTCATTCTAAGGCTCAATAACATCATCAAAAAGGTCCCACACACTGTACAAACATCACTATACGTTGACGATCTCCAAATCTCTTGTCAATCCCGTGACATGAGCAGGCTAGAAAGGCAGTTGCAAATTGCCCTCAATAACATCACTAACTGGACAAATGAAAATGGCTTTACTTTCTCAATAGAGAAGACAGTTTGTGTCCATTTTTGTCGGAGGAGAGGCTTACATCCAGAACCAGAACTCTATTTGGGAAATCATCGTATTCCAGTTGTTCAAAAGGCAAAATTTCTTGGTGTGTTATTTGACCATAAACTTACCTTCAAGTAGCACAATCAGTCTCTTAAAAACAAATCCATAAAGCCCTTAATATCTTCAGAGTACTCTCCCATACATCCTGGGGAGCAGACCGTTATTCAATGCTTCGTCTGTATCGTGCTCTCATCCGCTCCAAACTGGATTATGGCTCTGTCATTGACGCCTCCGCTCGACAATCCATCTTGAAAGCTCTTGATCCTATTCACCATCAGGGTCTCAGACTGTGTACAGGTGCATTCCGTACCTCACCAGCTTTAAGGCGTATGCAGCTCTCTCTCAACTATTATACGAAACTTAAATCACTGCCCACTCACCCTCTTAGGGATGTCATTTTCGAACCTCGTTCGATCTTACTTTTTAATGCTCGCCCTTCATGCATCCCTACCTTTGGTATTCGGATGGTTAAACTAACCAGAGAATTAGGTATAGATTGTCGGAGCATTGCTCCTACACATACTCATTTATCACCACCATGGGTCATACCTGCCGTGGGCATCCATTGCGATCTGGTTAACCACAGCAAAAGCACTACACCTAATGCTTTTTACCAGCAGTTATTCTCTGAATTTCGGGATCATTTTCAAGACTCCAATTTCATTTTTACAGATGGATCCAAAACAGAAACAAATGTAGGTTCTGCATTTGTCATTAATAACAGTGCCATTGCAGAAAAAATCCCCCCATCATACTCCATTTTCACAGCAGAACTTTATGCCATTTCCATGGCACTTGCGTATATTTCAACTCATAGCTTAATTCCTTGTATAATTTGTACCGATTCTCAGAGCTCTTTAAGAGCCCTGGAATCTTTTAAATATTCACCTCATCCTATTTTATCCAAAATCCATTCACAACTGCAGCACCTGCACAATCATTCCAATATTAAATTCTGCTGGATCCCTGCTCACATTGGTATCAAAGGGAATGAGGCTGCTGATGCAGCTGCAAGGGCAACGAACTCACCACTTGCTTCTAGCCAACTTCTTCCTTTCTCTGACCTGAAACCAATTATCAAGACCTGTGTGAATCAAAGGTGGCAAGAAGAATGGGATCATCAAACCAATAACAAATTGCATAATATTAAACATACAATTGGTAACTGGCCCTCCTCATACCGTAAAAATCGGAAAGAGGAGGTTCTCCTTGCTAGACTTCGCATTGGGCATTCCCATCTCACCCATAGACATCTGTTGGAAGGAAAACCAGCACCAATTTGCCAAGTGTGCAATGAACCCATGAGTGTTTTACACATTTTAACTCAATGCCCCTATTATAGACTTGCCCGCACTCTTACTTTTAACTCTTCATCACTGTCTGACATTTTAAATGACCATGCTGACCATACGCACGTTTTAAAATTTTTAAAAAGTACTGGCTTTTACTACAGTCTTTGATTTTACCATGTTTGGCGCAGTATAGCCCAGATGCTCTTGCGCCATAAAAAAGCCAAACAAACAAACAAACTTACTTCCGTTGTAGAAATTTGTTAAGAAGGTCTGTGGATGTCGGTCTCATTCTGAGGTATGATAGAATTTGATGATGGGAGCACCACACATTCTTGGGAGTGGGAAGACGTGGATGATGAATGTGTGGATAAATCTATGCTTGGATGCTTCCTTGTAATATGTTTTTTTAAGTTCGTTATGGAAGATTTGTAACTCAATTTTTGTGCACACAAATCGCACGCAGCACTTTTCTCCTCCTTGTCATTTATTGTAAAAAAGGGACCACAAGTAACTGGAAGCTTTTCGATTAATTATGCTTAAAAATTGCAACTAAATGCGACTTCTCGTAATATCAGACGTTAGTTACACTGTGAATTAGCGACTGAGCCCTGACGTCAACTTGACTGACTATGCCGGATGTTATGGTAACAACCCGTTATCTCAACGCGTTTCCTGTGTGAAGAAAGTGAGGAATATGTTCCTAGAACGGTGATTTTTAAACGTTACTTCAAGTAACTCCTGTTCCTAGTCACCGGTGACTGAAATAACAGCTGTTTCAGAGGAGCATACTATTCCTGGAATAGTGATCACTCGATAACAGGTGATTTTTAACAGTTACCTTAAATAACTCCCATCTCTAGCAAATATATACTTTAGCCTCTGCTTAAAAAAAAACAAAAACAAAAAACAAACTGGACGTGCACGTGTCTCTCTTGCCCCTGCCAAATTACGTCTATGTATGCAGGATTAGACAGAGAGAGAGAGAAAGAGAGACAAATTGTGCGGTGAGATGTACTCGCCGAACAATAGCCCAACTTAACAAGAAAACCTAGGTACCTAATAGGAGAAGATTTCCGACTCACTAACTGCCCAAATTAGTCACCAATGGCGACCGAACGACCGCTTATATGTTTTGAATATTGCACCTTAAGTCAAATCAGTTCGCTGTAGTAAAAACTGTTATTTTTAAAACCAAACACAGTTACTCCTTAAAATCCTAAAACTATATATTAGGAAATCCTTTTTGAAGGAAAATGATAATAAAAATATTATGTTTATATATAGTGTTAACATGGTGCCTTCAATTCATTTAAATTTTAAAATACAAAGACAGTAAAATCATCTCCACCTCCATCGTTTAGACTAAAACATTTTTAATTAAATTCCAATTAAAGCCTTTAAATATAAATACCCACACATTTGATATCACTATGAAATTGCCTTGCTTGTCTTCACAGTATTTTTGACCATCCTGTCGGGTGAGAAGTGGCCCCCAGAAGTAACACTTGTCCAAAAACTGACTATAAACGAGCGCCCCACAGTTTTCTTCTACGTAACCACTGATTCCACAGATAAAACTTCTCATATCATGACATGAACCGTTTTTCTCTCTCTAAGAAATAACAAGTTACCATTAACGTACGCAAAAAATGTTCATAAGCTTGAGGGTTATAGAGCTAAAAGTTCATATATTCATATCTATATACATAAAACTGCATTAAAATTGGGATTTTAACCCCCTTATATGCGCCAGTATAAGTTACGTTTTATAACTAAACTTACTGATAAATTCCAATGTAAAATATATATATATATGGGCCCAGCCAAAACTTTTTACTTCAGCTTTACAGATGATTTTTCAGCAGATAAATTGGAATAACAAGGGAATAAAAATAAATGGTGAATATTTAAATCATTTGCGGTTTGCTGATGACATTGTTATTTTTTCAACGAACCCATCAGAACTCCAAGACATGGTACAGGAGCTCTCAACTAGAAGTAAAGAAGTTGGACTCAAGATGAACCTACAAAAAACTAAGATCATGTTCAATAATTTCGTAGAGGAAACAAAAATACAAGTTGACAACATTGAGCTAGAAATTGCTGATTCATATATTTACCTTGGCCAGCTGATTTCAATGGATGGCAACATTATGAAAGAACTCAACAGACGTATTAAACTTGGCTGGAGTGCATTTGGAAGAAACAGTTTTATCCTGAAGGGGAAATTGCCTTTGTGTCTAAAAAGAAAGGTCTTCAACCAGTGTGTATTGCCAGTCCTCTCTTATGGATCAGAGACATGGAGTCTAACAGTTGGAGCAATACGAAAGTTACAGACAACGCAAAGGAGCATGGAGAGGTGCATGCTTGGAATAACTAGGAGAGATCGAAAAAGGAACACTTGGGTGAGAGAGCAAACTAGAGTAGAGGACATCATTGTTAAAGTAAAAGGGCTGAAATGGCGATGGGCTGGGCATATTGCAAGAAGAACTGATCAACGATGGACAACAGAAATTCTGAACTGGATTCCAAGAGACCACCGAAAACCCAGAAAACGTTCTCAAACTAGATGGGTGGATGAAATAAGAAAACAGGTCGGGGTGACATGGAAGCGAATTGCTCAGGATAGACGTGGAAAGCATTTGGAGAGACCTCTTCTTCATCCAGCAGTGGATAGATAATGGTTGAATATGATGATGATGATGATGATATATATATATATATATACCGAAACAATCACAGTAGGGTATAGTCCGGTCTCTTTTTATGTGGATCTTTTTATGCGGTTTACATTTCGCCCGAACTTTTTCAAATAAATAAACATTAAAAGATTTTACTACGCATGTTTCTATACATTCTCATACGTAATACTCTCCGACGAAAGGCGATTTACATGGGTGTGTGTGTGTGTCGTGTTCTTCCCTTCTCTTTTCTGAAGCGAATCCACGTGTCGCCACGCCACTCTTTCCAACATAAGTAAGCTGAAAAACTGCATGCCTGGATATCATGAACCATGTAAAAAATTAGTAAAATCATCATCGCAAAGTTTAATTACTGTTTACATTGTTAGAAAAGAAAGAGCTAGCTACACGGAACGAGAATGAAGTTTGTGAAAACTCATTGTCTTTACTGTGCAGATCTGATGCGGAGACTGTTTCTTCTAGTGATGAAAGTAAGTGTTTTGGCACAAGTTCGCAAACGGTGCAGACCATTACCAGATAGCGAAAATAATTCTGACGAAAAAATATTTATTTTTTTAATAAAATAAAATGAATAAAGTTTGAAAACAAACTTATTTTAAGCTTCATCTCTATTTCTTTCAAATTTTGAAAGGATTTTTTTAGGCACTCCATTTTCTTAAATCTCTATGAACTTTTTCATGCGGTCTTAGGTTAATTTTAACTCCTTGCTTCGGTTTTATGCAATTTTAGAAAATTGCGGATGTGTATCTAATCATTCAACGTAATTAAGTTCTTTTTCACGCGATTTTTTTATATGCGATTTTCTAAGAAATGTATCTATTGTATAAAAAGAGACCTGACTGTATATGGCCCAATAGATATGCTAAAAACTACGATATTCAATGAGTCTCTTGGGAAACAACGGGTAAAGACTGTAACCTATTACTGCCCAAGGAGAGAATGGTGAGTTGATATTAGAGAAAACAGATATAGTATATATGAATGGCACAATCATTAAATAGCATTTCTTCACCCAACGTCAGCATGTTTAATGAAGTTTCATTGCTAATTGCTTTCCATCTTATACGAAAATAAAATTAATAATCTGTTAGTTATTATATTTGTATACGTCAGGAATTCACCCTTTTCGGTCTAAGGGTCAATTTTGCTTATTCTTGTTGGCTCTCAGGCCTCATTACTGTACAGGTAATATTAGGACTGGACAAAAGCAGATCCAGGAGCGGGTAGGGTTGATCTCCCCCCGGATTCTTGCCCTTTTTTTAGATCCCTATATTGGTTTGCCCCCCCCGAAAATATTTTCTAGATCCACCGCTGTAACTGAATATGCATATATTACAACGTAAAATACACATTGAAGCAAACATTTATAGTACTTTTAGTTATTAATATATAGTTTTTTTAGTGAGCCTTTCGTAATGTTAAGTTTTAACAAGCCCGTCGGGTCTTACTTTTAATTATTAATATATAGTTTTTTTAGTGAGCCTTTCGTAATGTTAAGTTTTAACAAGCCCGTCGGGTCTTATTTTTGACGTTGCAACCCTAAGAGTGTTTTTAAGGTGGACATCGGTCATTCTGGTCCTATTATTATTATTTTTTTTTTTTATTTTATTCACTTCATTTTTGAAAAGAGCTTTTTGCAGACGTAAGTTCTCACGAATAGTGATACCGTTTTCAGAGCATGCAGTCAGATAGTGGGGAAGATGTTCTTATCGATTTATTTAGAATAGAATTCAGTGAGTCGTAAGCTGAATTTTATTTTAAAATCACTGTTGCACTGCAAATCAATAAAACTACCTTTAATATCGATATAAGTAAGAAAATTAAAGTAAAACACGATTGAGGGAAGACCGTGTGTTTAGTTTTCTATGGTTTTAAAATATTTATTGCTGAATGTGAACAGAATAAAAAAATATATAGACTTAAGATTCACAGGGAGCAAGGAGTGTATTTTTGTGTGAAACAATTTGTATTTTTTCATGAGCCAGCAGGCGGCAAAATACATATCGGAGGGCCACATGTGGCCTGCGGGCCGAGAGTTGAAGACAATTGGTATACGTGACCAGATAAAATGTTTGCTATGTCACCTAAGTAGAAATTATACTGAAATGGAAATAGAATTTAGGGTGATGCATGAACTACTTCGATAATACAGTCGACCCTTCTCCCTTTTAATCCTGTCACGGATAATCAAATACCCCGATTATAAGAATAAAGTATATTAGAACTAAGAGTATTCCTATAGGATCGGTGTTAAATTTTCCCGCTTTAATAAATAATCCTTGCAGGCAAGCCTCGGATATTCAAATAAAGACCACAATCTTAGCCTCAAAATCAGTGCTCAAATAAGGAAAAATAAGTGTGAAGATAAATATTTGTCTTCGCAAACCCACCCCCTAGTTGAATGATTTTCAGGATCACACTATTTCATTAGGAGCACGTTTACTATTTTGTGTTACGGTGGAATACAAAAACTTGATATTATACCCATAGCTCCCCCTCCTTTTTTTAGAACCGGATGTGCGTCTTTTAACTTCTGACCAATTAATTTGACCCCAATCAGAGGACGCCAGTCATCGTATTGGTACTGTCGCGTTGTAGCAAGCTTTTTTCTTTCTTCAGATGGTCATTGAGTTTATGCGATAAGCTGGAATTTCTAGAGGCAATAAAGTAACACTGATCAAAATTTCAAAAGTGTTTCTAATTTCCACGCAAGTAAAGCCGTAAGTATATGCCATACTCGTGGCAAAGCTAACCTGGTACACTGATAAGGCACAGAGCAGTACGATTTCGCCAGTGCAATATAGTTCGCCCTTTCTTACGTTAACAGAGTTAATAGAAGATACATTTCGTACATAAAACATTAAAATAATGCTCAAATACATAAAACATAGGCATATTTGTGTAATTAAAATCTGGTATTTATTAAATTTAGGAAAAAGACTCATTATAGCAAGCGCTGACGTCATTCAAGTAACTGACCACTCAGAGGACTTCGTTTGCTTGGCGGGAAATTTGGCGCCTGGAATTTTGGCAACCACGTTTTTCTGCATTCCAAATTAGGCGATAAATAGCCTAATAAGGTTGAGGGTTACCTCATTTTTCGCCAATTTGCGAACGAATACTTGTTGCACGGGCGTGAATAGGTCGTCGTAGCCTTAACAGTGTTCCAGGTTAGCTTTGCCGATTGTATAGTGAACTATTTGTATTCCATTAAAATACACGTTGGTACGAATAATATTTGTTGTTGTTTTTACACATAGGCTAGTATTACTATTTTTAATACTATTTCATGTATAGTATATGTGTACTAGGGCAGCGGTCGCCAACCTTTCGGACCTCACGGACCACTAAATTCATAATTTTAAATCCCGCGGACCACATTTCGTGAATTTAGTGCAATATAAAGGTGAAAATTGTCATTCAGAATATGAGAATTTCTTAGAATATTATTTTTGTTTTATTATTAATAAAACACTAAAAATGGCGTATGTCCAAATTTTTCTGCAGACCACCAAAATTTTCTCGCGGACCACCGGTTGGCGACCGCTGTATTAGGGTATTTACGTATGTAGGTAGCTGCGAATTTATTTTCTCCGGATAACCGAATATCTCGTTTAATCGAACAATATTCTCTAGAACCGTCAACATTCGTTTAAGCGAAGCCGACTGTATGTTGTTATATGCATAGGAATAATTATACAATAATTTTTGCCACCCACGTTCATATAGCTCAAACTAGAGCTTTTTTTATATTTGGAGAAAAAGAGGCGCGGACCTCATCCTGGATTCGAACCAGGGTCCCCGCATTGAGCACGC
The DNA here is from genome assembly GCA_006491805.2 of Dysdera silvatica. Lineage (NCBI taxonomy): Eukaryota > Metazoa > Arthropoda > Arachnida > Araneae > Dysderidae > Dysdera > Dysdera silvatica. The sequence goes on along the minus strand of QLNU02003225.1, from coordinate 62,133,769 downwards.
GGTGTCTTGACCTACTAGACGAACGAGGACAAGAACAAACGCATTTTTCTCCGTATATTAGGATGTAAGATATTATTACCCTTCACAGGGATAACACAATTGCCAAATAATGGTCAACACAGAAAAGCCTCCGGGGCGAGATTTTTGTGAGTTTTTCGTGGGGGAATTTATTATACAATAATTTTTGCCACCCACGTTTAAGTAGCTCAAACTAGAGCTTTTTTTATATTTGGAGAAAAAGAGGCGCCATCCTCATCCTAGAGTCGAACCAGAGTCTAAACCGCGGGCTAAACAAGGGGACCCTAGTTCGAATCCAGATGAGGACGTCCTCTGGTTGGCGATTTCGCCCCGGAGGCTTTTCTGTGTTGACCATTATTTGGCAATTGTGTTATCCCTGTGAAGGGTAATAATATCTTACACAGTAGGAATAATGTTTGGATAATTTTGCATAAAGGTAAAAGTGCAAATCTCACCATGTTTTCAACATAATGACATGTAACGTTATCGTAAAATTCCTCCGCTATCCAAAAGGACTTGTTATCTAAAAGAAGTAATTAGAAATTGAAAGGTATTTTGAAAAGGAAAACTATAGCGTTCAAGAGAATGATATTATGAGCTAATTCTTAAACGCTGATACTAATTGCGATTAAAAACTAAATAATCAAATACAAACCCCCAAATTTCAATTCTCGTAAAACATCAGGATACATCAAGAAAGCCTATATTTAACGTATAATGTGAAAAATTAGAAGCATGTGGGTTGGGTTACCTTGAGTATAAGGAGAGATTTGGAAAGACTATATACAGTAAAACCTCCAAATGGCGGACACTTTGGAACTTCAATACTTACCAGCTATTCGGAAGGGTTATGGTATAAAAAGTATTGGGACTAGGAGTTAGAAAAGTGATAAATGGAAGTATCCGCTTTTCTGGATTATTTGTCGAGGAGATTTTACTGTATGTTTTATAATTAAAAAGATAGCCCAGCATTGCTTTAATACGAGTTAAAATAATCGCAATGGACCCATACACAGAGCCGGCACTAGGTAGTTTGCCGTTCAGGGCGAACACGTGATTTTGCCGCTCCAAAATTACTGACCATATTTTATAATCTGCCCCAATAATATGTCGAGCAGGGTGAATGCCCGGCTTGCTGCCCCCTGTTACCGGCCCTGCATATATGGCACTGAGATATTGCGAGCTCGGTTCCACATTACAGCAATAAAACAAGTCACACGATTTTCTTTGTTTCACAGGTACAAAAAGTTACATTTTTACTACACTGTAGTCTACGAAGGTGCAATCACATTATCAATGAACTAATTGATCAACTACCAAACTTGTTTGAGGCAGAATTACTTTTGCTGTCCTTGCGCCATAAGAATACAACCAACCAATCATCAACTACCAATTTGTGTGACACAGTTAGCACATGATGTTGAAAAAACGGTGTTGACGAACTTGTTCGACACAAGGCTGATAGGATACTTTCAATTTGTAAAAAGCGTAATATATGCGATGCGCAATTGCGTAGAGCTATGTGTGTGGGGAAGGGTTTAAGCTGGCTCGAAACATGCTGTCGCAAAAATGCTAAAATGGGAAAAAAGTTGTAGCAAAATGCTAAAAAATATTAGTTGCTTTCGTTGCTCCAAGAACCCTATCCATGAAATTATTTACATCAACGATGCTTAACAGGTGCTGTTCAGAATTTTGAAGAGGAAACGAAAAGGAACAAGAAAAGATCGCTGAAGTGCAAAACGGATATTCTGGAATCGGGGAATCCTGTTTTCAGAGAATAAACTGTGGTTAAAAATGCCTGTCGCATTTTCGCGATGGGCAATAATTTTTTCTTCGCATTTTCGAGCAACTCGTCGCATTTTGCGAAAAATGCGACTACAGCTTAAACCCTGGTGTGGAGGTTATAAAAGGAGGGAGTTACTCCTATATAAAAAGTCTAATCAAGGGGTATGGGAGAGAGAAAAAAAGGCTGTGAACCTCTGATGTAAACTACACCAAAAGAGTGCAAAATTAAGAAAAATGAAACATAAAAGGAAAACAAACTATAACTTTAAAGCACAAATTTCGGAAAAAATAAATTCAGATAATGTAAGTCGAATTTGATATATGACTTTAATGTGGATATGGTAAAACAATATGGGAATGTTATGAAATGTGGTCTATAGAAAACTTTCTCCATGAATAGGAAGGAATGTCAAATATATGTGCCGGCTTAGATCACTGGCGTACGCAGAGGGGGGCGTTGATTGGATCATAACCCCCATTGACCCAAACACCTACATTGAAATACAAAAAGCCACAATCCTAAACACGTGTCACATTGTCAGGAAGTTTCTAGACATGGCACATTAAGAAGTGATGTAAAAAGAGGCTTGGGAACATGGCGCTCTGCCCGTCCCAAAGCCTGTTTCCGCCAAGAATGGGCGAGGAAAACCTTATATATATATGTAGAGATGTAGCTCTGTAACCCCTTATAAGCCTGTTAATCCCCACCTTATGAATTTCCTGCGTACGTTAATTATGGCTTTGATGGATTAAATATTTATGGTATTGAATACATTAAATTTGATATATATTTGGGTATATATTTGGGTATATATTTGGATATAGTAAACATTTTGAGCATAAGGATTTAAACTACATATTAAACAATCGAGTATATATTTGAGTATATTAAACATTCAAGTACATATTTGAGTATATTAAACATTGAAGCACATTTACGTAAGTATATTAAACATTCGAGTACATTTATGTAAGTATACTAACCATTTTAGTATATTAAACATTCGAGTACATTTAAGTGTACTAAACATTCGAGTACATTGAAGTACGCTAAAGAGTCGAGTACATTTAAGTGCACTAAAGATTCGAGCACATTTGGATACAAAAAACGTTTTAGTACATTTGGGTACGTTTGAGTACATTAAACATTTAACACATTAAATCATAAGTACTGCTCATAACTTACATGCATTTGCGTACGTGTATAATAGAAATTTATATTCTGTGAAGGTCTCCGGATGAAACAAAAATCCTTGAACTCGTGCGCATTCATCGATAGCTCCCACAAAAGTAGTTTCTTGTAAATTTATCTTGTAACATGATCTAAATAACTGCAACCATCCATCAGGACATGGATGACCTTCAAGTAAAAAAGTAAGAGTAAAGGTAAAATAATGTTTCATCTAGAAAAAAATTAGGGCAGGACCCATGGCATAGCAAAAAGCCATTTTTTTGGTGCTGTAAATACACAGATATACTCATGATAAATATCCGCTGTTGCGTCAGCTTTACTGCTACCAATTCCTTTAAACAACGTCTTAATTTGTTTAGTTCCTATAGTTGCTTTCTTTAAATTGCTTAGTTTTCGTTTATAGGTAAGAATTTTTTGGATTTTTTTTTTTTTTTTAGTTCCGAGTTAAGTATATGCGAAAGGCGAGCGGAAGGTGTGCGTGATTGCAATCTAATGTCAATGTTGCCAGATGGCAAGATTAAAAAATCTCAACTTCATACAAAATAATAATTAAATTAATATAACTAGTTAAACAATATTCTATAATAATTCCATTTATTCAAATA
>QLNU02003225.1:62115320-62130069 GCA_006491805.2 Dysdera silvatica | reverse complement strand
GAGATTTCTGAAAGATTACGATTAGATAAACTAACGTTGAGATTAAACAAATGTGAATTTAGCAAGCAATAAGTGGATTTTTTGGGCTTTGTCGTAAAAATGAAGATGGGATTAAACCATCTGTCTGTAAGATCAAGGCAATAGATGAATTCTTGACTCCCTTAAACGTACATGACACAAGAAGATTCCTGGAATTAACAGGCTTATGCTCACAAGGCAGAACCTTTAACAATATTGTTGCAGAAGAGTCAAACATTTGAATGGAAGGACGAGCAAAAGAGAGCATTTCAATTACTAAAAGACGACAAAGCAACCAATACTAATGCACTATAATCCAAACGCTGAAACGGAAGTTCACTGTGATGCTAGTTCTTTTAGCTAAAATGTTATTACAACAAGGAAAGGACAAAAAGTGGCGCTTAGTTTACTGCGTAAGTAAGAAAACGACTGATGCTGAAAAAAAAAACCTTCCCAGCAAATTGGAATTAATAGCGATTGTGTGGACCCTCAATAGACTGAGACAATTCTTAATAAGTATAACAGTCACTATTATCGCTGATTGCCAAGCCTTAAGCTGCATGAACACAAGGAAGTCATGGAACCCACAGATAGCTCGCTGGAGTAATTTGATTCAAGACTACGATTTTGAAATTCGATATCAACCAGCAGGAAAGATGTCACATGTTAATGCACTAAGTAGAGCACCTGTAGCAGATTCCGAGGACACGATGACTTCAATTATGGATAAACTAGACGTCTGTACTACGCAAATTGATGTGGAGCCAATTTATTTGACCTTAACTGAAAAAGAACAAGTATTACTAATCCAACACGCCGATTCAGAATAGAAAAGGTTGATTGAGATATTCCATAAACCACGCGAAGGAAGAACGGACGGCACATGCGTAACTACTACGAATTTAAAAAAAAATATATTCTTTTTCGAAAGATTAAAGAACAAAGATCAACTACTCTACGTTATATAGACGAAGAAATGACATTCATTGTGCACAGATAGTAAAAGGTTCATTTAACAACGTTTTTTAGCACAATACAATTAAAAAATGATAAAATCGACGATCGTTTCGGATGATCAATGACCTAGAAGAAGAACGACCATTGATCGTCCGAAACGATCGTCGATTTTACAATTGTTTAATTCTATTGTGCTAAAAAAACGTTGTTAAATGAACTTTTTACTACTCTACGTTATACCCAAAAGTATGAGAAAAAAGTACAGTGATCAAATTTTACGATTTGATGGGTCATTTTTCAGTACAAAGGACAGTTTCTAAAATAAAAGAACTTTACTGGTTCCAGGCGATGAAACGTTATGTACAACGACACGTTGCAATGTGCTTTGATTGTTTATTAAACAAAGTATCGGCGGGAAGACAACAAGCTTTTCTTCATCCGATTAAAGCAGGTCGTAGATCCTTTTCGATCATTCACCTTGATCATTCGAGCCCCTTTGAAAAGAGCTCTAAAGGAAATCATGAACTGTTGGTCATCATCGACAATTTCACGAGATTTGTCCAATTGGTTCCTGTTAAAGGCACGTCAACCTCACACGTGATGAAAGCCTTGAAAAGTTTCGTAAACAGATACGGATCACCAGAAAAGATTATCAATGAAAGAGGAACTTGCTACACCTCTCATCAATTTCAAGAATATTGCGCCAACAACGGAATTCACCATGTACTCAACTCAACTAAGCACCCGCGTGCAAACGGAATGGTAGAACGAATAACCGAACAATTTTATCTACCATTACAACCGGAATGACCGATGACAACCATAGCAATTGGGACAGTAATGTTCAAAAAGTTGAGAGAAACTTAAATAATTTCGTGAATAAAACGACCAACAAGACACCAAGTTACAATGATGGACTTCTAAGGAAAATGGCTGACGAGGATGCTGACGTATGGACCGACCCAGATAGATTACGAGAAGAAGCGAGAGAAACCATAGAGGAAGGCCAGAGAAAAATGAAAACAAGCTTCGATAAAAAAAGATGCGGAACTTTAGTATTTGAACAAGGAGAGATTGTAGTGATGAAGAGAGCATCTGGGTCTACAAGACAACCAAAGAAGACTGAACACAAATATCGAAGACGCTTAATTATCACTAGTGTAATGCCTAACAATACTTATCGAATGGCACAGTTAGAAGAAAAAGTAAAAGGACATTTCTTTTCGACTACAGCTCATGTTAGTCAACTGAAACCATGGAAAAGTGAACCAGAAACCAGTGAAGAAGACAGTGATGTCAGCGACGAGGACGAAGTCATTGAAAGGACCATAGAAGGTCCAACACGTAAAGAATGACGATCCCGAATAAGCCCAATTTAGTGCAATCGGGACGATTGAAAAATCAGTATGGCCGAGTGTTAGATAATTATTGAAAACTGAAAGAAGAATTCGCCCTGCGATGGCGCAGTGTGGTAACGCGTTCGCCTAGTGCCCCGATCAAACCGGGTTTGACTCCCAGCAGTGCAAAAGAACGCTTACTCAGAGATCTCGTAAACATCCCACTGCTCAATGTAGTCCGAGGTTTGTTTCCCTTGGCCTTAATAGGTTCGGATTCCTCGGAAAACTGAAGGTCCCGGCGCAGCATGACCCTTGTAGTCTTTGAGCCGTAAAACCAAAAAGAAAGAAGAATTCAAAGAAGCAGGATGCACGCGCAAAAGTGAACGTTTTTCGATAAATAGAGTTCGTTTTACGATCTTTCGTTTTGTTAATTTCATTCTGTTTGTGTTATTGTACTTTTGGCTTATTTTGACGAATAAAGTAAGAGTAACCTCTAACGGCGAAGAGATATATATATTACAGCAGGCAGCAAATAAAAAGGATAAACGAGATTTTTAATGAACGGATCTATTCATCGTCAAATGATGTGTAAATTCATTAAATTAATGATTCAGTGAAAAATTTTGCTCAACTTTACAATTTATGTATATTTTTTTAATATTTCCTACACGAACAATTCAGAATTATTTATTGAATTTATATTATATTATATATTTATCTTTTTTTATTATTATATTTATATTTGGATATTATTTATTTATTCTGTAATTTCAATAATAAAATAACGATGTGCATAATTAAAGGTCTGTAATTTATATCATTTTTCTGAAAAGGCAAGAATGTCAAATTCTAAATTGCGGGGGCATTTAAATGCAGTTCCAAAAATTTTGTTTAAAATTTGCGAGACTCCGAGTCCCTAGGTGGTAAATTCGTTAATTAAATTCGCTTATAAATATATAATTAGATATGAAAAATCATAGATTTGTAAATTCTGGCTATCACATTGGTTTTCAGAGAGAATCAAACAAAGAGTGTACATTTTTCAAGCTGATTTTCAATATTACCTTTTCAAACATTGAAAATAAAATGTCTTTCTTAATATGAAAAAGATCAAGAATTCTTTTTAAACTAATGAAAAAAATAATAATTTTTCTTCAAAAGATGCTAAATTATTTTATGCACGTATTATATCATATTTTCATCAATATCCACTCTCATAAATTCATGCCGGATTAATGTTTTCATGAGGCCTAGGCTGGAAAAATAGAATGATCCCCCCCCCCATCTCTAAAACATGTGCCCCTCCCGATATTATTCAATAAATTATGAGATTTCCTTTAAAGGTCATTATCTTCAATAACCACATAAGTTCCTCTTGAAAATAAACAAAATTAAAATGACGTTTAAATTTAAATAGAATCAGCTCCTTTCAAGACTTCCGCAGGGGGCACTAAAATCAAGGGGTCATAGATCCGGTCCTACTTGACCTATACGTAAATCCGGCACTGATGTCATGTACAAAAACACTACAGTTACCATTAACGCTTTCAGAGGTGCCCAGCTTTATCATAAATATGCCCGAAATTCAAAGTATCAAATACACTTACCATGAAACTGTGTAATTATTGAAAAAAATATTAGACATGAATAAGCTGGAAATTTTAAACCCATCTTGCTTGAACAATAAATGAGCGTTTTGTTTGTTCCATGAGAAATTCGTAGACTGCTCAATGACGTCACTTCCGAGACTGGAAATAGGCGAATGGAATTGAACATCATCGGATATAGAGAAAAATAATGACTTTATTTCCTTTCCCCGCTCTTCCTCCTGCTTTCGCGATAACAACGACTATTTCGATTGTCCGCTTTGCCCCTTGTTAAACCAAACGTTCAAATATAAATTTAGCAGTTGAAGTCACACGGGGTCAAAAGAAGATATGTGCCCTGCACCATACATGTGATTTCAGCTTTCTTGTGATGGGCGTTGGATCAAAAATAATTGTAATTTGCATTTTTTTTAGAGGCAAAATATTTATATGTAAAGTATTATTACCTTAAACAGTGTTAACACAATTGCCAAACGGTCAGCACACAAAGCCGCCGAGACATTTTTTTTTTTGTAATTTTTGCCACCCACGCTCAAGCTCAAACTAGAGTATTATATTATTATTTATTATATACATGGGAAAAAGAGACATCGCTCTCAACCGGAGATCCAACGTATGATCTGTTGTGCTTCTACCAACTCGGCCATTAGGAAAGGAATGAAAGAGTGTATAAATATATTAGCGTGAAAGGCAGAAATTTTTATCTATAAAATTCCCCACGAAAATTGCAAAAGCATGCTCTGGTGGTTTTGTGTGTTGACCATTTAGCAATTGTGTTAACCAACTCCTGTGATGGGCACAATATAATTTACATAAACATCTTACACAGGGTGCGTCTATAAAGTCGACCTTAGGTAATTCTTCCGAAAGTCCGTTAGATAAATGTAGCATATCGGCGAGCACGTATCCCATTATTTTTGGGGCACACTTTTTGAGTGAAAAATTTTTGGTGTGTGATCCCAGGTGTGACGGTGGTCAAAACAAAAAATATCAAAACGAAAACGTCAAGTTGTGACATCATCTGAAAGATGTGACAAAAAAGCGAATATTAACGTTAGGCCTAGGTCCATACAATCCAAATTAGTCATGAATAGGAGAGGTGTAAAGTTTGGAAGTCCATTTCTTTTACTAAACTTTCCCACACATAGGTCTAAAATCACGTTCTGTGCTCGTTTCTGTAGAGAGTGAGCATTTGCGTATGTGAAGATACAAAGGAGATTTAATAGGAGAGGGGACGGGGGAAATCTCCCCCAATAGATTCAAATTCTTATTTAAATTACACAGCGTACTACTGTATTAAACTTCATTTCAATAACTGCTCAAAATCCGCACCATTAACCCCCCGATAGTAAAATAAACGATTTTCAAATTCCTGACGGACCTGCTGAAAAGTAAGTAAAGGTATCTCCCGACAAGAGGTAGTAATTTTGTTCCTTAATTCGAGTATAGACTACAGACTTCAGGTGTCCCCATAAAAAAATCATTCATAGCAAAATTTGGGGGTCGAGCCGGTTTCTCAATCGGCCTTCACCTACCAATCTATTTATTTGTGAATATGCCATCCAGATATTGACGCACAGCGATGTTATAATGTGCAGGGCAACCATCTTGTTGAAATACAATTCCATCTACATCAAATTCTAGCTCTCCTTCTTCAGTTGTAGCATTTTCGACAACCTTTGTAATTAGAGGGTCTACTAAATTTTCTAGCAGATCTAAATAACATTCCCCGGTTAAAGCACCATCAATGAAAGAGGCCCTATGGCATGGTTGCTTAAAATTCCCGCCCAAGTATTAATTTCTTTTGGTCGCTGAGTATAATCCGTTCGCGGTACCAGTCCCGTTAGAATGCAAGGGAGCTGAAGTAACGAAAAACCAGTTATGAAAGACGCCCTTACCTCTAATGCAATGAAACAACCCGTCTGTGATTTCAGCTCCCTTAAATTCTAGCGGGACTAGTGGACAACTTTCCGCGAACAGACTATTATGTCCTTCTCTTAAAATATTGGACTTTTTATTGCTCCAGTAACGCACATTTTGAGTATTCACATGTGCATTAAGAAGGACTATGTTTTCATTGCTGCAATAAATGTTTTGCAGAACTTATGATTTTCAGCGGTTCGTGCAGTCAAAACAAATGCTTTACAAAACTCAAGAAGAAGAAGAAGATCAAGTCATCCTCACTAAGCTCTTGAGTAATGTGCATTTTATACGGATAAAACGAATGTTTTTTAAGGATTTTGCCGATTGTGGTTTTGGTAACGTTCGTCCAGTGGCTCATTGTACTTAAGGATTGTTGGGGTGTTATACTAGCATTGCCGATAATTAATAGCATTGTATCCTCATTGATTGGCAACGATTTTGAAATAGCGTTCAGTCTTCATCGCTCCAGGCCCCTCAAAAAAAAAAAAATAAATAAATAAATCCCAGCAAAATCCAGACATTCCTTTTGTTTGTCTATGTGATAATCTAGTCCAAATCTCTCCTCTTAAGTAGGGCCCTGCAAAGAAAAGATACACTTGAGATAAAGGCCAGAACTCATCCTACCCTCTAATTCTGTCTAATTGTTCTGATTCTTCTTTAAAAAAAAGTATTTAGCATCATCGTCAAGTAATCCAGGTATCTTGCTATATATTACCATATCATAAATAGAGATGTAAAAAACCCGCGAAAATTGAAACGCGGGAATAAACGCGGGAATTTTTGGGAATAAACAGGAAATTTTGGACATATTGGAAACTTTGATGGGAAGAAACTACCCCGACAATGTTTACGTTTATTTGCGCAACACCAGCGAACAAGCGAACAGCGAAAAAGACCCGAAATATTTCAATAAACCTTTTCTTACCTATATTTTGTACCCTTTCCTCTTTCAATAGAAATTATTATTAGATGAAGAAATTATATTCCATTATAAATGTTCCGAAGTTCAAGTTGAATAATGTTATCACTTTAAGGCATTAAATACAAAAAATTGTCATCGATTAAATATCAAGATTAGTTAAATATTTATTTCTTGAAATAAATAATAAGTAACGCAAAAATCGTTTTGTACCTTTCAAATGACCATATTTCAAAATTCCCATAACTTTCAAAAAAACCTTTGCTTTGGCAATTTTGAAAATTCTCTTCTCAAAAAACTTGTTTCTTTCCCGGGTTTAAATCGAGTTTTTTCATCCGTTATATCTCTAATCCTAAGTAATGAAAAAAGTATTATAAACATGAAAACTAACCGAAGACAAAAAGATAAATGCTTGGAAAAACTATTAAAAACAAACAAAAAAGCTCTATAGTGACGTTGAACAAAAAAGCTCTTATAGTGAATAGGAGTAAATACCATTGTTGTGCAGAGGACACTTATTGGGAGAAGTGAACACATTCGGCCGGTCTATATCCGTTGTGCATATGTATTATTATGTAATATATATTTGTTATTGAAGAAAAAATTGGAATGAAAATTCACTGAATATACTGTAATAAAAACTTATCAATTAAAGGCAATCAAAGTTTTCTCATCTCAGCATTAAAAGGTCATTATATGAAAAAATAAATTTCGAGCAAGGTAGATGGAACTAGAAAGCAGGTGGGAATAACGCGAAAATAAATATAAGAAATTTAGCAAGATTTTTAACTAATAAAGGAATAATAATAATGTTATGATGTTATGAGATAATCATTTAATTACTACCGATAGAACAGATTGAAACAACTACACTAAACGTTATATTCATCATTAAAGACGGGTTTTCCTAAGTAAAAGTTTTACTACTTATAATTAGCGTCGCCACAACATTAAAATATCTCAACATGTGTCAGACTCTAATGATACAATTTAACACTGAAGAAACGAGCCCTGACGAAACTGTCAATCAAAGCAGACCGATTTTTTTTTGCAGGGGAGATGGGGAGACTAGACGATATTGATAACCGGCTTTTTGGAGATTGCTTGCCAATAGTGATGGCATGTTCTGTACAAACTTGATAAACAAAGGTCATCGGATGGCTACCCTTACCCTGTTTTTCTTAGTCAACTATTCTATGTTAATTAGTCTAACAACATCTAGGACACATTTTCTCAACGTCACACTGGAGGAAACCAATGGAAGTTTGTTTCCAGAGTGAGCAACTGAACCAGCATGACACGCGATAACGTAATTAGCAATGGGGAAAAACGAAGCGTAAAAAGTGTACAGCTAGGAAAATGCACCTTTATTAGATCAATAACCCTACAGTTGATTCTGGATGCTGATTAACCCACTCGCAAAGAGTCGAAAACAAATGACAGATATTTATTAATCTATTGTTAAAAGCAAATCCACTTGGGCCGTAAAAGTTCTTGCTTCACCTTGCAGCCTAAACACACAACTACTGAAGAAGAAGAAGAAGAAATAGTAGACTACATGTTAAAAAAGCGTCTGCTATGGCGGTTAATTGTTTCAAAGTGTTGAAGAATTTAGGTAAACAGTGTTTTAATAATTTTACGGATTCGTATCTTATATTCAGTCCATCCTATCTCATATTCAGCCATCCTCATCCTGGAAAGTATGTTTTGCAAAAGTACAACAAAGGTAGATGGGGAAATGGGTTTTTTGAAGAGTACAAAGGGGTCAAGAAATTTTTTTTGTGGTTACGTAAACGCGTAACTCGGAAATGTTCCCGAATATTGGAGACGAACATCGTTTTGACCATTATTTCTCAGTGCTTATGAATGTAGTTAAGTATTTTTTAAGAATGAATAGAATATAAGAAACGTAGAAAAATATCCGAAATTATAAAATTTGTCCGATTGCAGATGGTATTCCATCATGACGACCAAAATACATGGGAAACGGCAAGTCATGAGGACATAATTCTATTAGGAAGTGGTTGGTGCGATTAATGACAAAAACAAGGACGAAACATGCAGTACAGTTTACAGTGAAAAAACATATTTATTTTTGCAGGGGGGATCATGACCCCTGTGCCCACATTTGGTACATATGAATATATGGATTTGTATCTCTGTAACTCTTCCACATTATGAGTTAGTAATCTCTTATGAACTTTCTGTATATTCCTATGCTGTAAGCACATATTGAAAATAATAAGCACACATATATATATATATCATCATCATCATATTCAACCATTATCTATCCACTGCTGGATGAAGGTCTCTCCAAATGCTTTCCACACAAGTCTATCCTGAGCAATTCGCTTCCATGTCACCCCAACCTGTTTTCTTATTTCATCCACCCATCTAGTTTGAGGACGTTTTCTAGGTCTTCGGTGGTCTCTTGGAATCCAGTTCAGAATTTCTGTTGTCCATCGTTGATCAGTTCTTCTTGCAATATGCCCAGCCCATCGCCATTTCAGTCCTTTTACTTTAACAATGATGTCCTCTACTCTAGTTTGCTCTCTCACCCAAGTGTTTCTTTTTCGATCTCTCCTAGTTATTCCAAGCATGCACCTCTCCATGCTCCTTTGCGTTGTCTGTAACTTTCGTATTGCTCCAACTGTTAGACTCCATGTCTCTGATCCATAAGAGAGGACTGGCAATACACACTGGTTGAAGACTTTTCTTTTTAGACATAAAGGCAATTTCCCCTTCAGGATAAAACTGTTTCTTCCAAATGCACTCCAGCCAAGTTTAATACGTCTGTTGAGTTCTTTCATAATGTTGCCATCCATTGAAATCAGCTGGCCAAGGTAAATATATGAATCAGCAATTTCTAGCTCAGTGTTGTCAACTTGTATTTTTGTTTCCTCTACAAAATTATTGAACATGATCTTAGTTTTTTGTAGGTTCATCTTGAGTCCAACTTCTTCACTTCTAGTTGAGAGCTCTTGTACCATGTCTTGGAGTTCTAATGGGTCCGTTGAAAAAATAACAATGTCATCAGCAAACCGCAGATGATTTAAATATTCACCATTTATTTTTATTCCCTTGTTATTCCAATTTATCTGCTGAAAAATCATCTGTAAAGCTGAAGTAAAAAGTTTTGGAGAAATGGTATCTCCCTGCCTCACACCTTTACCAATTTTGATAGTTTTGGTATCTTTATGTAACCGAAATTTTGCACTTGCATTTTTATACACACGTTTCACCATGTCAATGTACACATCCTCAATGTCTGTTGATCTTAAAGAGTTGATGACTGCTGATGTTTTAATAGAGTCAAAGGCCTTCTCATAGTCAATAAATGCCACACACAATGGAAGTTCATATTCATGTGTTCTTTCAATTAATTCTCTTAATACTTGAATATGGTCCACTGTACTGAATCCACTTCGAAATCCAGCTTGTTCTCTTGGTTGAGCTGCATCTAATTTTTTCTGCAGGCGATGTGTTAGCACTTTTGTGAAGATTTTATAAATAGCAGGTAACAAGCTAATTGGTCGGTAATTTTTCAAATCCTCTTTATCACCTTTTTTATGCAAAAGAATTACTGTTGCAGAATCCCATTGGTTTGGTATGTTACCGCTGTTAAGACATTTGGTAAAGAATTTTGCAAGTATGTCTTCTACATATTCTCCAGCTTCTTTTAGGATATCTAATGTAATACCATCATCACCAGGGGCTCTTCCTTTCTTCATACTTTTTATTGCAAATGAAACTTCTTCTTTTAAGATTTTAGGAGCTGTTCCTTCGACTATTTCAATGTCTTCGTTTAATCCACTGTTACTTTCGTATAGATTTTTGTAGAATTCTTCAACTCTTCTAAGTATTTCTTCCCTATTTCTTGTTACGGTGCCATCCTCTCCTTTTAATGCAATGATGTGTTTCTTCCCAACAGATAAACTTCCTTTAACAACCCTAAGGCTCTTGTTATTTTCAATGGCTTTCCTTACTAGCTCACAGTTGAATTTTCTTATGTCTTCTTTCATGCTTTTGCGCAGAGTTTTACAAAGTTCTATGTACTCAATCCTGGAACTGGTATTTTGATTGTCCACCTTCATATCTCTTCGCCTTTTCATGAGCTGTTTCGTCTTCTCAGATAATTTGCTATTGTGCTTTTTACAGGTTACACCACCAATTTCCCCAGCAGTTTCAACTATTGTCTTAACAATGTTTTCATTTGCTTCTGAGATATCACTTTCATCAATAAGTCCTTCCAGTGCAGAAAAGCGATTTTTTAATTCCAACTTGAATGCCTCGGTATTTTCTTTTAATTTCTTTAAATCCACCCTCTTACTTACTTGTTTCCTAATGAGCTTCTGTCGTTCTAATTTAGTATTTAAGTGCACTTTACATCTCACCATTCGATGATCACTTCCAGTATTAAATCTGTTCAGTACACTGCAATCTTCAATAATTGATTTCTTGTTTGCCAGGATATAGTCAATTTCACTAGTTCCCCCATTTGGGTGTTTCCATGTCCATTTTCTTTGCGGTTTCTTCTTAAAAAATGAATTCATGATGCTAAGATTTTCAGCTTCTGCAAATTCGATGAGTTGATCGCCACGTTCATTCCTTTCCCCATATCCGTATTTACCAACCGATGTCTCTCCTTGTTCCTGTTGTCCAATTCTTGCATTGAAATCCCCCATGATGAGCTTGATATGTTGTTTCCCTTTGGTGTGTAACTCTTTGATTTCTTCATAAAATTCTTCAACCTCTTCGTCGGTATGGCTTGATGTTGGTGCATATACCTGTACTATTTGAAGTTGGTATCGCTGGGTTAGTTGAACAACGAGCCTCGCTGCTCGATCTGACGTGCTTTCGACTTCAAGAAGGTAGTCTTTAATTCTTTTGTTGATTAAGAAGCCAACACCACTTGTTCTTCCAGTTTCCGTTCCTCTATAATAAAACAAATGTCCACTTTTAAGTTCCACCAACTCTTCACCTTTTCTTCTAACTTCACTGAGTCCTACAATGTCCCATTTGATCTTGTCAAGTTCTTCTTCCAATTCCTGAAGTTTTGCTTCAGAAGCAAGGGATCGTCCATTAAACGTAGCCAAGGTCAATAACAAACGGCAGCCTGGGCCATTCCAGTGATTCTTAGCACCCCCTGCTTTCATGCCACACTGACCGCTGCCTTGATCAGGAGCACTCCAGCACCTGGAGACTAGGGGCCATGGTTTCTGGTGTGTCAACATAATGGAGGAATTAGCCATAATTTCACCACGCTGGCTAGACGGGTTGGTGAATTAGCCCTCCCCTTCCGCCTTTCTATCCGTGTAGCAAATATTAATTTGCCACATAAATAGAAAGCTCAGCCTGCACCACTTGAAGGCGGGGTAGGACACTAGGTTACTGGCCTGGCCGGTTCCACACATCGTCACATACGTTCAGCGTGTGGGTCTCCTTCCAGTTAGATACCAGCAACCCTTTTGCAGGCCATATATATATATATATATATATAAAAAAATTTGCTTGCTAAGCAATCACAATAGGTTTCGTTAAAAAACTTGTTTTTGTTAAAAATAAGATCTTTCCAATGTACCGATCCATCACGTAGTGCTCTGATTTTCACTGAAATACGATTTGTAAATCACAAAAAATCATTTTAAATAATACTTAAAACTTTATGAGTGGTTTGCACTAGGCTATATGTTCCATTAGCTAGGGTAAGTGCTTCACATGCACATTTTAAATGTTATAATGGCTCCTGTATACCAATTCATTTCTAAAGAATTAAGATGAGTTGAACTAGTTTAATTTGAATTTAGTTTATGCATTATGATCTTAAAGTTACTTTAATGTGTTTTCCTTTAGATGTGACACATGATAGTATTGGGAGGTAAAATTGTGAAATTTGTCTCGACTTATTTTATTTTAAAACATTTTTTTATTGGTTTTACATTTATCTGAATTGAATTTTTATGATTAGGTATGAAAACAGGTGTTTGTTTACAAATAAAGCAAGCAAAGTTAAATGTACCTCCGTCCTTGATTCTGAAGTCATCATTCGCATCAAATACTAATGAGGTAAAGTGTTATTTTAAACATTTAAATGCAATTATGTAATAAAATGTTTGTAATATAACGCAGACATCCTAATCAGTAGTGCACCCCCAATTTTTTTTTGGGGCTATCTATAAGTTATAAGGGAATAAAATACTTTTTCGAAAAATCGAGCCCTGTGGTGGGTCAATGTGGTAACACAGCCGCCTAGTGTGTCATTAACTTGGGTTCAACTCCCATTGGTGCAAAGAATGCTTACTCGGAGATCTCATCAGAGGCGGATTAAGCCTATCGGAGACCCATGGCGGTAAAAATTTCGAGGCCCTTAGGCCCAAGCCCCAAAACAAAAAAATTTATCAGGAACTGAAGATATTTTCGGAAGGATTTCAGTAGTAAATTTTTAGTGAGTTCCTTAAACCGGCAATATGTAACTAATAATAAACTCAACGTTTCAAGAAAAATCAATAATTATTTAAAAAAAACTTAACAGTAAATTAAGTTGCCTGAGTGCTTAAAAAAATGTCTTCTATGTGAATTTGGATCTTGATTTCTCTTCAGCAAATTCATCGATTATTTTTGCGGTATCTATTTCATCCGAAATTTCTTGTTCTATGTAATATAATATGGCCACGTTCAATGTGTCCTCTCTCATCGTAATCCTTAAATCGGTTTTAACGCATTTTAAAACTGTAAAAGATCTTTCACCTGTTGCATTTGATATTGGCATTGTTAAAAATATTTTCGAAATAATCTCTACATTAGGAAAAGTTCCACTCTCTTTGTACACTTCGAACTATTATTCAATACCACTTCTGGCTATTTATTTATCAGCTTCTTACACTCTTATGTTTTCTCCTTTCATACCATATATTAATATTCTTTGCAAATGTTCTTGCAAACTTCCTTTATCATTTATAACTTTTTAATATCACTAAATACCACGCTTCTAAACATAACTTTTTTCCTTTAAGCCATATAATTCTTCTTCTTCATAACTTCTGCAGAAATAGAATAAACAACACTTACAATTCAATTGGCATCTTTAAGTCCTGGTATGTATATCTAAGTAATAAATACTTCAATAATAATGATGCACCAATAATCCCATTGATTGACTATATGCACCCAATAATACGCAAACACTTTCTTTCCTTTTCAAGTTTTATTTATTATGTGATAAGAATTATCTCTTTAAAATAATAATAATAATACAAAGGGGATTTTAGAAAAATTTAATATAATTGGAGCGGGACATAAATGTCTCGCATTTGAAAGTTCTTCAGAAACTCAGATTTTCACTCAGAAATATTGTTTAAACAACGGTTTTCTCTTCTCGTACAATTCACTTTTAGTATTCGCGTGCTCAAGTGTGTGTATGTGTGTGTGTATATATATACATACACACAGTTTACATATATATATATACAGGATAATTATTAAGGCGCATGCCGAGAGGTTAAATCAAAGTCGTTCTTCTCAGCTCTCTTTATAAGAAAAATGGCGTTGTTGAGAACAGGGTTTCCGCCACTATAATTTAATTTTATTTAATTCTGATTTCGCAGATTTTAATCTGATTTTAATTATACATGGCAAAACTACGGTTATGACAGTAGCATCTAATCCTCATGGCACTCATTGTTGAACTAATATCATTTTTAGTTAACTTTAATTTAATAAAAAAACGTTCTGTACTTATATACGTAGAATACGTGAATAATATTAAATATTGCATCTTTCGCTTTTTGTGTTGTGGCAGTTTTTAACTAGGAATCCCTTGAGCTCGGGGCCCTTTGAAGATTGGAGGCCTCTAATCGCTGCCAGGTCTGCCTGTCGCTTAATCCGCCACTGGATCTCATACACATTGCACTACTCACCATAGTCCGGGGTTTGGTTCCCTAGGCCTTAAGAGGTTCAGATTCCTTGGAAAACTGTAGGTCCAAGAG
>QLNU02003225.1:62087664-62103655 GCA_006491805.2 Dysdera silvatica | reverse complement strand
GGGTTCGACTCCCAGCAGTGCAAAGAACGCTTACTCAGAGATCTCATAAAGATCGCACTGCTCACTGTAGTCCGGGGTTTGGTTCCCTAGGCCTTAAGAGGTTCGGATTCCTCGGAAAACAGTAGGTCCCGGCGCAGCATGACCACTGTAGTCTTTGAGCCGTAAAACCAAAAAACAAACAAATTTATGTTAAGGTATTATTACCCTCCGCAGGGATAACACAATTGCCAAATATGGTCAACACAAGAAAGCCTCCGGGGCGAGAATTTTGTGAGTTTTCGTGGGGGAAATTTATTATACTATAATTTTTGCCACCCACGTATTTAACAGCTCAAACCAATAAACTCTAGTTTGAGCTGTAATTAATACGTGGGTGGCAAAAATTATTGTATAATAAATTCCCCCACGAAAACTCACAAAAATCTCGCCCCGGAGGCTTTCTTGTGTTGACCATATTTGGCAATTGTGTTATCCCTGCGGAGGGTAATAATACCTTAACATCTTTACATACGGAGAAAGAGAGCGTTGTTTCCTGTCCTCATTCGTCTAGCGGTCCAAGACACTCCGGGCTAAACGGAGGGACCCTGGTTCGAATCCAGGATGGGGAAAGCGTCTCTTTTTCTCCAAAATTACATAAGCTCTAGTTTGAGCTAATTAATACGTGGGTGGCAAAAATTATTGTATAATGTGTTTATTTATCTTTAATTTAAGTTAGATGTGATCATAAAATTAAGATCAAAGAACTGAAGTAAGGCTTAATGTGATTTGACATAGACCTGATGAAATATTCGTATACCCTAGGAAATACATGAAAATAATTACCTTCTAAAGCTATTTTTTTTATTCCCATTTTGGTTTTTTATAAGATTACTTGTTTTTAAAATTAAATTAATATGAATGTAGAGTACTTTTGTGTATAGTGTTTCTTTAAGGCTAAGCATGCATATCAAGACGATAACGTATTTTCATGTGTATTGAAGTTTTATCTTGAAGCGAAGTGACTTTCGAATGTTGTCTTGACGTAATACTTTTTATTTTTTCTCCAAAAAAATAAACGATCATTGATAAAAAAAAATTCTGCTGTTACCAGTGTTCCCTATTTAAGATTTGTTCTAGTGCAAAAAATTTGGATATATTAAAACTCCCTATGTGTTTTTGATATTATCTCACTTAAATTTCCAAGAAATGTTTTCCACTATTTAAGATGATTACTTAGTTAAGACGTTTCCTAAAGATTAAGAAAATATTTTATCTTATGGTGATTTTACGGCTCAAAAAACATAAAATATAATCTGCATCGGAAACTACACTCTGGCAAGGAATTCGAACGTATACGTATTTATTTTTTCCTCTTGGTTATATCATTTTCCCGAGGAATCCAAAAATAAAATATTCTATTTTTTTTTCTTAGTTATAAAAGTAGAAAAACAAAATTTTTCTAAAGTTTAAGATGTTTTGTTATTCTACGCTACAAATGTCATATTGAGTCAGAACTTACACTTTCGCGAGCATTCCGAATCTATATCCATCTAATTTTTCCCTTAATTTGAAAAAATACAAGTTCACACAAGCTTTTTTTCTCTTTGGACAATTCATGCCTTGACTAAAAAATCCTAACGATTTTTTAATTTAGTGAATATATATATATTTTTTGCATGATTATTTTAACAAATTTCTTTAACTATTGAAATTATTATACAATTTCTAAAACTATGAAAAAGTATTTTTTAATTGCTTCAATCTTAAATTTTCTTAACTATTCTTTAAATTGATGTATTTTTTTTCTTTATACCTTTACCCAACAATTTTTTAACAGACGTAGAAAAAAACAGTCGTAATTAATCCTTATTAATACACCTTAGCTAAAGAAAAAATAATTCAGTTGTAATTAATCCTGATTAATTAATATTAATACGTCCTCGCTATTGTTTTCGTTTTCCCCATTCTCCTTTTTATCCATTATCATCGCTATCTCGTCGATGACTATTCTCCTAGCCGCATCGCTTCGACCCACATGTCCAGCGATTCTTCGATTCGTCCAACCAGCCTCTTTCAATCCGATAGCACGACCTCTTTCAAACTCTGACATATGCTCGTAATGAGCACGAATCTTTCGGCGAGGCATTGTTACAGTCGACGTAAGATATCCGCAGTCAAAATGCAACAGAAATTTTGACCACATATTGAAAATCGCTCCTTATATACACCTGCTGAATGCGCAGTTCCGATGCGCTGGAGTTCCCGCTATTCATTCATTGGACACCAAATTTTAATCATTTGCATGTTCGGTCAAAATGTCTTTGCATACGAAATTTCATTACAATCGGACAACTCCTTCTTGGTGCGTCGATTTTTTTGTTATAGAGTGTATATTAATAACAGTAGAAAAACGTAAAAATTATTCAAAATAACATTTCAAGAATATTTGTTTGTTCATGGAATGGTTGAATTCGGACGGATGGTTGCATTAGATTTTTTATTTCTCATAACAAGATTTATCTAATGGTATCACTCTTATCAAAATAGGCGCATTGCAGCCCAAGTGGTTCCCCCGTTTGTGAGAAAAGTTAACGGGAGTTTGTGTTTCAATCCGTTTATAGTCAAATTTTTAAGTTGGAGGCTAAATCACCGACACAAAATTTTGCAAACGCAAATGACTAGTTCACTCTAGTCATTAAACGACTGTGGTATAAACGATTATACTATTAGCTGGCGTTTTACCTGTAAACAACCAGTGAATAACCAGGCGCTAAGATAGACATAAGGCTACTTGAAAACAATAACAATCTTTAATGTAATCTTACTATTGAAAGGCTAGCATGATCGTATAGCATACAAATAAACGTTGTGACATAATAATGAACTACGTCTGATATATTCTATGTATCAGGAGTTGTTACAATATACGAAGGCTTTCACGCTCATTGCATGGCAGCGCCGTTCTTATAGGTTTGAGCCGTGATTGCTCGTTAAAATCGATACAGTTAAGATAAACACCTACTGTAAAACACCAATTTCACCTAATGGATATATGCCATATTGTTGCAATATCAAAATGCAATACAAATATTTACACAAATAAAAGGGTTTTCTGTACTATTTAAAAAAAAAACTCTAACACTATCTTCCCTGATTCGCGCTTATCTTACTCGAGGCCTGACTCTACAAACTATCCCTTCCTTACAGAACCGCGGTACACCTCATATCAAGGGTAAAGAGAGAAATAAACTCACGTTACATGGGTTCCGTCCACCAACCATCTACGTCCGTCCGAAGCCCAGAGAAAACGCGCGGGTGGCCGGTCCGGGACGACGTGGCTCCGGAAAAAATAGCCTCGGGCTGGTCCAGCAAATGTGACTCCAAGAAATCTCCTCCAGAAAACTAGCCCGGCAAATGTGGCTCCAGGAATAGTCTCGTGAACTGCTCCGGCAAATGTGGCTCCAGGAAATCTCGGGAATTAGTTCGGCAAATGTGACTCCAGGAATGGTCTCAAGAACTAGTCCGGCAAATGTGACTCCAGGAATGGTCTCAAGAACTGGTCCGTCAAATGTGGCTCCAGGAAATCTCGGGAATTAGTTCGGCAAATGTGACTCCAGGAAATCGGCTCAGGCACTGGTCCGGTAAATGTGGCTCCAGGAAATCTCCTCGGGAATTGGTCCGGCAAATGTGACTCTAGGCAATCGTCTGCTCGCTCTTATGCGCCGGAAAAAACGGCTCGGATGCTACTGCTCCAGCTTTGGCAGCCAAAGACAAATATGCACAAACCTTCGTACGCTGGGTCTGGGAACAACGTTTCCCCACTTCTAACTGCGACTTTAGGGCCCTCGCTCGTTTAAACAATCTTACTCGTAACCGACCAATTCTCTCTCATCAACGGCTTCTATCACGACCCTTCACCTCGAAGTGCAGATCCGCTCCTTTTCCGACCACCTCTAATGGAGATCAGACCCTCTTCTCCCTCTGACCTTTCTCAATAGGGATCAGATCTCTTATCCTCTCTAAAAATCTCCCATCACCTTCCTCATCCATAAACGACCTTCATGTCCATCAACCTATTTCTAGCCAATCCCAGGTTTGATCAATTCTCTCTTCCAATCACGTCCTTTCCTCCTATCTCACCGACCACTCGATCTGCGGTTTCATTTGCCCGTTCGACCTTACGGAGCCTCCTTCTTCGTCCCACCTTCCCTAAATTTCTTCTTCGATTTTTACGGCCTAACGATATATGACTCCTGCGCATCGTCCACATTTATATTGCCACGTTATCGTTCAATAACTTTTTCCTGGCGCCCTTTTTGTGATAGCATCTGCCTGGACCGCAAGCTGACCTTCACCACCATCCTAGTCCCTATACCCAAGCCTGATTCATCCTCCAGCATCCAACGGTCATTTTTATCCAAGATTCCTTTAACATGAATTTTATTTCTGTATTCATTTCCATTTTATCGCTTCCCACTGTCATATCGTGAATAACTGTTCACGTTATATCGTCCCCCACCACTAATAAAGAACTTCACTGCACACACCTGACGCAAGCAGATTTTTTTTCCTACCACTGCGGGCATGACTCCAGCCGCACGAAGAAAACCACTTACATAACTTCACCACAACCACCGAAAAATACAACCTAAGATGCATACTACATAATGTATATAGTACAATACAACCTATAAAATATAAGCATAAACTATAACACAATATGCCACACCACCACCAACACCTTTATATTAGATGCATGTCTTCTTCCTTCACGTTTCGCTCGCGGCCCCTACAAAGCAGAGAATTTAATGACCAATAAAAACTTAACGAAAGTCTGTTAAGTACCTTAAGATTGTCTTTAGGTTTAGTTTAAATATGAGCCCTCCGTGCTTGTAAGCTGACAAACTTGGACGCTTCTTGCACACGTCCTGGCACTGTATATGCTAGAAAATACTTCACATATCATGTTATTAGAAACTTATCTCTCCCTTTTCTTCAACATGAGGCGCATACAATTTATTAATAAAAATAAATTCCCTTTTTCGACCCTAGAACCCCACATTGTGCGAACTGCCCAAGATATCTCTTAACTTTAGCAAAGTGATGTTCCCTTTTTTTTCTTCTTTTCCCTTTTCTTATAACTCCTGGCCAAATTAGCGAACATGGCCCTTTTCTACACATTGTTACAAACAGAAAAGGCATCCTGTCTCCAAAAGAACCCAACACCCTCAAACTAACATACAACCAATTTTTACTAATTGAAAACGTAAAAATGCGCTGTAAAAAATGCACGTAAAAATGCGCTGTCTCTAGTGTTAAATACAACGCGCCATTTTATTTTTCTTGTGCATCTTTCCTTTTTTATTTTTAACCACATGAATATTAAGAACTACCCAGCGCTAATGGATTACACGTTAACGTGCGGTCACGTGAGTACTGATTACAAAAATTCACTTTGTTTACTCATATAAATCTTTTAACTTATTTTACGCTATTTTCGAAACCTTTTTTTTTTTTTTTTGTGAATATAACCAATGCTCAACCTATTTTTCCAATTTATACGCAGTATTATAATCATAAATTTATCAAATCATGCAGTTCATAATAATCATGAACCAAATATGACCAATCTTACATAATAAGCTAATTATTGCAATAATAAATGCTGTTACAATGTATAATTTTTCTATACTTGACGAGTGACTGTCACAATAATCATAACAATAGGAATGATTAACAGAAAAATATGCGTAACTTTTCACTATGGGTAATTATCAACAAAAAATGCATAATTATGTGCATAAGGGGAATGTGTATTCTACATGCTTCGCTATTTGCTAAATTACTATAATGCATGAATGTGTATAAACAGTTTGTATACAATATTTTGCCTTTAATACTTGCACATAAATAGTATGTCATTTCGGAGCGGCTTAACATAAACAAAGCTGCTATGTATTTATGAAATGTATAAATGCATTTCTTATTTCATACCATAAATTTATTACATGCATCCATTGATAAGCTATTTGCTTATTACCGAGCAAATATTTTTACATGATCATAACTAACTATTTTTCCCTTTTTATGGGCGGGTAGTACAAAAAAAAAAATGCTTGTTGCTTATCTCCTCGTAATACCCTCGTTGCCAACTCCCCTTCAGCCACTCTGCCCTGAAAATAATGATTATTATGACTCTGAAGTGGACTGATAAGCTATCTAGCAGAGAAGTGCTGAACAAATGTACATTAAAAAAAGAAATTACCAACATAATACTTAGAAGAAAATTGGCATATATTAGACACATTATGAGAGGATGAAAATATAAAATTCCGCAATGAGAACTGGAGGGGCTATGACCATCATGGGGCAGAGACCCAGAAGCAAAAAACCGAGATGATGTGTAACTAAGTAAAGGAAAAAATACCCATGAATGCAGTGATAAGGAACTGTTGTTCATGTTGTTGTTGAACTGTTGTTCATGTTGTTGTTGAACTGTTGTTCATGTTGCTGTTGAACTGTTGTTCATGTTGTTGTTGAACTGTAGTTCATGTTGGGCTGCAAACCTTGAGATTAAAGAAAAATGGTTGTATTTTTGTGACATAAGAACAGCAATGATCATTCTGCCCCAAACACAGTATCGGAGAAGGCATTTTAAGAAGACTAAGATAAACAGGCTTTGATTATGCAAATAAATTTATTGACTAAATAGTTAAATTCCTACAATATGATAAAGAAGCTGCTCAAAGTCCCATACCCCCTTTACAAGGGGGTGACTTTTTACCAGTTTTCTTATTCTGGTCTTTGGTAGCAACAGCCTAAATAGAAAGCAAAAATAAGCTAGAAAATTCATCACTGTTGCATATACAAAAACATAATTATACATCATAAATAACATACTTTAATTACAAATTATGCATATTTAATGATACCCAATAACATTCTTCCTCTTTTAAATAGAATGAAAAAAAAAAAAGAATCATTATAAATTAACATGGGTCTTATTTTTGTGTGTATAGGTTTAATTTTCTGGCACTACTGCACAGTCATTGCCCCAGTTTTCTCTCCTCCTAAAATTGGTCAAGAATTTCAATAGATCAGCTTGTGATGTCATATTCAACATTTTAAAGATTCGAGAATGACTCAAATGTGATCCACATAGGCATCAAGGGCGAAACCAAGGATGGAGGTCTCACCCCACAACCCCTTCACTGATACATTGCCTCCACTGATTCAGGGAAATTAACATGGCCTAAAAACACCGTAAAAAACATGGCAACGGGTCAGTTTCCATATGCTTTGGAAACACTTCAAAAAAATTCAGTAGGGGACAAACTGTGCAATGTCACCAATTTTCTTACTCAGCATGGATAGCAAAGGTCATGCTGCACTGGGATGTGGCTTTCCGGAGAACCTGAACCTCTGGTCACAAGGGAGCCAAACTCCAGTCTACAGTGAGCAGAAATCGGCACATGATATCATTGCAAAGTGAATACGGGTTAACCGCATGATAAACGAATGGACACTCTGTAAAACGGATAGATGGAAGACTTATGCGTTCACCATAGGGCAGTAGACTTACCTCTTTGCCAGAAGTCTGAACCATTTCAGGCCCAGGGAAACGACCCATGGACTACACTGAATGACAAAGTTGGCAAGAGTTATTTTTGTTAGCACGATTGTGAATCAAACCTGGGTTAACAGTATGCTAAGTGGACATGTTACCGCTGCATCAATGCAGGCCCTATGTTTAAATGACGTTTTTGAGCAAGTGCAAACTTATCTCTATAAACTATATTCTGGTGAAATTAAATTTCGACAACCACGTTCTATAGCAGTGAGACGTGCCATACCATTTAATGACTAAATCACTCAATGAGTCTGCTCATTTATGATGTTCAAAGTTGGGGTGAGGAGCAGGTTCCAAAGCAGTCCCGTAACTAGCATACATAAGGGGTGTTGATGGGGGTTGTAACCCCATTGCAATGAAATTTTGTATATTTAACATAGGAATACATGGAGTTGTAGCTCTGTTACCCCCCCCCCCTTATGAACTTTCTGCATATGCCTATGAGTCCAACCCACACAGGTTTTCCCCAACCTCTTGTTCCTGTTTTCCTCACCTTCTTGCATGATTTGAGAATAGGTTTTGCGACGTCTTAATAGCCTGATTTCTTTAATCGAAGTCTCCCAAGATTTAAGGAAAAAACTTTCTTGTAGCAGTAGTTCTCAAAACGAAGTTATCATTTATGTCATTGGTGATTTTTACTTTATTGTTACTCTTTGTCTTTTATTTTTCAATATATTTTGTTTTCTTTAATCTCATAACCTTTTCTCTGATTTATTCCTGCCTGTCTTTACTATGTTTTACTTTCTTTTTCCTTTTACTTCTTTCCTCTCTTTTCTTTCATGTTCTGATCAGTGTCAGATTTTACTAGTTACTAATTTCTTATGAATAAAAAAATAAATTGCTGTCTATTTACTGTAAGCATCCTCATCCAGCCACAAAGTTTGCATCTGTCTGCTGTTGTGGAAATAAACCAATTTTCAATAGGGAATATTTTAAGACATGCGTCCCATATTGAAAATGAGTCAAATATCATATGCTTGTACGTGTTTCATTGTGCAAAGATGACAAAGGTAATCGATGACATAACCGGCAATGTTCTGGGAAATTTAAACCTCTTAGAACCTATGAAATGAATCCCCTCTCCTGGACTACGGGGTAATGCCCATTTCCACGGTAACGGACATGTGCAGACAATGGAGGAAGGAGTTCTAATGCAAGACAGACTACAGGCTGAATGTAAGAAAACGGGGGATATCAAAATTTAACTTGCCCAATAAAGCCTTCATAAAAACAATTAATTTTAGAAATTACAATATATTTAAACGTCCATTACCTCAATCGCCAAAGCATGTATTGGTCCCTTTATTTCTTCAGCTAGAACCTCGTTAATCATACGATGTCGCTAGGAAAAAAATGTATGATATATAATAGTTAATTATACTATAAAATAATAAATTATACCATATAATAATTAATTATGCCATATAATAATGTTTCATAATTCATTATATAAAGTATAAAACGTAAGGAGTATGTAAAATAGATAAAATTTAAACAGGATAAAATATTAACTGTGTTATTTTATGGTGCAATGATAGTGATGATCATGTGCCATACGTGCCATTATCATCAGCTGTGATTGCACCATACTATATGGTGCAATCACATTATTGGGCCTAATACTAAACATATTATCCTAAAAGTAATAACCAAAGACAGTAAACATATCTATTCCTCTGTTTATAAATCTACTTTGGATTTTGATGAAACATGTAATTCTAGATACTCGTTTTGAGTCTCATAACCATGCACATACAATCGAACCATGTCAATGCATTAATCATTTTGGGCTGAGCCAGGGTTTGAAAAATGCCGGGTGCCAGGTCGCCGTAATGATTAAAAAGTTGGATCTGGTGACCCTAGTTATTCTTTACATTATTAAAATTTTTTTTTCTTTGATATTTTCTTTCCCCTTCTGTAAAGTGAAAAAAAAAAAAGATGAGGAAAGGAAGGAGAACAAGAGAATTCATTTCTGCCTGAGGCTCACGGGAAATGTTTTGTCTGCATTCTTTTCAGCATGGATTGACTCAGTTTTCTAAAAGCCGTTTTTCAGTTGTCTAAAGTGGCCACTCAGGGTCATTCACTATACAAGCGTCTGGAGACAGGACGGGAGTCGCCTATCTCTGCCTTCTTCTGCGCATGTGCGTGCACTTTGACATCTGTTCGTTGACAAAAAGGATAAGGTAAAGGTCTTTTGTAAATAAAATCAGGCCCTGTATAGTCGTAATTGGGGGCAAAGGGGATTTAAAATAAGGACAGCTTTTTAAGAAGGAATTGTTTAATCAAGCATGGAAAATGATAAAGAATTGATGGGGGGTATTTATGGACTGTGAATGGTAAAATTAAATTGCAAAAGAGTGAACATAGTGATATAATGAGATAATTAAAGAGTATAGTGATCTTGACAGCTTATATCGATATTATGTATAGAAGTCCTTGCTAGAATTTACCGCTATTACTATGTTTTCGCTTGACTGCTGTCCACGCACATGTGCAGAAACGCGACAGGCAAACCCTCCTCCTCTCACAAGATGTTAGTAGATCTAGCTAATTTATAGCATGTTTCGGCATTACTGTTAATTTAGCGGCAATGTTCTTGCATTTACAAAGTCCATGCATATGTGCAAAACGCGGAGCCCGACAGCTCCCACTCTGTCTCTAGATGCTTGTATTCCTTATTGACAATTTAGCTCATTTCAAGCTAGATCTAGCTTTTTTAAAGACCACTTGACTTGAAAAAATATGGGCAAGCAATCCACCTTAATTAAAATTAATAGTTTATATAAGATTATTAATAAACTATTAATTAAAATTAATAGCTTAATAATTAGTTGTATTTAACACAACTTTAGATGGGAAATTCAAAGTGATACTTCTTACAAAAATTGATATAAATGCTCTTGAAAATGACAAGCAAAATACGCTGGAAGATGGCATTCACAATTGTTTAATGAGAGATTCTTAGAAATTTCAACGATTACTGTTGCAATATTTAACACACTTCAATGGCCGGATGGTACAGATTTATTTAATTATGGAGAAAGTAAAATAAAAACGTTAGGCTTACATTATAGAAAGTAATAAAGATAATATAAGTAATAAAGTTATGATAAAAGAAGAATTTCTTGATGATTTTCAAACAGAGTGGTTTGATCTAAAAACACTTGGAAAAATTTTTAATATTGAACAATTGTTGGGAAAAACTGAAGCCATGAAAGACAGATTTCCAAATTTAAGTTCTTTACTCAAGATAGTAGCTGTTATCCCAAGTTCAAGTTGAGAGGATTTTCTCACATGAACCTGATAAAAAGTAAATTAAGAAACAGATTGGAAGTAGACAGTTTGCAAAATTTATTGATAAATTTGAATGGACTTTATTTAAAGAACTTTAATCCTAATAAAGCTGTTGACCATTGGTATTTTAAAACAAAAGCTGCGAAGCATGTCGAAGGACATAAACGCAATGCGTAAAGTGTGTATAAATTGAATATTTATCTACTTAGTAGGATCTTATTTGTGCTAATTTATTTTTTCAAAAAATTAGATTGCACTGTTTTTTCTGTCTCCTAAGATTTCAAGGGATTTTTCAATCCCTGTGCTAGGCCATTTTTCGCACTATGCCAAGTCAATTATTGCACCATGTTAAGCAACGGCCGAGCATAGTGTCTTCGTATCATAATACATAGTTATTGATGCTTTATATAGGTTTGTTTGTTTTCATTACGCTAGAACAGCTGAAGGTTATGCTAAAGTAAGAGGACAAGACATTTAAGAGCCAGTGACTTGATAGTCATTAATGATAAAAGCATTTTTCAATTATCAGGTCCCAATCAAAATTATCAGGTCATTATTTTATCAGGTCCCAAGTCCAATCCCAGAAGTGCTACCATCAGCGTTCTTTTTTTCTCAAAATTTTTTACTACACCAAATGAAGTAATACATTGATAAATGAAGGGACAAAAATTTTAATAGAAGGAAGTTTGATGGGTATTAACAAGATAATGGGCTTTAAAATTTTTATTTGATATTTTAAATATTTTAGTAAGATAGTTATTCTTTATAATTACGCTATATTTCATTATTCTTTTTTCTACAGATCTATAGTATTTAACTATTATTAGTTGTTGCAACTACAACATGCAGGGATCATTTTCGCTGAAGTTATCACTGGCTAGGTGTTTAATCTCGTACAAAAGTTGAGAAGAAGGCTTTTTATCGCCCAATGGCAGTTATTGAAGTAAGAAGCATAGTCACGAGGACTCTATTTCGGAGAATTGACTAGAAATTCTCCTCTTCAGCATTTCATACGAATTTTCAGCAGGCAGGTTGCGAATAATGTCACCAATGTAAGTCAAAACGTCTGTGTGAATGGCAGCTGTTACACAAAGGAATTTAGTCGAATCGTTTGTAATTCCAGCCATAATAAATTGGGATTCAATTTGGAGAAAGCCAAGTTTGATGATAAGTTCCAAAAGGATGGGGCCTTAAAAGAAACTCAGGCCATTTTACCTTCGGCTGAAGTCATTGTAAAACAGAAATACAATTCTACTATTTAGTCGATTGCACACTTTAAATCGAGTCACCACTATAGTATTTAACTATTTAAAGTCAATTACTATTTCTAGAACCAAAGAAGAAACTTTAATAACCAAACATTACGTAAAAAACATTAAATTCAAAAGAACAAGTTTAATACTCAACTTGAGCCCGCGAATGGAGAAAGGTGTGTATTCTCGCATTAGCAATGGGGCCATATGGGTGGGTTACTGTCCTTCTAATACAGCGGTCGCCAACCTTTCGGACCTCACGGACCACTAAATTCATAATTTTAAATCCCGCGGACCACATTTCGTGAATTTAGTGCAATATAAAGGCAAAAATTGTCATTCAGAATATGAGAATTTCTTAGAATATTATTTTTGTTTTATTATTAATAAAACATTAAAAATGCACATAATGTCCAGATTTTTCTGCAGACCACCAAAATTTTCTCGCGGACCACCGGTTGGCGACCGCTGTTTTAATAGACATTAACAAACCAATAGCGGGATAGAGATCACATGCAAGCATCCTGCACATCACATGGGTAAAATATTATTAATATTTCTTTGCCAGGAGATGCTGGCCTCTATTGATTAGAATCCATTATAGATCTATAGCCTCAGGTTTGTTTGCCTATGTGAAAGATGTTCAAATTCCTTGGAAAACTATATGCAGAGTGTCTCAGCATCAGGGTTGCAAACATCTAGGAGGGGTAGGGTACACCTAGACGAACAATATTTGTCATAGAATCTAGGGTCGCAAACCACTCACAGCGCCAGTTCTAAAACCGTCCAGCATGCACAAATAGTGACAACCAGTGCATGAGAAGCGCAAAATGCGATGTCCTAATCATCTATGCACTTGAGCAGCTGACCTGAGTTTTATCTGGCGCTTTTCACGCACTGGTTGTAAATATTTGTGCATGCTGGACGGTTTTAGAACTAGCGCTGTGAGTGGTTTGCGACCCTAGGTTCTATGACAAATATTGTTCGTCTAGGTGTACCCTACCCCTCCTAGATGTTTATAACCCTGGTGCTGAGACACCCTGTATGCAATGTGATGAACTAGAAAAATACTAGAATTTAAACGAAATGACTGCAACATACAAAACATGCAGTGTATGAAAGCTCATTATTATGAAGTAGCACATGATACAGCATGACTCCGATAAGGATGTAAATACTAATTAATATAAACAGGTGAATGATGGAATGTATTGAAATAAATACATTAAAATTTTTTTACTTACGTGAAGAAAAAACTTTGTAAATCCAAGTCAAAAACACTTATTAGGAAACAAATGGCAGATTAAATATACAGACTGAAATATGAAAGACACACCAGGGTTCTTTGTCAAGGGTAATTGCCCATGAAGTGTCTCCATATAAGGCATGTTTCCAAAAAGA
Source organism: Dysdera silvatica (assembly GCA_006491805.2). Lineage (NCBI taxonomy): Eukaryota > Metazoa > Arthropoda > Arachnida > Araneae > Dysderidae > Dysdera > Dysdera silvatica. The sequence continues at coordinate 62,090,098 of QLNU02003225.1, read as the reverse complement.
GAAATGCATGTGTGCGAAGATCACTTGATTCCCCGACATGCTGTAAAATAATTTGAAATAGATGGAAATAGATAAAAAAACTATAAACCCCTACTCAGCAGAATCATATAACTACCTTCACCTTCCCTTCAAATCCTCGGAACCTGTTTTTCAGCTCTTGGAAGGCACTCTGGGTGCTGTATAAGTCAACTGGAAAAACTACAAGCCATTATTCAGCAAACTATATGACCACTTTCACCCTACCCTTCTTTTTAAATCATAGGAATCTGTTTTTCAGCTCTTGGAAAGCACTCTGGGTGCTGTATAAGTCAACTGGAAAAACTACAAACCATAACTCAGCAAATCATACGGCCACCTTCACCCTCCCCTTCTCTTCTCTTCAAATCATAGGAACCTGTTTTTTAGCCCTTGGAAGGGACTCTGGGTACTGTACGTCGACTGGAAAACTACAAACTATTACTCAGCAAATCCTATGATCATCTTCACCCTCCCCTCCCCTTCTAATCCTAGGAACTTGTTTTTCAACTCCTAAAAGGCACTCTGAGTGCTGTATAAGTCAATTGGAAAAACTACAAACCATTACTCAGCAAATCATACTACCACCTTTATCCTCCCCCTGTCTTCAAATCATGGGAACCTGTTTTTTTATCTCTTGGAAGGCGCTCTGAGTACTCCTGTTGAACAATATGAACACCATTTGCAATATTCTGTATAATCCAAACCCATATACTCATATACCCCTATGATATGTAGTAGTAATATAAGGTGGAAAAGTTTAAAAATTAGAAAGAAAATATGGAACAATTTTAACAGAGGAGGCTCATTAGGACAGGTTGAAGCACCCCAGTAATTTGTAAAGAATGAATGAAATCAATTTTAAAACATTTGTAATGTAATATGAACTTGTAAAATTTGGTACCATAAGTTAGGTCATTTCATTGGAGAAAAAGATCTTGCCCTCTACTTTCATATTTGTTTCCGTAGCCAATTGCTGTCAGAAAGCTGATAGTGCAACTGCGACAGCAGCGTTGTTGGGTTCAGCCTCCCTTTCGTCAAGATTCACCAAATACCCCAGATTTTTCATTAATTTTTCACAATCCCAGTGTTTGTTATGTGAGGTTATTTCTAGTTTAAGGTCCCACAATTATATAATGGGTCATTTGAGATAGAAACAATGGATTAATGTGACTTCTAAACCCATGCCTGCAGAACTTAATGCGGAATCGAATCCAAACAAGTGAGTTTGAAACCTGTGATGTTAGTCGCTAAATAAGCTTTATCAACTTGCGAGTTTTCAGAATCGAAAGTTTTACTTGATTCAATTTTTTTACTGAGAAATATATGATCGAAATTATATAGATTTTATTTCAGCTTTTATAGGCTGTTTCTTTTATAAAATTACTGGAAGAGCTAATTAGAAAAGCATAAATCAGGGGTCTTCGACCCACAGCCCGCCAACTCATGAAAAAATACAAATTGTTTCACACAAAAACAACGTCCTGGCTCGACATCCGAAGTCTGAAATATATGTATTTTATTCTGTTGGTATTTTCATATTTCGTAATAAATATTTTAAAACACTAGAGAACCAAAGTAACATGCGGTTGTCCCATTCAATCATGCTTTATTTGAATTTTCTTGTGTATATGGACATTACGTGAAGTTTTATTGATTTACAGTTTTTTCGTGTGGGGGAGGGGAGGCGCTCAAATTTATCTTGAAGACGGACATTGAAGAGCCTCCAGCTGGCCCTGGGTTAAATAATGCATAGCATACAAAATGATTGTTCAATAGTAAGTTAAATGACAATTATGTAACATGTTAAATAATGGTTGCATGTCATGCAAAATAAATATTGCATAACATTTTCTTTTAACCCTTCGTAGGGTTAATGCAAATGCCAAACTGGTCAACAGATGAAGTCAACAGGGCATATTTTTTGTAATGTTTTGTTTGTTTGTTTGTGGTTTTACAGCTCAAGGAGTACAACGGTCATGCTTCACCGGAATCTACTGTTTTCCGAGGAATCCGAACCTCTTAAGGCCTAGGGAACCAAACTCCGGACTACAGTGAGCAGGAAATTTTTGTGCAGAATCAATATGAATAATCATTTTTGACACCCATGTTAATAACTCTAGCTTAAGCTATTAACGTAAGTGTCAAAAATTATATTTCATGTTAAATAATGGTTATACATAGCATACTAAATAAATATTACATAGCATGCAAAATAATTACTATATAACATACTAATAATTATTGGACACCATTCTAAATACTCATTGGGTAACATACTAAATAAGTATTATATGACATCAATATACCTGGGATTACAGCGCCGCCTCCGGCGGCCACCCTTCCCAATGAAACCCTTGCACAATTCCTCCTCCGACATCAATATAGATAAATCACCACTAATACAATTAAAGAATAC
>QLNU02003225.1:62070857-62084978 GCA_006491805.2 Dysdera silvatica | reverse complement strand
TTTTTTTTGTGGTAATATGAAGAATTGTCGATAGTTATTTATATGCTTTTACGATATAAAGGCATTTAAGACCATTCTTCATCGGAACCTACGTTTTACCTAGAAATTTCCGTGCACTTTTATTTATGCAGAGAATCAACGGAAGTCAAAATCTGATATTTTCTGTATAATAGTTACATACCTTATCATCATATGACTTTCAGGGGATAGCAATGACATTAACTACAACAAAAGTCTTTTATAGAGATTTACCATCGTTTGAAATCGTTCATGGTAAGATAGCTTCCATGTTGAAACTTGGCGAAATTTTCAAAACCACGTATAAGAAATCCGAGTGTAAACGGTGATCTGTGTGTTTTCTGGAGAATATTGACATTTTTAGAAATAAGGTAGAGAGAAATTTTCGCACCCACGAACAAGGAAAATAGTCATCGACAAGATAGCGATGATAATGGATAAAAAGGAGACTGGGGGAAAAGGAAAACAATAGCGAAGATGTATAAATATCAATTAATTAGGATTAATTACAACTGTCAGACTAATCCCAGACGGTACACGTTCTCTGTGTCTGAGAAGAGGGAGGAAAATCTCTCCCATACCCGGAACTTGGGTTGTTTGTAAACAAGATGTACGCGGTTTTCAGAAACATTACTCCTCACTATAGATTAGTAAACATTTCATATTAGACAGACAGAATGCAATTTGAAGTGCGACGAGGAATGGAACCCAATTAGAGGGAGGCATTCGAAGAAGATATTACCTTTTTAAAGGAAATTTAAGGAGCTTTTCTCAGACCAAACTTGCTTATTTGTAAACAAGGCGTAAACAAGGCAAGACAGGCGTAAGAAAAATTAATGCTCTTTAACTGGAATAAACTTCTCACACAGGACAGTTAAAAGGAAAACATGGATAGCGGCAGGTGGAAATAACGTTTATGCTACCCCGACTTCCAAAAACGCGTGGATATCAATAAATGCTAACTTGCCATAGAGGGATATTCGAGAAGAATTTATCTTTTTAGGGGAAATTTCAGCAGCTAGGTAGGAACACTTGAATACTTTTTATAATTGGCCGCACACTGATATAAGAAATAGCTCTGCGGCAAAAGAATATTTTTTTTAGACTATATAAGCCACCGGGGTCAAAATGCAGGAAACGAAACGTCGGATTTCTAAAAAACAGCCGCACGTGTAAACAAAATTATAGGATTGCTGAAACTTTTCTGATTGGACCCTATGTATGAAAAAAAAGGAGAGGCGGATAGCTACTGAAGAACGCTCTTTCTCTCCATTCAGCTTCGAAAATTAACAGAGTTCGCTTCCTTGTCCGCCTGAGATAAATACTTCCATTGCAATAAAAATAATCAGCGAGTAAATAATCCCCCGAATTTTAATAATCTGATAATTACAACAAAAAAACTTGTAGAGGAAAATTGATATTCATATAAAATTAACTCGATCAAATAAGGATTTTAATAAAACTAGAGGACTCCTGTAGGAATAAAAATAGAAAAAACTTTCTCTGCAGTATTAAATATAATCAGAAAGTAAAAAAAAGGTAAGCCCCGAATTTTAACAATTTAATATTTACAAATTAACTTAGAGGAAAATTAATATTCCTATAAAATTAGCTCGATCAAAATAAAGATTTAATAAAGTAGCGGACTCTTCTTGGAATAAAAATAATTAAATAAATAGGAAAAATTAAAAATAATGAAAATTAGTTCGATGAAAACTCCGATACAAATGAAAAAAGCCCATCCATGACAACCATACTAATTACTATTAATCAGGAAATACAAATTAAAACCGAAAATATACGGTAATTCCCAAATTTTAACCATCTGATAATTAAAAAACTTCGAGGAAAAAATAGGTATTAATATAAAAGCAACTAGATCAAAATAATAAGGATTTAATAAACTCCATGGAAATTTAAAAAAATAATAATAAAATAGGAATAATTAATAAAAATTAGGCCGAGTCTATGCGAAGCACACGCATTAAAAAATCAGGAATTAAAAAATCCCAAAAAACATGTTCCTACTAGGAGGGAGAGACACGGCCACCATTTTGGAGGTTAAGGACATAGCCCGCCATGACGGCCATTTTGAAAACGGGGTGCAAGGAAACCCTTTACTACTCACGTAGATATCTGAGGTGGCTACTCCGCTGAAACTACCATAAAAAAATTGATTTCTCGTTGTCAAAAGCCCATCGAACGAAACGACTTCGAAAATTTTTTTTCCCGAAAATATTCTTTTGAAATATAACCTTTGGCGTTTAAAGGCAAGCTAGAACGATACCGTTGGGAAAAAATATACTCGTAGAGATGAGTGCATATCAAGAAATGAACGAACTAGCGTTTTTGTGTTGTTTGCGGTTAAGGCAAATGAACTCGAGGAAATTTGAAATTCATTGTTATAATAAATAACTTATTAAAATAATTTTCCTGAACTGTGCTTTTCATACCACATTACCTACTGAAAAATTTGAAAAACTTGTACTTTTGACTAAACTTCTTCCAAAAGTTACCATTTTTCACCAAAACTAATATAATTTATATAAAATTATTAAGCCCATATATTTTTCAGAACAAAAATGTTTGCCAAAGATATAATTAAACTTAAAAAAAAAGCGTTTTTAGCTAAATTTTTAGTTAAATCTGTAAGAGATTTTGATCATACCGATTTTCTTTGCGTTATGTGTATAATCATACACATTTTAAATGAAATAGAAGATGAAGCATCAGCTTTGCGATTATATAGTTAAACTCTTTTATAATGAACTCAAAAAGGGCTGAATGGAAATGTTGCTGTAATTTAATATGTGGATTATTTCATATTACTATAGTGTATTTTTAATTAGTACAAGTTTTTAGTGTAAAGAAATACACTTTTTAATGCAGTTTTTGAATTTGTAAATTCACTATAATTGAGTTATAAATGGCTTTGGGGTTTGCGTTAATCGATTTCCTGGCCTTGAAACTTATTTTGATTGCGCATATTTTAATGCGTTGTGTGTTGTTTACTGTAATTAGTAACTGGTAATCGATTAACATTTGGTCTGGAAACTGGAAAAGTCAGGGAAGTTTGAAACAGAATTTGGGTGGACACCCTGTTATACTTCACTGAAAATATAACTTTGTATTCACTTTTTTTTCTTTCTGTTCCCATTTCTATGAACCATATAAATTTTTTACCAATCGTATTCCTGTAAGATATTATTACTCTTCTCAGGGTTAACGATTGTCAACTAGTCAACACAGGAAGTTGTATTCCTTTTAGAATTTCTGAACCAGTGCAATAAAAACTGCTTCAACTTGTGATTAAAGCTTTGCTACTAGCTCTGTTGACGTTGATTATGCAAGTAAGTATGAAAAGGCTGGCCGAAGTAGACGCTGTATTTCCAGAAGGGATTGGACGAAGTCCAAAGGAAGCGAACAAGAGATGTTCCGAGTTTTGATTGTGAGAATGGAACTTGAGGTGCAGCAAACTTGGTGTCCATCAACAGCAGCCCCTGAGGCAGGGTAGTGGCAAACGCGTTCACCTACTATGCCATTAATCTGAGATCGTCTTGTAACGACGCGCGCAAAACACACACACACACACACACAAAAACTCACTGTAGTCCGAAGATTGATATATGAGATTTTTTTTTAATGGCGCAAGGGTTGCGCAGTGCCGGGACCTGCAGTTTTCCAAGGAATCTGAATTTAGGGAATCAAGTCCCGGATTACGGTGAGCAGTTAGTCGATATGCGTTTTTTTTGGCGCAGTTGGGAGTCGAATCCAGGATAACCGCACGCTAGGTGAGCGCATTACCTGGCGCATGAATCGACGCAGTACCTGGAACTGCAGTTTTCCGAGGAATCTGAATTTAGTGTATTAAGTCTCGGATTACGGTGAGCAGTTAGTCGAAAGGTGATTTTAAGTAAATATTTTTGGGATGGTAACTCAGAGTTCCCTGGGTGTTTGGGTTCTGAAAAAGAACTTGAAGAGGTTTTGACCCTATTTCTATTACAGCCTTGTTCGTATCTTCGTCTTTTGTCACTGGAATGTTTCGTATTTCGATATTATTTATCTTTTACATATGCGTAATGCAGTTCTGTAGCCAAGCCGGGGCCAGCAAGGGCACGGTCCTAGTTGCCCCATGCTTCTCTCATGTCTTCTCTCAATTCAGTTCAGCGCTTCTACGGTTTTCCTATATTAACACAAGATATTATTCACGAATCCCTCCGACGTCCTTAGTGTAATGGAATAACCAGGCAGAGGAAGATGAACAAGTGATATACGACTAGGTTAGAAGCAACATCTCAATAAATCTCTCAAAATCACGAATTGATAGTTTTGTATTGCCTGCTCATGGTAAACACGGAATTGACAGAACTAACAAGAATTACATCTCAGTTATATGTGGTTAGTTACATTTTCCTGTTCAATGCCTGCATACCGGCAATTCATTCATGATTACGTTAGCCATAACCATGCCTCCTAGTACTATATTTGTCTCTATTCACTTCATCCATAGTTATACATTAATGGGCTCGGAGGCAAGTCCTCCCACTGCATGTTAAGACACATCCTTCTTGCTAACCCTGCACCACGTTGTCTTCTTTAGGCCCCTGAACTCCTATAACTTTGGAGTTTTTTCATCCTGCACATGATAGATGGTAGTTATGGATGATGATGATGATGATGATGATACAGTTTAATTAAAAAATATAATTTACTAAAATTAGTTGGGTGGACGATATATATATACTGTATAGATATTTGGATTTTAATATTTGATGATTATGATTTCTATATTTATGGAAGGTTTGAGGCCAAAGTCATTTTGGTAGGGTGCCATAATTTTCGTCCAGCATCAGTCGCCAAAGGTTCTTTTACTGCCGCCACGATTATGTGAGATCTTTTTCAGATCTCGGCCATTTTATAGGCCACTTAGGGAGAATATTTTGACTCCCTAATAAGCAGTAATAAAAACTCTGTATAAGAGATCCAATTCTGTGTATTTGGAGAGTGCTAATATATTTTTAATATACTTCTAACGACCTTAAGTTTATGATAGCTTTTAGAATTCGCAGTGCCACGAAGACTTCAATCTTGAAGTAATGAAAATATATTCTTAATGTTAAGCAGGCTACTCTTTACATCAGGTCAGCAGTTTAAAAATTTGAAAATGTTTTTACAGAGGTCAATAGAGGTAAAATTTCTGCATCGCGGAATTTGTATGGAAATTCTCAATCTATAAATATGTAGAATATGCATACCTGAATAGTATATTTGACACTATATGGCACTCCAGTTAAAATTCCTGACGTTGGTTTATAAACATAGGTGGTTTGCGATTTCTTATAAAGGGATCTGCATTAACGTCTAATTTGACATTAGAATGCTTTAGCAATTACCCCCTCATCCCCCCTCTCTCTCTCACACACACACACGTACACACATATTATGAATCATGAAATTAGTATATATATATATAATATATACAGTGAAAACTGTCTTAGGCGGAACCTACATAAAGCGGAAACTTGCTCAAAACGGAATTTTTTTACGGTCCCTTCAAAAGTCAATGGTAGTTAACATTATCTAACACAGAAACTGTCTAACGCGGAAACGGAAAGCACTATTTAATCCCGTTAAAGAGAAAAGCCTTCATAAAGCGGAAAATCGTTAGTAGGAAGAAAATTTTCTTAGCAGAAAAAGGAAAGAGGGTTGTAATACAATGCAAATAGCAAAGTGGGGGATGACGAACAAAAGGCATTTTACAGATATACAGCGTGTCCGTAAAGTCATGGTGCACTTTTGACCGGTCACAGGAAATCAACGAAACAAGATAGATACGTGAACTCTTCACCAAATAACAGACAAACTCTCCAAGTTTCCGTAGTCTGATGTGCAAGCGTGTGCGCACACAGGTGATGACGCAACACCACGAGCTGCGCGGCAGTGGATCAGCCCACGCCCACGCCAGTCGAGATGTGGACGTTACAGAGGAAAGTTCAGTGTGTTCTGTGGCTTGCTAAATTCGAATCCGTGACCAAAGTACACAGACGTTATTCACTCTGTTACACCAGACGTCCTTAACCTTGTGTGGGAAGAACTTGAACATCGTTTAGATGTGTGTAGGGCAACAAATAGAGGCCACATCAAACTGCACTGAATAGGTATGAAACTTGGATAGTTTTCCTTTTATTTGGTGAAGATTTCACATTTCTATCTTGTTTCGTTGATTTCCTGTGACCGGTCAAAAGTGCACCATGACTTCACGGACACACTGTAGAATGCCCTTGTCCGTATAGGCTTAGCCAGAGGGCGGTTTTGGGGGTTGTAACCCACCCCTTCGCAATGAAATTTTGTATATTTAACGCAGGAATATATGAGTTATAGCTCTGTATAACCCCTTCCATTAAGCCTATAACCCCCCCTTATGAACTTTCTGCCTACGACTATGCTTGTCCGACCACAATTTTGCACACCACCAACCCACCATAGACACATAGGCGTAGACAGGGGGGTGGTTTTGGGGGTTGTAATTCCCCTCATCGTAATGAAATTTTGTATATTTAACATAGGAATATATGAGTTGTAGCTTTGTAACCCGCACTATTGAGCCTATACCCCCCCCCCCATTTATGAACTTTCTGCCTACGCCTGTGCATAGGCATACCCAGAAAGTTCATAAGAGGAGGGTTAGTCATAGTCTTAAAGTTCGCAAGATGAGACAAATAAAAACAATTAGCATATGCAGTCATCTCTCACCACTGAATTTAACTATGTATGTATTTGTTTTGCATGTAACCTCCATAAGACGGAAACCTGCATACTACGGAATTTTTTTTTCTGTTCCTTGAGTTTCCGCCTTAGGTAGGTTTTACTGTATATAAGATTAAAATAAGAAGTTAAAAGGAAAGTAATTAGCCACACAATTTCAAAAAAATAATATTATTAATAATATACTTAACGATTATAATTCTAATTGTGCGTTATACGCTGCAATGAATCAACAATAGAAGATACAATGAATCAACAATAGAAGATACAATGAATCAACAATAGAAGATACAATGAATCAACAATAGAATACAGTTATTATGTAATAAGCAATACAAGTTAATATGAAAACGTATCAATCAAAATAACAACAGAATGAAAGTAAAATTCAGCAATTAATAATATTGAAATTCGTCATCAGAGAGAAACATTTTGTAGAGGTCTGAATAATGGGATGTTTCTGATAGACAGCTTGAGCTAGAAAGCCTATCCAGTTTCCCTAAATTGGATAGGTTTTATTGTATTTTATTATCATTCTGTTGTTACTTTAAGTGCTGCGTTTTGCTTATTAACCTGTATTATTTATTACATAATAACTTTGTATATATATATCATATCTGTTGTCGAGGAGGGAAGTAGGCATAGGGCGTAGAGTTATATGGGAACGTGGCGTCCGACCACTACCCAAAAAATAATTTGAAATAAATTGCAATTTTACATATACTGCAATGTATAAATGTGTATAATATGTGCTTGCACCCTTAATAATTTTTAAAACTCTACATTGATGTAGGAAGGCTATATTACAAATATACCTAAATCCTGGATAAGATAGAAAAAACAAGCCAGTTCGTAATAATTTAGTAAAGTGAGTGCCCAAATTATTGAAAAATAGTGATATTGGTCAGAATATTAGCTATTTCTCAAAAGAATTTATATTCGTTATTGGGTGAGAGGGATAGGTAGGTATGTGTGTACCTGTAGATGTATAATGATAATTTATTGGGACAATTCTTGTATCATTTGTTTGATTTTTATATGTATACAGGATGTATACATAATACATATGCTCACTATGCTCTATTTATCGACAAATGCAATCAAGTGTTTAGTGCTAAATAGCGATGAAACGTTAGTGGGATTCAGCGTGGAGAGTGAATACCAGAATAGGTGACTGATGTCTTCGTAAAGCCAACAGTACATATGGCGCTTTCGTTCTACATCCTGGTCACGGCACCCCTTTTTTTTTTTTTGGCGCAGTATAGCCCAGATGCTCTTGCGCCATAAAAAAGCCAAACAAACAAACAAACAAGCTTTCGTTCCCGTCCCTTTCTTTAACCGATACTGCCTTAGGGATAGAATAGGTCACGAGGCTTTTCATCATAGTGTAGTCTTTGACCAACTATTAGACCTATATAGTAATTTCCTGAAGAGCTTTACGCGCGAAAACACTTCTAGAGAAAGAATAAGAAGAAGGATCAGCGTTCACTTTTGGAAAAGACCCGTTCATTTCCAGAAAGTTCTCTCGTTTTAATTTTAAAAGAATGAGATTCAGGGAAGACGGCTTCGTCGGAATGGAACAAAAGGATTCTAAAGAAATATAGCACATTTTCGTACCCGCATTTCAGATGCGAAAGGCACTGAAAAGACACTAAATCATGGTTCAATGGTGGCAGGTCAATAGAAATTAAATTAAATCATTAAATATTTAGCATGCTGGTATGTGGAGAATTCCCGTGCGACTGGAATTCATGGAGCATTGTGGACTCGAATTTGGGTTAGTTTATTCCGACGCTTTTCTGAAGTTCAAAATTAAATTCTGCCTATTTACTCAGAGATGTGTGTTTTAATTAAAAAAAGTTACACTTGATGTTGCTAGGCGACGCTTCTTTAAAAAGCAAAATGATACCCCCTCATCCTCGACCACTTTTTATGTCCTTTAAATTGCGTCGAGTTAGCTGAGCATTGTTTTACATATAAAAAAAACTTAACAATCAATTTCTTTAGCGGCATTTTTTCCCCCGCTGGTAAGAGAACTATAATTAAGTTTTAAGTTGCGTAGAATTTTCGGCTTAAAATTCAAAAGAAAAAAAAATGAAGCAAATAAAAATGAAGGAAATATGTAAATTTGTTTTCTATTACTGCGTCACCTCAGTTTTCATTGGCCGTCATGCGCGTCCCAAAATTTCTTTTGTTTTCAAAGTTCGCATCAGTACTTGAAAAGATCTGATGTTGTGCTTTCTAGTTTTTAAAGAATTTTAGAGGTCGAAATGAAGTCAGTCATAACCATAAAGATTTGGGTTTGAACATCGCATTTCATCAACCGTTTCTTAATAACATAATTTTAAATGACTATTGTTTCATGATCATGAAATTTAACCATAATTATCTAATGGCCGTGAAGATCACTCCAAATGTCTGCTATTTATATCTTTATGCTATTTATGTCTGCTATTTATATCTTTATGCTATTTATATCTTTATGCTCTTTATGTCTGCTATTTATATCTTTATGCTATTTATGTCTGCTTTATATCTTTATGCTATTTATGTCTGCTATTTATATCTTTATGCTATTTATGTCTGCTATTTATATCTTTATGTTATTTGTGTCTGCTATTTATATCTTTATGCTATTTATGTCTGCTATTTATACCTTTATGCTATTTATGTCTGCTATTTATCCCGACCCATTTGTTTCCATATTTCTTCAGTCTTTTCTTTTTAATTCATTTATCTGATTTTTCTGAGGTCGTTTCCGCGGTTTTCCGTGGTTTCTTAATATTCATTTCAGGATTTGAGTTATCCATCGTATCTCGGTTCGTTTTATAATGTACCCATTCCATTGCCATTTATACCTTCTCGCTTTAACAAATGCATTTTTAGCCCATGTTTGCTCTCACACTCAATGTCATGTGAAAAGGCTTTTAATGATGGTGTATATTTTACGATTCTTCCTTGTAATTCTGAACATCCACTTTTTCATGCTCCTTTGAGTTGCTTGTAAACTCTATATTACGGTTCCGTCTGACCTACTAGAGAGAGAGAGAGAGAGAATTTAAGTAAAACGGGGAGTTGGGAAGAGTGGCCGCCGAAGGCGACGCTGTAATCCTGAACGTGTCTGACTGACTAAAAATGAAATGCTATCAAAAACTGATGAATGAAATCTAAGTAGTTGTTTAGAAATTTAATGGGCAAATACTTCTGTAGCCATATATGATATAGGTATATATAGGTATATAGGTATATATAGGTATATAGGTATATATATAGGTATGAAAACACATCGTCAAGATGTGATGACGCATCGCCCAGCAGAAAAACCATAAAAACCGCTCAAGAAGTTATATATATTCTATTATAATAGTGTTAACTTATTTATGTTAATGTTAGGTTTAGTAATTTTTAAGGAAAAATTGAACATATATTGAAACCATTTTCCCACAAATTGTTTTGCGTCTTAAATAATTTTGCTTGAAAATGATGATAATTTAGATTTTGATTTCTTGTAATTTGAGACGAACTCTAAAGTGCTTTCTTTTAACAGTGAAAAAACAAAACAAAAGCCTTTAATAAGGTAAATATGTTTTTTAAAATTTAACAGTGCAAATATGCATTATGTGTAAATATATTTGAACGAGAAAAGATAAGCCCCATGAAGTTTTATACCCAGTAAATAATAAGGAAATAAATGAAAATTTTAAATTTAGACTGTCTTGTAAACAAAATTCTAAAACAAAAATAAAAAAGGGGACAAAAACAGAAAACTGTGGCCTAATTTTTATATATTTTGCAATGCAAGCATGCCATAAAAAGCAGATTCTGATATGTATTCATAATATTTTTAATCAGAATTTCAAGTTGTGTGTATGTGTGTGCGTGTGCGTGTGAATAATAATAACAAGTTCTTAAAAAATTCAAAACTTTGACATTTTTAACAAAATTCAGTCTCTAACAAATATCATCATGCTTTAAAGGGTAAAGGAATATAATTACAAATATTATAAAACTGGAAATTTCTCCGATTTTTCATGGTATACTTTCAGAATATCTCTCTTCATATTAACCACAGCTTAATAATATTTGAATGCACTAAGAGTAACATCACTTTAGTACACTAGCATATGTAGGGAGGGGGTTGTTGATGGGGTTATAACCTCCTATTGCGATGTAATTTTGTACACATACATATAAATATATGGAGTCTCACAGGCGTCCTCTGCCAAGAATACCGGCACTCGACGGATCGCCGTTGTAAAGCGTCATCGGTAACGGTTACTCCGTAGGTAGCGGTCACTCCGTAGGGAGTGACACAACGAGTCCTGTCTTAGCCACTGCCTCCTAAATTTAGAAGGCAAATTTAGTAGAAGGCAGTGTCTTAGCGCAGAACTTTGGTTGTGGTGACCGAAGTTCGGATTCTTCGTTAAGCTGTAGATCCAGCTCGCCAATCCGTCTGGCCAACGTGGTGAGCTTAACGCTGCTTCCTCTATATTTCTTTCACCGTACTACGTGTATGTGTGAAAACAGAGAGACCTCCATCCTGCTGTGGATTGAAATTTGTTGTCGATAGTGATATGGAGTTGTAAACTGTAGATTCAGCTTGCCAATTCGTCTGGCCAACATGGTGAAATTAAAGGCTCTTCCCTTGTCTTCCTTTCACCGTACTACGTGTATGTCTGATAACAGAGAGACCTTCATCCTGCAGTGGATTGAAAATTTGTTGTCGATGATGATATGAAGTTGTGAACTGTAGACCTGGCTTGCCAATCCGTCTGGCCAACGTGGTTAAATTAAAGGCGCTTCCTCCGTATTTCTTTCACCGTACTACGTACATGTCTGATAATAGAGAGACTTCTATCCTGCAGTGGATTGAAATTTGTTGTCGATGATGATATGGAGTTGTAAACTGTAGATCCAGCTTGCCAATCCGTCTGGCCAACGTGGTGAGATCAAGGCCGTTTTCTCTGTATTTCTTTCACCGTACTACGGTATGTGTGGTAACAGAGAGACCTCCATCTTACAGTGGATTGAAATTTGTTGTCGATGATGATATGGAGTTGTAACTATAATCCCCCCATTATAAACCTGCAAACCTCCATATGAACTTTCTACCTGCGCCTTTACCTCAAGATAATGATCGTTCTAGATCAGTATATTTTTTTATAATTGGAAAGCTTTTAAATCGAAGTTTTTAACTTAAAAAAAAACAACCCTCCATTGCAGTGTTTTTATATCATAGGTGGCTATATTATTGAGAACATGCTTTAATTTACACGTATATAAAAAATAGTGTGTAAAATTATTATTCAATTCACAAATAATAATAAATAACGTCGGAATATAACTGTTCTCATTCAATTCATCCAATCAATAATCAGGATCTAGTGTTTTGAACAAAAAATTACAAGTAACTAGAAAAATTACTGACATTTTATTATTTTTTTTCGATGAAGTTAAAGAGAAAAAAAACAGAATTATCGAGAAACTTCAGTTTTGCGTGAATATCAAAATTAAGTTTCGGCATTTCATTCTTTTTCGATCTTCTTCTCTGCTTCATTATTTTGTACATTGGTTCATCAGTAATATATGGCCGTTATAACGCATCTCGGAGTCCTGCCGCTCGACCAGTTCTTGGGGACCGTCTCACACTAACTTTTAAATCCCCATTTGTTTTACAATAAGACAAATATATTATATAATAAATAAGTAAAATAAAATTGACTAACGTCGATATTTAAATTTAGCGGGTTTCACGTAACGTTGAATCTGTTATTGTTTTGTTTTTTTTTCAACAAATTTTAGGGAGTTGAAAATTGAAATAAAGCAAATGATATGATATCGCAGCAAGATTTTTCCAGGGGGTGGGGGGGGTTGCACTTTCGGGAAAATCACCGGGCAACGACACGCCCCTACTTCCGTCGCTCCTGTATTCCATCCATGGTTGTTTTAAATGGCAAGAAAATCAGTTTTTCTTCTTTTGTATTGGCAAGGACACCTCTTTATTAGATAAAGTACTCTATTTAAACTGTATTTTAAATAAGACATACATATATATACAGACAGACAGACAAGTAAATAAAAATGTTGTAATAGGCATTCGATGCTCGTAATTTCATAACATAGGATTTTCGTAAACTTATTGCCACCGGTAAGGTATAATAAAAATTATTTTTATGTTAGGGGGAATGTTATATATATAATGGAGTTCGATACGATTATATAAATGCCATTAAAATAACAGTAGCCTACTTAAAAGCCAAACCTTTAAATGTAAGTTGTCAGAGGGTACATAAAAATAGTACTAATTGGAATAGAATTGAAATCAAGAATGATATGAATTCACTTCCGATTCATATGTACATGAATATATAAATACACATTTTATATAATATTTTATTTTAATACTTTAATTAATAAATGAGGTGTCTCACAAAGCTACACCATGGTAACTGAATGTCACATTTTAAGTGCAGTAGTCAACTGATGATGGTGAGAGCGGCGAATGTTTTTGAGAAATTAATGTTCTTCAAGGCGCCTTTCCTTCCGATCGATGGGCGAAGCCAGGCTCCAGGCGTTTGTCTTAAACTGCCTTATGTGCCTAAAATTAGAGACATCGATATATCGTCAGCAGAAACAGAAGAATGGCGAATTTTGTGGGATTTAATGGCATCTTTGCTACCAATAACAAACTTTATGCATAATAGTTGGCAAAAGATGTATTTCTATTAGTAGTATACCCAATTGTAATAGAAAGATATATACTTTTATGAATTTTTAACCTTTGGACCAGTGTTAGGACAATATTGATCATTAACAAGCTTTTTTTAGAATGTAGTATCATGGGAAAATATTTGTTCCAAATTAATTTCGGGTTTTTTGTTTGAAATGTCATGTCATAGACGAACGCAGAAAAGTTCGTAAGGTTGGGGTTATAGACTCAATGGGGGGGGGGTTACAGAGCTACAACTCACATATTCCTATGTTAAATATACAAAATTTCATTGCAATGGGGGTTAAACCCTCCCCCCATCAGCATTCCCACCTGCGTATGCCAATGTGTTATGGAATAGCCAAAGTGATATCCAAAGCAACAATGATAATAAAAGCTTCACGAAATGAATTTATTTTTAATTTCCGCCGGAAACGACGTGCATTTCTGCGAAAACCTATTAAGTCCTGGCCCAATGTACTATACAGTGTGTTAAATAATGGACCAATTATAGGTATAAAAATGGCATGGATTATGAACCAATGAAAATCATGGACTAATGAAACATTTGATGATTGATACAACAGATGATTAACACAACAATATAATAATACAACAAATGATTAACA
>QLNU02003225.1:62060601-62070757 GCA_006491805.2 Dysdera silvatica | reverse complement strand
TTTTTTTAATAAATTTTGGCGAGTTGAAAAATGAAAGTTAGTGAATTGGACTCTGATGATTCAGAAGTTGGCGAGTTGTAGTTTACTTTCCAAATTCCAATTCCTAATTTCCCTAATCCCCGATTCTTTAATCTCCAACTCTCTAATTCGTAATTTGCTAATTTCAAAATCTCAAATTCAAGTCTGTAATCTATAACTCTTATCCGAAACTAAACCACAACTCTCTAATTCGCAACTCTCTAATTCTCAAGTAACTCGGTAGGTTTGTAACGTTAACAATAGCCATCATTATTGCATTTACGGAAGACCTTTGCCTTGTCCTTTTCATTGCGTATAGACAGACAGACAGAAAGCCCAAAAGCAATAGCGGGTTCAATATCTATTGAAACCCGCTAAAAAAATTTTTTTCTTTGGATCTTAAATAAATTTTTCGCTGTAACAGGATTTCCAAAAGATTACTTCGTTAAATTGAAAAATTTAAATACATTATCTTAATGCCATTTGAAACGGGATTGATCTTAATTTCGTAACAACGGATTTTTCGCTGTATCGGTATTCGTTATAAAGAGAAGCTACTGTCTAAAATTAAATTAAAAAGCCATAGAAGGCACTTTTTTCCTAGCCAGAGAATCACCCAATATATACCAATTACTGAATTTCATACGTTAATTTGCTTCTTTTTTTCACAAATACGGAATGCGTCATTAAGTAGATATTAATGTTCTATTTCTTTTAACTGAAACGATAATTTGGCTAAGCTTGGATGTTTGTTTACAAATGCATTATGTTCCAGAGATCACGCAAAGATCGGGTTTGCCTCAATCTTAAATAAAATTAACATACATCCACTTTAGTTAAATATATATATAGTTGGGGATTAAAATTCGAATCACTTGGAAAATATCTCTTCATAGCTATCCAAACTGCAATGTATATATGCTAAATCAATCAGTTCTGTAGTGGTAATTGGTAGAGTGCTATTTTTATGGTATACTCTGATGTCGTGTAGAAGTTTGGTAAGAGGTCCAATCCTTGGAATGCATTCTTGTTTTCCTTTTAGGGAATTGCGGACAGAACTCATTAGTTGACCTTCATCAACAAGCAAAGGCTTCATTAGGGGAAAAAGCAATTCATTAGGCGATGTAAATTTCTCCACTGATGACTCAATCTTGGTTTCAATTTACGGTCTAGGACCAGATGCTCAAATCAGCTCCATCTTTGTACATTTGATGCCAGAGTCCCTTCCCTAATTGCCTTGGAATTACCTCGGAGCAGGGATGGAATTGGCGCCAAGCTTGTTGGGTTTTGACAGAAACTAAGCGTGTGTAAACAAATTTGCAAGTGTCATAAGAATCTGTGTGTCATTGCAAATATAATTCCAATATTATTTAAATATATTGTAATTCTTCATATATCTCGATTGGTTGATAGAATTAAATCTGCAATTGGGTCATTCCATGTCAATTTACCCAATTTTTTAAAAAAAATAAACTTGATATTTCCGATTTATATTTTGATTTCTTTCGGAGTTTTAGGATAAACTTTATGAGACCCATATTTTTCAGTTTTTCAATATTTCGAAAATTACGAAAGTTATGAATTTTTGAAAAAGGTGCAGTTAAGCCTAATTTTGTCTTTTCAGCATTGTTTTCAATGGAAAAATATGTATAATACATGTGTGTGTGTATGTATCTTCAAAGGATTAGGTATTAGAATCTTGAAATTTTTTGCATAGACACTACTGTTCGGAGGTGATATTAAAAAAAAAATACAATAATTGCTTCCATCATCCTTCTTGTACAAAAAAATTTTCAAATTTTCTAATCAAGATACAACTAAATATTTACTTCAGCATGTAATAACTAATTACTGAACTCACTTTCTGGTTCGATATTCCAAAATACAAAGCAGAGAAAGTGTCTCAACGCCTGATTAGATCTATCATATGAATAAAAAAATATTCTGTCAAGATTGGCCAATCCTTTCAAATATAAAGGGTAATTATTATAATTGTTAATTATAATGATAACGTGAATAACTGACGTCTACTTTAGCAGTGCATGTTTGTAAAAATTTGTATCAATCCGCCGATTAATGTGTTTACTCAACCAAGTTGTTCACAATGTAGTTTACACAATATAACAATCTAACCACGCTTATTAGGATCTGCAAACACTATATGCTGGTTAAACCAAAAATTATCTAAATTTCGCAGTGAATCGCTATAAGGTTAAATAAACACTTCAAAAAACGCCAAATAAACAAACTAGACAGTTTAATGATTTCTGATCTACCAAACTACATATGCACTACAATCTCTCGAAGAATTTCATCAAACTCAGGAGTATTCTGTTTCTCTTGGATCTCTGACTGTAATTATCCACTCTCAATATCAATGATTATTACTATGCAAATAATTGTGTCCGTATTACCTTAGGTAACGATCAGAGCTTAAACGTTAACCTATTCTGTAAGGTAAAATTCTAGATACAATTCCAACAATACGAAATAGTATTGAAGTATGAGCGAGAGAAATGAACTTATTAATAAAACTATTTACTTTATCGCCTTGCTACAATTAAACTTCCTTACTGGTAAAATAACGCAACGTGAATGGTACACCCCAACTATTTAATGAGAAAAATGGAAAGTGACTCACGTGTAGGTATGCGTTGGTCGTCGTCTGAAGTTTACTGCAATTCAAGGCTGGAATGACTTCTGGAGTGAGCGGTGTGTACAAAGCAGTCAGTGCGGCTGATGCGGAATGGGATACACTGTAGACCGGGAATGAGGATGTCGCTGCGCTACTTCTTGTGTTCTTTCAAGCCACGGGATTTCACAGGTTGCCTATGCGATATAGAATTATCTCTGGGACAGCTGGACTTTGCTGCGCCACTACTAAACGAACTTGTAGCAATACGAGAGTTTTGTCGGTATAGATGCATAATCGAAATATCTATGAATAAGCTAAACGTTGCTGCGCCACTACTAAATAGACGTGTAGGAATACTAGAGTTTAAACGTTTTTGATCTTATGGGATACAGCGGCATATTTTGAATTCGGGCGTGAATCGAGCAAAATTCGGCGCGTCAATTTATTATCACACAGGGGCTGTTGTAGAGTCGAAACTTGTGAGGTTTTAAAGCAACGAATTCTATTGCCCGGCAGGTAGAAATATACGATGAGTCTCTCTTCCAAGTTATACGTCCCTCTCCCTCGGATGCTATCTCCAGACTCCTCTTTCTTTTCTCCTCTTCATCCTCTCCATCTCGAACATAACCCGCACGTCAATCACAACAAACTCCCCAATCAAATAGGAGACTTGATCTTCTAACCAATATATTTATTGGCTGTTACGCAAGATGCCTCTTTCTTGTGGGCATTAGATAGGCTTGCTTTCTCGCGGAGCAACCTGCGGTTTCTTGATAACTCCTCCCCTGAACTTTACAACCTGGGAAAATATAACCCCCCCATAAAATTTGACATTTTAGTATCCTTCCTTTGTTTAATATTTGTACGAATCGGCGCCAAAGGTCATAAATGATGTCTGGATTGAGTTTAGTGTACAACACGGTACGGCGCAAAGATAACTTAATTGTATTTCTTCAAACTCCTTGACAGACATTTCCTGCTTATAAGTACCCCTACTGGACATGATGATTACGACCCTCCGAGTGTGACACCACGAACCCTTGAGTGGAACAGCAAATCATCAATTAGTGTTAAAGGGGTAACCAATGAACATTTGCGTATGAAAAGGGTGAACAGCCAATAAGATCATTGCGAGTGTAGAGACGATGAGGCGAACACCAATAAAAGACATTCTTTCGGTAGGACTCTTAGCGAGATGGTCACGCTGCCCATGATGTACATTCATAATGTCTTATAATAATAATGTCAATTCTTAATCGTAACAATTTAAGTTATTTTGCTATGTGATTGTAAATAAATTGTTTAACCCAGAGACATGCTGTCTACATGGTTCATCTGTATCTTGGTATTTCTGACTCAATTTCGATAAGGTTCCAGGGTAACAATCCACGTGAGTTGACGCACGTGCTAAAACCCTTCTGATATAACTTATAATCTATCGGTGATATTATGGAGTCTATCACCGCTCCATCGTTCTGCAATCCGTCATAGAACGATAACCAAATCTATAAATGTAGAAACCGCAATTGGTAACCCTACAAGTGTATAGGTTTTGCCTCAGTGACATTGCCTCATAGGTTTTGCCTCAGTGTAACAGTCATTGCCTGATGCTCAAGAGATATGAGTCTGCTGATGTGAAAATCATTTGTACCTGATGGCAACAAGAAGTGGTAACTTCTTGTTCCTTGAATTGTTGACACATGCTTTAGCCTGTCTTTCAACTGCTCTCCACATTCTTCAACTTTTTTTGATATTACATAGAAAGATTTGATACTTTCTACATTCTCATTGCCGATCAGAACAGCTGAAGTTGGGTTGGTATATGTCTTGAAGTGAGTTGCTCTAAACTAGGTTTAGTTGCCAACCTTTTAATAGCCCCCCCCCCCTATTCCAAAGCACACATTCTTCCCGTGGGTGATTGTAAAGAAATTCCATTCTGCAGCGAAACTAAAGTCCTGTTCATTCATAAACAGGTTCTTAAAGTTTCTGCAATTTTTGAACTGGCTGCCTGTCCCATCACTGAATTACAATGCTTCCCTAACAGCCGTTATAATTGCCTTAATGTGATTCAAGACAACACTCTGAAAAGTATGAAAGGTGACACAGTCATGTGTTAGACAATTGCTAATTGGTGTTTCATCTAGAAAAAAATTAGGGCAGGACGCATGACCTGACAAAGGGATTTTTTTTTTTGCTTTAAATACACGGATACTCAAGATGAACATTCGCAGTTATGTCAACTTTGCTATTAATTCTTGTAAACAACGTCTTAATTGATTTAGTTCTGATTGCTGCTTTAAACGTTTTAGTTTTCGTTTAAGGCAAGCATTCTTTGGAGTCTTCTTTTTTCCCGAGTTAAATATATGCGAAAGGCGGGGGGAGTGTCCATGATTGCGATCTAACGACAGTGTTGCCAGATGGCAAGATTAAAAAATCCCACTCCATACGAAATAATTAGATTAATATAACTATAATGTAGTTAAAAAAATATCCCATAGTAATTGATTAGAAATCATCGATCTTGATTAGAAAGTTCGACATTTTTTTGTGCCAGAAGGATTGACGGAAACAACTAGCGTACTTTTTTAAAATGTCATCTCTGAAAAATAGTGTCTATGTAAAAAATTTCAAGTTTCTACTACCTACCCCTTAAGAGATGCATATATATTATGCATATTTTTTCATTAAAGACAATGTTAACTAGTTAAAATTAGGCTTAACTTAATTTTAAAAAAAATCATAACTCGAACAATTTTTGAAATATGAAAGAAATAAAAAATATGGGCCTCATAAAACTGTCTCATCAACTTAAAAAAAATTGAGGTTTTCTGTGACATTGACTAAACATGCCTGGTTAAATTGACATGAAATGACCCAAAATATGCATTGCGTCTGTTTACTTTTCATTATGGTAGCTGTTCAACAATGTGCAAGAAAATTCAGGGATAATTTTAAGAGTATTTAAAAACTTCCTTGACTTGTTCCAGTTAATGAACTTGTATATACTTAAATGCTTAATATACTTTTTATATGAATGGGTAAAATATATTTGGTGGATATAAGCAAGCATTTTTTAGAAAACTTAGGAGCTATAGTTGTTTGACTGCTTAACATACGCAGGGCCGGATTAAGGCTTTGTGTGGCATAATTTTTTCCAGGCTCTTTATAGCGTAAATTAAGCATATGCAATTACAGCAGGACCCGTATATGACGATAATCTCGAGACCAAAGAAAATGCTCGCTATATTCCATTCATCGCTAAATTCGTTCTGAAATTTATATTTTAAACTTTGAAATGAAGTGGGTACGGGAAACCTATTTACATGCAACGTACATACAATGGAAGAAATGCGTTGCATTACATGATGGAAGGTACAATCAATGGGGAAAGGTCCTGTAAACTGAACTGGAACCTAGTAGATGATAGCATTACATGATGGAGGATACACTCAATGCGGAAAGGTCCTGTAAACTGAACTGGAACCTAGTAGATGATAGCATTACATGATGGAGGGTACACTTAATGGGAAAGGTCCTGCTGAACTGGAACCTAGTAGATGATACCATTACATGATGGAGGGTACACTCAATGGGAAAGGTCCTGTAAACTGAACTGGAACCTAGTTGATGATAGCATTACATGATGGAGGGTACACTCAATGGGGAAAGGTCCTGTAACCGAACTGGAAGCTAGTACATGATAGCATTACATGATGGAGGGCACACTCAATGGGGAAAGGTCCTGTAAACTGAACTGAAAACCTAGTAGATGATAGCATTACATGATGGAAGGTACAATCAATGGGGAAAGGTCCTGTAAACTGAACTGGAACCTAGTAGATGATAGCATTACATGATGGAGGATACACTCAATGCGGAAAGGTCCTGTAAACTGAACTGGAACCTAGTAGATGATAATTCCCCACTCGCCATCTGTCTGGAAAAAAAAACTGGATTTTTGTAGTTTTTTTTAGACTAACATGAAAAAAAGTATTATTTTTTTTCAAAACAATGATGCTAGAGGCTAGATGCTTTGTGGCCCTTAGAGGGAGAACGTGTAACGAAAATTGCTATAAAAATATATGGATATCTAACGTTTATTGCAAGTGTTTCTATTGCTTAGGTTCCAATCTCAGATTTCTAAATTCACTCTAAAATTTAATAATGCACTTGAAAAAAATTATTAATATGTATGAAGACCTCAACATAAAAAATAAATGAAATTTGTGTTTAGATTTTAATTGTATCTGAAAAAGCACGTGACCATCCGATTAAGATTTTCCCAAACCATTCCGAATAATTGGTAATTGAGTAAATATCTATCGAAATTATTTAGAATAAGGAGCACATATATAATATTGAATTTTAATATAAATAATTAATGCAATTAGTTATAATATTAGTTATGTTATAATGCAATTAGTTATAATATTAGTTATATTATAATGCAATTAGTTATAATATTAGTTATATTATAATGCAATTAGTTATAATATTAGTTATATTATAATGCAATTAGTTATAATATTAGTTATATTATAATGCAATTAGTTATAATATTAGTTATATTATAATGCAATTAGTTATAATATTAGTTATATTATAGTAATTGGTTATATATTGGTTATATTATAATGCAATTAGTTATAATATTAGTTATTATGATACAATTAGTTATAAATGCGATACAAAATGATTCGATTGAAAAGATAGAAATATTTGCCAAATTTCAATTACGGATCAGTAATTAAAGCGTTAATTGAATTTTAAGGAATGCTGAAGAATAATTGAATAAAATTAAAAGTTTTGCCATATATATATATATATATATATGACGTTGTTTTTCTAAACAAGTTCGAGTAAAATTTCTATCGCTGGAAACCACCAGATTTCATAATAAATAAATATTTTAGTTATTCGGCCGCGTTCTCTGGGTAATTAATTATTCAAAATTAATTACTTTCGTTTTCTTATTGACTTAAAATAATTAAACTTTTCGGAATATTTGACAAGATGATGAAATTTATCGGGTTTCTGTGAATAGCGCTGAATTAATTTCCCTTGTCTAATTAGCGACAAATAAAACCATAGACCAGCAGTAGACTCTCCGGTTTAGCGGGGCGCCAAGTCGGATAAAAGGGTGCAAGACCATGTAATCCGATAAACAGAGTAAACTATCGTTTTCATCTTT
The DNA here is from genome assembly GCA_006491805.2 of Dysdera silvatica. Classification (NCBI taxonomy): domain Eukaryota; kingdom Metazoa; phylum Arthropoda; class Arachnida; order Araneae; family Dysderidae; genus Dysdera; species Dysdera silvatica. Next base: position 62,062,913 of record QLNU02003225.1, on the reverse strand, counting down.
ATAAATATTTTGTGAATGTTTATTGAATATTTCCACAAAAAAAGAGCAATATTTATTTACTTTTTTATGCAAAATTCCGTCAATAGCAGACAGTGCCAGGAGATTGAATTATATAAGCTTTGTTTTAAGCCTTACAGGTAATTCAGGAGGTTACAGGACGCTCTATAACAAAAAACAATCAATGCACCAAGAAGGAATTATCCGATTGTAATGAAATTTCACATGTAAAGAAATTTTGACCGAACATGCAAATGATTAAAATTTGGTGTCCAATGAATGAATAGCGGGAACTCCAGCGCATCGGAACTGCGCATTCAGCAGGTGTATATAAGGAGCGATTCTCAATATGTGGTCAAAATTTCTGTTGCATTTTGACTGCGAATATCTTACGTCGACTGTAACAATGCCTCGCCGAAAGATTCGTGCTCATTACTAGTATATGTCAAAATTTGAAAGAGGCTGGTTGGATGAATCGAAGAATCGCTGAACATGTGGGTGGAAACGATGCGGCGATTGGACAATTTTGGACAATTTTATGGTCTGGGCTGCCATCTCCTTTGATAGCCGGACCCCTTTGGTGGTCATTTCTGGCACACTTACAGCACAGCGGTACGTAGACGACATTCTACGACCGGTTGTGTTACCGTTCCTTTTGCGACACCCTGGACTTACGTTTCAACAAGACAATGCCCGGCCGCACACGGCACGTGTTGCTATGAATTGTCTTCAAGCTTGCCCAACACTTCCTTGGCAAGCTAGGTCTCCTGATCTCTCTCCCATAGAGCACATTTGGGACGCTATGGGAAGGCGATTGCAACCATCCCGGAATGTTGACGATTTAGCCCGACAGTTGGAGACAATTTGGCAAGAAATTCCGCAGGACACCATCCGGGATCTTTATCAGTCTATGCCACGCCGGGTGACAGCTTGCATCCAGGCCAGAGGTGGACCAACGCCTTATTGACTTCCTCCCTTTGTAACGGTCAAACTCTGCAATAAATCATTCAATTGTTCTGAAATTTTAATCATTTCTTTTTCTATGTATGTTCTTCATATCCACCAATTTTTATCGCAATCGGACAACTCCTTCTTGGTGCGTCGATTTTTTTTGTTATAGAGTGTATAAAGTACTATAGATTGGATGCGTGTATATTAGGCATACGGAATGCTAAAGCGCGCTATATCTACTACCGTTAATATAGATTATAATTAATCATGAATACGTGAACACTGAACGAATTAATAATTAAATACCATATATTATTTCTGGTATTTAATTAATGATTAAATACCAGAAATGATATAGGATGTCGCTACTTTACAATACCCAGCACTTGGAACTTATCGTCAAAAATGTTCATGTTAATTCAGTTTATATTATTCGGAAAGGATAAAATGACATTAACTAAATGCTACTATATTTGACAGAGTCAGGAAAGCATTCATGTTAAAAGTAAATCACCTTAACGAGGTTTTACTAATACGCATGTCTAGCTGACCCTCTTTATTGTAAATTTCGTCACCTATAAACGTCGGTAAAAAGTAAAATGATTAGTATGTTCAATTGGAAATAACGTTGAAAATGTTTTTGACAATCTTTCTTGGTTATACACAAATTCTTACCTTACGGGGTGAATTAAACCGTGACGAATTTTAAAGGGTCAAGCTTAGCAAACGTCATGACGGAATTTATGGATTTAGGCTCAGAAAAATCGTTTTCAACGTTCGTAATATAGTTAAGTTTCATGGAATTCTTGTGAAAACCGAGATCTCGCTTTCCTGAGTTTATTTGAAAAGCTTGTTTGTAAGGTAACCTCAGTTACCTCGGTAACTGAGGTTACCTCTAAGGTTACCTCAGTTTCGAAGGCCGAGCGGTGGTGTAGAGATTGCAGAAGGCGTTGAGAGTTGTCAATTGGGGTTTGGCCCCTAGCAGAACTGTAAAGGTGCCTTTATATATATATGGCCTGCAAAAGGGTTGCTGGTATCTAACTGGAAGGAGACCCACACGCTGAACGTATGTGACGATGTGTGGAACCGGCCAGGCCAGTAACCTAGTGTCCTACCCCGCCTTCAAGTGGTGCAGGCTGGGCTTTCTATTTATGAGGCAAATTAATATTTGCTACACGGATAGAAAGGCGGAAGGGGAGGGCTAATTCACCAACCCGTCTAGCCAGCGTGGTGAAATGATGGCTTATTCCTCCATTATGTTGACAAACCAAAAACCATGGCCCCCTAGTCTCCAGGTGCTGGAGTGCTCCTGATCAAGGTAGCGGTCAGCGTGGCATGAAAGCAGGGGTGCTAAGAATCACTGG
>QLNU02003225.1:62041265-62057978 GCA_006491805.2 Dysdera silvatica | reverse complement strand
CTTACAAACGATCCTTCCCGTCTCGTCCATATAGACTTTCCAACAATCTCTACACAATATCTGGTAAATAGCTGCAGTCGATTCTTATCCGGAAACTCGGTTTTTCTCTCTAACGAATCACATAAAATAGCAGCTGGCTGCTAGAGGGCCTTAATGTCAGTTCTCCCTAACACACGCGCAGTCTCCTCCGAGGTTCGTTCCACATGGGGAAAAGCCACAATTCCTCTAGTCCGTATAAGAAAACTATCGCGACGTTTCGAGAACTACTCTCCCCTTTCTCAAGCGAAGTGTCAAGCAAATGAGAAAGTTCTGTATTTATACCCTCAGTCATGTGTTTTTTCCAGAGCAGTCCCTCACTCGCGTTTCCCCCCATAACAGTTCCGCACCTAGGTCTACCCTGAATTTTTATCCCGGATTCCCCATCTATTTCTATTCTTCTCTATTTCTTTCTAAATAATTTCCTTTTATTTAACCTTCTTTCTCTTTATATTTATTTTACTTTATTTTCTTAGCATTTTCTAATTTAATTTCCCCCTTCCGTTACTTAAACTATTTTTATTTCCAGCTTACTTTCATACTTTGCTTTTCTACTTTACTTATTTTTTCTCTCTATTTATTTTCTTTCCTTTGCTTTGCTTTTCCTTTCTCATTCCGACCAATGACAAAATTTTACTCGTTGTGGTAAACCCTGGAAAATCGTTGTATTCTTCTGCGTAAAAAAAAATATATATATATATATATATATATGGCCTGCAAAAGGGTTGCTGGTATCTAACTGGAAGGAGACCCACACGCTGAACGTATGTGACGATGTGTGGAACCGGCCAGGCCAGTAACCTAGTGTCCTACCCCGCCTTCAAGTGGTGCAGGCTGAGCTTTCTATTTATGTGGCAAATTAATATTTGCTGCACGGATAGAAAGGCGGAAGGGGAGGGCTAATTCACCAACCCGTCTAGCCAGCGTGGTGAAATTATGGCTAATTCCTCCATTATGTTGACACACCAGAAACCATGGCCCCTAGTCTCCAGGTGCTGGAGTGCTCCTGATCAAGGCAGCGGTCAGTGTGGCATGAAAGCAGGGGGTGCTAAGAATCACTGGAATGGCCCAGGCTGCCGTTTGTTATTGACCTTGGCTACGTTTAATGGACGATCCCTTGCTTCTGAAGCAAAACTTCAGGAATTGGAAGAAGAACTTGACAAGATCAAATGGGACATTGTAGGACTCAGTGAAGTTAGAAGAAAAGGTGAAGAGTTGGTGGAACTTAAAAGTGGACATTTGTTTTATTATAGAGGAACGGAAACTGGAAGAACAAGTGGTGTTGGCTTCTTAATCAACAAAAGAATTAAAGACTGTCTTCTGGAAGTTGAAAGTACATCAGATCGAGCAGCGAGGCTCGTTGTTCAACTAACCCAGCGATACCAACTTCAAATAGTACAGGTATATGCACCAACATCAAGCCATACCGACGAAGAGGTTGAAGAATTTTATGAAGAAATCAAAGAGTTACACACCAAAGGGAAACAACATATCAAGCTCATCATGGGGGATTTCAATGCAAGAATTGGACAACAGGAACAAGGAGAGACATCGGTTGGTAAATACGGATATGGGGAAAGGAATGAACGTGGCGATCAACTCAATTATTGAAGATTGCAGTGTACTGAACAGATTTAATACTGGAAGTGATCATCGAATGGTGAGATGTAAAGTGCACTTAAATACTAAATTAGAACGACAGAAGCTCATTAGGAAACAAGTAAGTAGGAGGGGTTACATAGAACTTTGTAAAACTCTGCGCAAAAACATGAAAGAAGACATAAGAAAATTCAACTGTGAGTTAGTAAGGAAGGCCATTGAAAATAACAAGAGCCTTAGGGTTGTTAAAGGAAGTTTATCTGTTGGGAAGAAACACATCATTGCATTAAAAGGAGAGGATGGCACCGTAACAAGAAATAGGGAAGAAATACTTAGAAGAGTTGAAGAATTCTACAAAAAACTATATGAAAGTAACAGTGGATTAAACGAAGACACTGAAATAGTCGAAGGAACAGCTCCTAAAATCTTAAAAGAAGAAGTTTCATTTGCAATAAAAAGTATGAAGAAAGGAAGAGCCCCTGGCGATGATGGTATTACATTAGATATCCTAAAAGAAGCTGGAGAATATGTAGAAGACATACTTGCAAAATTCTTTACCAAATGTCTTAACAGCGGTAACATACCAAACCAATGGGATTCTGCAACAGTAATTCTTTTGCATAAAAAAGGTGATAAAGAGGATTTGAAAAATTACCGACCAATTAGCTTGTTACCTGCTATTTATAAAATCTTCACAAAAGTGCTAACACATCGCCTGCAGAAAAAATTAGATGCAGCTCAACCAAGAGAACAAGCTGGATTTCGAAGTGGATTCAGTACAGTGGACCATATTCAAGTATTAAGAGAATTAATTGAAAGAACACATGAATATGAACTTCCATTGTGTGTTGCATTTATTGACTATGAGAAGGCCTTTGACTCTATTAAAACATCAGCAGTCATCAACTCTTTAAGATCAACAGACATTGAGGATGTGTACATTGACATGGTGAAACGTGTGTATAAAAATGCAAGTGCAAAATTTCGGTTACATAAAGATACCAAAACTATCAAACTTGGCAAAGGGGTGAGGCAGGGAGATACCATTTCTCCAAAACTTTTTACTTCAGCTTTACAGATGATTTTTCAGCAGATAAATTGGAATAACAAGGGAATAAAAATAAATGGTGAATATTTAAATCATTTGCGGTTTGCTGATGACATTGTTATTTTTTCAACGAACCCATCAGAACTCCAAGACATGGTACAGGAGCTCTCAACTAGAAGTAAAGAAGTTGGACTCAAGATGAACCTACAAAAAACTAAGATCATGTTCAATAATTTCGTAGAGGAAACAAAAATACAAGTTGACAACATTGAGCTAGAAATTGCTGATTCATATATTTACCTTGGCCAGCTGATTTCAATGGATGGCAACATTATGAAAGAACTCAACAGACGTATTAAACTTGGCTGGAGTGCATTTGGAAGAAACAGTTTTATCCTGAAGGGGAAATTGCCTTTGTGTCTAAAAAGAAAGGTCTTCAACCAGTGTGTATTGCCAGTCCTCTCTTATGGATCAGAGACATGGAGTCTAACAGTTGGAGCAATACGAAAGTTACAGACAACGCAAAGGAGCATGGAGAGGTGCATGCTTGGAATAACTAGGAGAGATCGAAAAAGAAACACTTGGGTGAGAGAGCAAACTAGAGTAGAGGACATCATTGTTAAAGTAAAAGGGCTGAAATGGCGATGGGCTGGGCATATTGCAAGAAGAACTGATCAACGATGGACAACAGAAATTCTGAACTGGATTCCAAGAGACCACCGAAGACCTAGAAAACGTCCTCAAACTAGATGGGTGGATGAAATAAGAAAACAGGTTGGGGTGACGTGGAAACGAATTGCTCAGGATAGACTTGTGTGGAAAGCATTTGGAGAGACCTTCATCCAGCAGTGGATAGATAATGGTTGAATATGATGATGATGATGATGATATATATATATCTTATATTATTAATAAATAGGGCGATAGATTAAAATTTAATCTATAACCCTGAAAAATTAAATTTTATTTAATCATTAAAAAGAAAATGTCAGGTACATACTGATTCCGTTTGTGGTTGCAACCTTGTGACATTTGCTTTCACTGGAAACACTATACACAATGTAAATTTTACAACCTTTGTAAACTTTATTATGTATATATTTTTTATTTGGTATTTATATTTTTATTTGTACTTCTTTCCACACACTTTCAATTAGTGCATTTTCTTAATAAATCTTGTCCATTTAATTTGTTTCGATGACAATTGATAAAGTACAAAATTGTACACAGACTAATAAAACGTGATAGTTTGCGGGCATATGAAATTTTAGTTTGGGCATGTATTATTTTAGGTTATATGTCCGACCGTGCATGCAAATTTTTGGAGATTTTTCTGGCCTTGCCCTATTTGTTGAAAATCTGTGGAATGACCCCCACTGTTTAATTTTATCGCGTTCTTTTTTACTTTTGCACTAGCAATTGTCAGAATCGATTGTTGTATGGCAAGTTCGCAATTCTACAGTATATCTCTATTGTATTATTCAAGCGCAAGCAGACATATGCTGTCTTGTAGTCAGTATTTATACAAGTCGAACACTACGCAGATTAAATAAAGCAACAATTTTTATCAACGTCTTTTAGGCGTAGTAATATTAACACCGATGTTATGGCGTGGTTAGATGGTGAAACGTTCGCAAAGAAAAGAAATTTTTTTGCGTCTGGTGGGGCACGATCCCACGACTTCTGATAAATAAATTTAATAGAACTTTTTGAAATTTGTTGATTCTTTTTGTGTTTTAATTCAATTTTTTTAATTTGTTCTAATTTTTTAATAATTTTAATTTTAATTTTAATAATTTTTTAATTCTAATTTTCTAATAATTTTAATTCTAATTTTTTAATAATTTTAATTCTAATTTTTTAATAATTCTAATTTTTTAATAATTTTCGATTATTCTTTAATAATTCTACAAAACTAATATATATGCAAAAAATAATACAAAGCATTTAATTACGACTGCCGTTCAAGAAACATTTAAATAACTTTGCATTTGCTCAGAAACATGATATAAAAATTGTTATAAGTATATTTATGTGACTTTGAAGGCATTATATTCCCTTTAAACTACTTAAAACTGAATTACATATTTCATTATTCCAGCAATTTTTCTAAACATCCCGGTATATTAATAGAATCGCATTTCTTTATCTAGTTTCATAAAAAAAAATGTAAAAATTCTCTTTTTACCTGTGTGTATGTACGCGAGAATATGTGCACGTTTATCTGAGTGCACATAAATATATAGGTGTGTGTGTGCGTGTACAAAATAAAAAGTTTCTTTCGTCCGCTTGTAAAAAAAAAACATTTCTCTGGAAAATTGGGAACTGATGTCCGCAATCATTTGAACTGATTGGCTGTCTTTTCAAACAAATTAACGGTTGCTATAGCAACACTAAAACACCTAAAAGCGGATAAAAAAGCAATTAGACATCATTACTAATAGATTTGACATACACGTATTATTAGCTCAAACTAGAGCTATTTTTGTTTAATAGAAAAAAGGACGCCGTCCTTTTTTCTCCTAAACAAAAATAGCTCTAGTTTGAGCTACTAATACGTGGATGTCAAATCTGTTAGTATTACTAACAGATTTGACATCCACGTCAAAAAACGAAAAACCACGAAAAAAAAATCCCCCACGAAAAACTTACAAAAATCTCATCCCGGTGGCTTTGTGCGTTGACCAATATTTGGCAATTATGTTATCCCTGTGAAGAGTAATAATATCTTACAATTAGATATTATCTATTCTTTATCATATCAAGCATTCCCTCTCATTTTTTCATCGCTGTTTAATCGCGTTCCAACAGAAATAATGCATAAACAAAAACTTACGGATTCGATATATATATTAGATCTATATTTATGCGTACTTATGGTAATTTATTTAATATTATTTAATAACTAAATAATTTTTACTTAATAATGTAACGTAATATGTTATGTCGCGGTTAGATGGTGAAACGTTCGCAATATTGAAAATGATGGTGAAACTTTCGTTTTTTGCCTTCTATGCCTAAAAAACATTGATAAAAATTGTTGCTAAATTTAAACTTTTTTAGTGTTTAACTTCTATAAATATTGCTGCAACGGGCTTTTCGATGAATTTAATACCGATCTCTTCACAGTTTGGTTTAAAAAGCAGTCCATGTACTGCCCCATTCCGCGAAGTAACCGGTTTTGGAAAATAGTTTTTAAATACGTTCGCAAAGGATGGAATGTTCGTCGTTCGTTGCTCAGTTTGTAGAGTACCAGCCGGTAAGTTGAAGGTTGTGGGATCGTGACCCACTGAAGGCAAAAAAACAAACAAAACATTTCTTTCTTTTGCGAACTTTTTTCCATCTAACCACGCCATGTATTACTACACGTTAATCTTACTAAGCCTAAAAAAGTTGATAAGAATTGTGGCTTAATTTGTTGTCAGTATTCTCGTTGAATGTCCCTGGACGTCAAATAAAGTTTACTGACATAATCTTCGCTATGTTTTTTTCTCAAATATCAAGGTAAGGACATTATAGTATTACTCAGTAACCTTGACCAATTACCAAATAGAATCGATCAATTAATCAATCATTATTTCAGAGCAAAACGCATAATTATTCATAATCAACTGCAGTGAACCAACACCATGATAGTGGCTTGGCGAGAGTCCGAGGAAAAAAATCGATATAAAAACGATTTGACGAGTCTCGGTCGTCTGCGGATATGGTACAAATAATTAACATTATTAAACAGTGTGCGGTACGTGTCTCAAATATTAATTAACAACGTGTATTTATACAAGTACGCGATTTGGAAAAATAGTTTTATCCTGAAGGGGAATTTGTCTTTGTGCCTAAAAAGAAGGATCTTAAAGCAGCGCGAATTACCAGTCTTCTCATATGGATTAGCAACATGGCACCTAAGGAAAACAATAATACGGAAAGCTCGAACAATCCAAAGTAGAATGGAGAGGTGCATGTACTTGGAATAACTAGAAAGAATGGAGAAATAATATTTGTGCGAGAGAGAGCAAATAAGGGTGGACGGTATCATAGTCAGAGCTAAAAGTTGAAATGAAAATCAGCTGGATACGTTGCAAGAAGAACTAACCAATGATAGACAATTGAAATTCTTAAATAATTCTAAAAGATCTAAGAAACGTCTTCGGAAGAGTTAAGTGGACGAATTAAGAAAACAGGTAAGAATAATATGGAATCAAATTACTCAAAATGGCCTTGCGTAGAAAGCACTTGGTGAGGCTTTCATCCAGCAGTGGATAGGTAATGATTGAATATGATGATGATATGATCATACACTAAATTATTATTCAGTTTATACAAAAAAATATTTATATGTCAGGATAGTAAGTCGTTTTTTTCCCACACCCACATTGGTAGTTATTTAGTTATATTGGTGTCTATGCAAGTTATTTTCTGCCGGTTGAACACAAAATATTCAGTCGTTTTTTCATAGGATAGTGCAAGATTAAGGTTTTTATAGGTCATAAGATGGAAAAATAGAATGTTTCCCACTAAAGAATGTGGCCGTCGCGGTGTTTATTCAATAAAAATTATGTTTTTGTTTAAACTGTATTGTCTTCAGTGTTCAGCCATATCAATAATGAAACGGTTTCTTGTAAACAAACAAAGTAAAATGACATTTAAATAGAACTAGGTGCCTTCAAGACCTCTGCGGAGGCCCAAAAATATACCCATAGAAACGGGCCCACTTGGTGTATATGTAAATCTAGCATTGCCATAAGGGCAGCGTTCAGGAGACTGACATTACTCCATGATACGTTTACACATGTCTAAACGTAGCTGAGAATCCATCCCAAAGCTAACGAGTCGAGAGGAGGTGATTTACAACACAGTGTACGCTTAAGAGCCAAAATTACGGAGCTCTCAGTGGACTACAAGTATCATTCAGCTACTCAGGAAAAAAAAAAAAAGCATTGCCGTGCCTCGTAGTGAACTCGAACTCACGACCTTAATGCAATAAAACAAAGGTTTCCACGAAGTTAGTTTTAATATAAATGGGATGCTTCTACAACGACTACAACGGAGTCATAAACGGTTTTAGATGGAATTTAAACCTTCTATGTACCAAAGCAGATTAATGCAGAACAATTGATGATCATCGATCATCATCGATGAACATCGATCGGGTTTGATCAGTTGAAATAGCTTCGAAGATGTAAGTTGAAACATAAAGCAACAACTTTCGTACTTTTTTTTTTTTTAAATTAATAACTCTTTTAACGTACAGTTCCTGATTTATCCACATTTTATTAGTTTCGGTTATGTTGATCTGAAATCAGAGGTCCAAATTTTGATTTTAAATAGTTTTCCTTGAAATTGGTGATACTACTATCCGACATAGAATTCGCAATTGAATAAAATCGTGTTTATTGACGATTTAGAAGTCAAGAAAACGGTCCATGTGTATGTACAGATGAAACTTAGGAAGTGTGGAGATTGGGAAGGCTTAGCGCTCTCTAGAAAATTACAAATGAATGCTATATGCGGAGTACTGGGGATGGAAGTTAGTTGGAGTGGAGGTTATAGCCTATCCTAGAAGTCGAGGCGAACTACGTCCTGTCTGGGAATACAGCGCCGGCTCCGCCGGCCACCTTTTCCAATTCCCCTGCAAAATAGGAGGCTAGTCACGGGAATGTGTATCGGAGATTTAATAAGAGTTAGATTCATTGAAATGAATTTAGAAATTTTGTGGCCCCACGGAAGTGCAGTAACAACCCTTTCGTTTACTATGCCGTTGTCCCGGGCTTTTATTCGACAGCATATATTTTTAATGGAGTATATTCGATAAGATTCTTTCTCTCATCACACATTACCATGAGTGCGCGCCAATATAGATCTAATAACAAATCCGTAAGTTTTTGTTTATGTATTATTTCGGTTGGAAAGCGATTATACAGCGATGAAAAAATGAGAGGAAAAACTCGATGCGATAAAGAATCGATAATGTCTAATTACTTTTTTATTCGCTTTTCCGTGTTTTAGCGTTGCTATAGCAACCTTTAATTTGTTTGGAAAGACAGCCAATTAGTGCAAATGATTGCGGACATCAGCTCCCAATTTCCCAGAGAAATGTGTTTTTTACTAGTGGACGAAATAAACTTTTTATTTTGTACACACACACACACACACACACACACACACACTTGCGTATATACACATAGGTAAAAAGAGAAAGTTTGAATTTTTTTTATCTTGAAAGTATATACAGAAATGTGATTCTACTAATATACCTTGATGTTTAGACAGATCTTTGGAATATCAAAATATGTAATTCAGTTTTAGGTAGTTTAAAGGAAGCATTATGCCTTCAAAGCGGTATAAATATACCTATGATAATTTTTGTATCATAATCCTGAGCAAATGTAAAGGCATTTAAATGTTTCTTGAACGAGAGAAGTAAATTAAATGTTTTGTATCGATAGAATCATTGCATAATTTCAAGAGTGTGTGTATGTGTGTGGCCATGTATTTTTTACAAAATTCGAAATGCACTGTTTGCAGTTGGTATTGCACGGGAGTAGACTGCGCAATACTGGGTACTATCTACTCCTGCGTAATACTGAGCATCGTCTACACTTTTGCCATAGTGAGTACAGTTTACGCCTTTGCAATAGTGAGTGCAGTCTACTCCTTTGTAGTACTAAGCACAGTCTACTCCTTTGCAGTACTAAGCACAGTCTACTCCTTTGCAGTACTAAGCACATTCTACTCCTTTACAACAACGAGTACTGTCTACTCTTTTGAAATACTGAGCACAGAATACTTTCATGCAATATACCGTATACTCGTGTGCAATACTATTATACTACAGAAGTAGACTGTACGTGGGATTGTTATTTTAGTAGCTCCGCCGTAAATCTAATTATTAATAAACTTTGTGTATTGGAATTCTTTTAAAAAAATGATAAAGAAAAATTTAATTCACGCATTACGTTGTTATATTTTAGAAGCGAAATCTATGTATTTTTTCAAACTTTGATATGCATTTTTTTCAATAGGTTTTGTTTGGTTGGTTATATTTTATGGCACAAGGACAGCAAGGGTCATTCTGCACCAAACAAGGTGGAAATCAATCGGTTTTATCACGTTAGTTAATCAATTATAATTATATTACTTGATGCATCGAATTCGTAATTTTGATGATTTTTTTGGATTAAATCGCCAAAGATGAACACATTTTGTGTGTTATTTACTAACGCACTAATCATTTAACGATAATTGTAATGAAAATCTAATAATTTTTATGAAATGCAATTTAAAAACTGATTCTAATTTTGTATTGTGGTTTTAATTATTTGCGTTAATGAAATATTTTCGTTCTGTTCATCAGAAATTTTGCTTTCTTACTTCGTGTGTATCTAGTTAGAAGGTAAATTGTCAGTTAGAGATTAGAAAGATTAATTATTTTCAGAAAAAACTAATTAAGAATTTGAAATCATTTGTCGGTTAAGGTATTTAACAACTAATTAAAATGGATTATAAAATAATTGCAAAGAAGGATTAAAAATTGTTAAAGAGAAAGAATTAAAAATTATTAATGAGGAAAAATTAAAAATTATTAAACATTGATTACAAGTTATTAAAAATAATTAAAAATTAGTAAACATTGATTACAAGTTATTAAAAAATAATTAAAATTATTAAACATTGATTACAAGTTATTAAAATAATTAAAAATAATTAAACATTGATTACAAGTTATTAAAAATAATTAAAATTATTAAAAATTAGAATTAAAAAATTCAAAGAATCCTTAAAAGATCGATTAATTAATACCCAATTATAAATCATAAGTAAGAAATAATTAGAGGCATAATTATGAAATAATTAGAGGCATAATTATGAAATAATTAAAAGTAAGAGTTAAGAAATAATTAAAAGAAAGAATCCTTAAAAGATCGATTAATTAATACCCAATTATAAATCATAAGTAAGAAATAATTAGAGGCATAATTATGAAATAATTAGAGGCATAATTATGAAATAATTAAAAGTAAGAGTTAAGAAATAATTAAAAGTAAGAGCTAAGAAATAATTAAAAGTAAGATTTAAGAAATAATCAAAAAGCAGAATTAAGACAGAATGAGAAAGAAAAGAAAGAAAGAATTATTATAGAGAGCCAGAGAAAGGAAAAAATGGAAATATTTTCGCCACAGAGGTAGTTTTATTTAATATACATATATATTTTGTACATTATTGCGTTTGATTTCTCTTTGTCTCCCTCCATTTTGGTAGTAGGATACTTTCCCATAAAAAGTGGCAGGTTTATTGAAGAACAGTGAACTGGCTGCACCTTATTTGTTGGCCATCAATTTTCCACCTTCGAGTTGGTGGGAAAAAAATACGGACATTATTTATAAGGATTATGCATTCTTTAGAAAATTCACCAGCATTCCTGTACCATTCGATTTTCAGCCGTTTCCTTTATATTTGCCCAGACCCACTCCATTATCCAAATGCATCATGGGAAGAAAATACGTACGGGACAGATTACCTAAGAAAAATAATCTACGAAACCGGAAAACATTCGGGTTTTTGAAGGAAACTCGTGTAGATTATGGTATTTTTCATCGACGATGGCCTGGAAAAGCCGTCCCACTACAAATCGATAAAGCACGGCGATGGAGTCCAGCCCCCTTTATGAAGTTTACGGCTATTGTCTTCGTGGGCTTTGTCCCGGAGGACTTTTAATTAAAGCTACTCCTTGATTGAGAAAAAGGTCATGCTATAACGGAGTAAGTGTTTGGACAAAATTTTCGCGCCAAACCTCCTTCTTCCTCTTATTCAATCCGGGACAATGGGTGTTGTCCATTTCGCATTGTTTTCCCATTTTCCGACTGGAATATCAATACGTCATCCTTAATTGCACCTCCTGTTTTGCCCCCCCCCCTCCTATATTCTTTCTAAATCCCGGAATCAATTGCATATTTCTAGTTCACTCCCGAATTTCCCGAATTTCGAGAGAGTTGATCTCGCATTTTATAGTAAAAGCGAAATTAAATATTTACGCGAACAGTTTAAATCACATAGCCTCAGTTTTAGACATGAGAGTTCACTTTACATGTTATAAATAAGAACTTTGTTTTCGAAATAAGATTTTATTTGCTAACTAGAGATAAGTGTAGATTCTCTATTTAGAGGTAATGGTTCATTCTCTGTTTATATAAAAAGTTCATTCTTTATTTACCATTAATATTCTCTATTTAGAGATAATATTCTCTATTTAGAATTATATTCTATATTTAGAATTATATTCTATATTTAGAGTTACATTTTCTATTCAGAGTTATTATTCTCTATTTAGGGATTATATCCTCTATTTTGAGTTAATGTTCTCTATTTAGAGAAAATATTCTGTATAGAACGTAATATATACTGTGGTTTATAAAGTATTCACTAGCATTATTAATCACTAAAATGTGATATAGACATAGAATGGGCACATGCTTCTGGAAATATAGCACATATAGACTTGCTCGATGCAGGATTGCCACAAACCTTCATTCCGTAAAAACCGTAATTTCAACAACAACAATGAAAGGAGGACAACTTGCATGGTCAACAAATATTGCCTAAATATGTTGGCGTATTTGAATTGAAATATGAGCATCAGGTAGCTAGATATAAATACAAGGACATAAAGCTCGTTTCAAGGCTCCTTTTAAGAGAGGTGAGTAAATAAAAATAATATAGAAAGTCGCGTTATAACATCAAGAGTTTCTTGTATAGTTGTGCAGTTTACCACAGCACTTTACACTTCTTCAAAACAACATGCGCATTAGTATAGGCTTCGTTCGATACTGGTGACATTCGTTGCTTTTTCATCGACCTTATATTAGAAAATGCAATAAGCGACGGAATGGAAATTTGGAATTAAATACTAAGATCGAATTTATAGTTAATTAAAATAAATAAAGTTGAAGCTTAAATGTATAAGATTGGAACAAAGAACAATAACTAGTGATACGTGCTTGAGAATTAACCGAAAAAAAAAATGAATATCGGGGACACAGTTAAAATTTGTTAAGCTGAAAATTATTCAACGGTATTGCAGCCGTTTTCATCAGAACGGTTACTATATTTATACTATGAGGAAGGTGGCTGTAATGCTACCGAAGAAGACCAGCTTAATAAATGTTCACTACGCTAATGGTAATATTATTATTGATGACTCCTCGATATTGCAACTACTTGGTTTTTGTTTTGAGATTATTGGCGTTGAGACTATAAGAACAACATCAAATTGGCGAAGTGCTTACGTTTTGGAATAACTACTTGCCTTTTAATTGACTGATTAGCAGATATGCAATAATAATTATGCGGTCAACCATATTTGAAGGATATAGTCATGGCCTTCAAGTCCTGGTGTGGTAAAGATTTTTACCATCCTTGTGCCGCAAAACAAACAAATAACTGATATTAAATAGAGAATGTGCGAAGTAAACGCGGCACATTATTTCTTGTGCTAATCCCGATTATTATATTCCCGGACACACTGTTCATATGACACAGAATATCTTAAAGTATTCTCTGCTGCTCCATCATGTCAATCCAAGCCGGATTGAAACGTTTATATCTGTGAAATATGGTCTAAATCACCACCGAACCCTGGTCTTAACTTTTCGTTCATGATTCCCCTCTAACTATTAATTTGACCACTGCATCCATTTTGGAAGCTATTACTATGATTATGTTTGAGCAAGTGCTTCTGAGAGATTATATCAGTAAACAGTCGGAACAGTAGTCTTCTGCAACCCAATTGTTTTCCCTGGTGGGACATTCGATTCATCATTATGATGTCTTCCGTAAGAATGGATTTCCACAATAATGACTATTGCAATACTCATCAAGTATATGGACTTTTTGCACAAAATCCAAATACGGTATCAGAACTACTTCTCTTATAATTCTTTCTTCTGACTCATTTCCTTACGCAATATTTTTACGTCCACTATAATAAATATAGAATTAATTATTTGGAAATTTAAACTCTGCAATCTCGAAATCTGGAAGTCCCTTACTTTCCTTGCTGAATCACAAATAAGGAAAGTTTATAGAATTCAAAAAACACTTATCAAAGAAAACTCTAAACGTTTGAAATCATCACAACTGGTTTTGAAATCATCACAACTTATTTCAAAAGCAATACATTTATTAAAAAAAAAATTGATTATACTTGAATGTTTTAAACACATAGCATAATATTTTAAATCAAATCAATTTACATTACATAGCATAAATTTGTTTTCATTTCAAAACCGTGTGTACCATGAGTTCTTCTGGGGGGGGAGGGCTGAGAAAAATTATTTTCTTCACAAGGCTGCCAAACATTTTAGTGATTGCACAAGATGCTAAAATACTACAAAAATAATTGCTACTACTTGACAATTTCAATGGATTAAAAAGTACCTTATTTTAAAATGTGACTGTAAATTTTTTTAAAGTAAATGCACAGCAGAATTGGGGAAATCAAATTTTTGAACGGCTAAGGGTGGGCTCGAGCCCTCTGCCCCCCCCACTAAATGAGCACCCATGGTATGTACTTTATTTGGAGCAGTATAATCCTTGCCGTAATCGGGTCACAAAAATACAACCAACTAAATTAATTTATTTCAAACTGAGATAAAAAAAAAAAATGCAAGTGGTGCAATATTGCAATCATGGCACAAACCATCATTGCAATATTGCAATCATGGCACAAACCATTTAACAAATTCGTATGATGGTGATTCATGAAATGTCGAAAGAGGTACACATATTTCTCTTTCAATTAACCATCGTGATAATCCATCAATATATTTCACATGAATATAAAAATATGCATGTGAAATATGCATATAAAAATATCAGGATTGAATACTTTCTGTAAGTATTATCTAGTAACGCAGTACTTATCGTAGCTTGCAGTAAATTTGTGTTTGTCCTTTAAAAAAAAATTATATAAAGATTTGTGTTACCGGCCATAGGACTATACCATAACTAGATGATTTTTCGCCCCTGGAAAAACTGTCTAGATTGCGCCCCTGGTCATGGACATGTCTTTCCCTGTGAGTTATTTCCTCTGTTTTTATGCCCCCTCGCTTGCGCCTCTGGCGGGAGCCATCCTCGCTCCCTCCCGGCCACGGCGCTGTTACCAATGAATATGTTTTGTAAGTTTTATTCTGTTTTTCCCGTGAAATTTTTTTCCGGATGTATATGCTATATTGCCATTGGAAATCCTGATTTTTTTTTATAATAAATCTGAAATCCGCAACGTCTTTGGTCGGCAGATTTCCGGATAATATTAGATCATACACTGTGTATTGTCTGTGGCGTCTTCAACCGGACAGACAACTAAAGTTATTTACTGGTTACCACAAACCTCAGCTTTGATATACATTTCTATTATTATAGTTATCCCAATTATACTATTACGTACACGCTTAAAAGCCATAAATTTTACTTCGCTAATGAAATCTAATTTTTCATTTTTAATATTTAATCTATTATGCAAACACACTGGTGATTTGCCATTTATAATGAACATTAAATACCGGATGTTCCACGTTTCAAGGAGTGACAACCTCTTTTTATTACAAGTAGTAGTTTTAAGTCCGCCTTTCGAGTTTTTGAATTTAAATACCCGCCTCAATTCTCGTTGCAATAACAGGTAAAATGCCTTTTTTTTCAACCAGTTTCGCACATTTCGTGTTTCTTTTACAGTTTCTTTTACCTTTTTCCTTTCTATTAGCTTCGCAATATTGAATTTCTTTCTTGTAATTCGCCGTGTTCCTTTATTTCTAACACGAATCTTGTTTTACAACTCACGTTTAAAGCCAAATCCTTAATCAAAATTGCATGTTTTATCTACTAAAATCCTTTTATTTCATAATGACGTTAAAAGTCAATTATACAAAGACATGAAAAAAGAATAGAAGTTCATTTTTTTTAAAAAAATCTGTTTTTATGGAGAAAAAATATTCACGTCATCTGCTGCGATCTATTATTTAAGTTTCATAGATGGTGCTATAAGATATATATTTTTTTTAATTTATTTGCCTATAACTTTACCTGAAACGTGAGTCTCATTCGAGGCATTGAGAAAATAATACCGATAATACTTTGAAACTACTGAGAAACTAATGAGACTACCGATAAAATAAATATTTAGAAAACAGCTAGTATGGTGCAGAATGGCTTTTACTTTTCTTACGCCATAATAATCGATGATGCAATTTCGCGAATAGAAGTGGATGAAAGAATTGGAATTCTTTCATTTACTCAATAATTTAATCTATTTACTGAATTATTTATTCTCGCATTTACTGTGACTCGTTATTTCTATATTAGCTATTATTGAATACCCATTTACTGAACAGAAATAGGAACGGGACCGGATTATCACATTGGCAAAAGAAAAAGTATTCCTTCGAGAGGCCTGGCGCGGTGAAGACCGACCAAATGCAACTGAAGAAAAATTATTTCGGTGGTATGATGAACGAAAAATTCGTTAAGAAATTCTTTACGTCAGCCAACATTAAGTTGTCCAGTTGTATTTTGTGCAGCAAAAAATGTTGGGCATATGGGGTACAGGGTACCTGGGGACTCATGACTATAAAATAATTGTCAGAAGCAATACACAGGACTTAGACATTATGTCACTATAAACCCAAATAAATTTAACACTTTTTTGATGTTTTTTTTAGTTTATTGTAGTTACAAATACTGTAATATTAGCATACATGAAGGTTTGTATTTTAATTTTGTATGGAGCGGGGATTGGGTGGGAGAGGAGGAATTATAAAAACTGTTTATACAAATAAAATAAAAACAGTTTACAAATTTACATAAAACACTTTATACCACATATATACATAAAACAGTTTATACTACTATATACATAAAAACAGTTTATACCAATATATACATAAAAACAGTTTTATACATTATTAATTTTTAATAATTTTCAATATTTTAACATTGTGTTATTATTGTTTTACACACACACACACACACACAAACAAACA
>QLNU02003225.1:62025577-62035672 GCA_006491805.2 Dysdera silvatica | reverse complement strand
AGTGATGTGGTTTATTTTAAATATGCTCTAGTGGTGTCGTTGGAAGTTGAAAGGAGCTTCTCTATGTTTAAACGTTTATTAACCGATAAACACGAATCGACATGTTTTAAAAAATCTCACATGCTTATGATCGATGAATTTCAGTTCTTCAATATTGAAATAAAAATTTTCAGTTTTGCAATGGTTAGTTTAAAGTATTGAATATTTGTTTTATAAGTTTTTAGTTTTTTAAGGTCATTTTTTTTTGTTTTTAGGGCATTCACGTTTTTTGGTTTTTAGGGCATTCATTTTTTTTTTGGTTTTTAGGCCATTAATGCCTTTTTATAGGTTATTTTCTGACCTTTTTATTTTAAGGTCATCAAAATCTTAGTCCTACATATAATTTATAAATTTCATGCCTTCTTACGGCGGAGGTACACGAGGGAAATTGATTATATTAGTATATTTGAAAAAATTTCTCTAGACTTATTATAATTATAAATCTTATTTACTTATACTTATTACTTATTATAAATCACTCTTGACTTATTATATTGAAAGTGGTCCTTTGACCAATTATTACAAATATAAATATTATTTGTTGAGAAGGATATCAACATCTAGATTTTTAACGATGAGTCGAAGGCGCTCTAGTGAGAACCATTGAATGATAATATTCGAAAATATAATTTGTTTAATTCTACTATGAACTTCCGCTATAGAAAGGCCTAGAATTGACAATTTTTTTCATCAGTTGTAAGTTTTCTATGTGCCTTAACTAGGCAAGATAGGCACATTGGTTTACTGGCTCCACCGGCCTTATACGTCTTTATTAACACGTTTAACGTGTTAATAAACCTCCACATGAATATTAGCAGATGCCCTTTTTAATATATAGTGTCCCCTTTCTGCCTTCACGCCGTAAAACTCAAACAAAAAAAAAATCTATGTACACGCTTTTGATATTATACAAATCATTTGATTATGTATATATATAAAATTATATTAGCATTTGAACAATTTTTGTTGCCGTATTAGCTACTTTCTAGAATTTATCCGACATTTCATATTAAATTTCAAACCTTTTGAAGAAATTTGTGAAGGCTATTAGACTCGCAAACTCTCTTAGTGAAATAGAGGGCTAATACGCATTTTTGCCATAGGTGTAAATTACATTCTTGCGTAGGAAATAATGTTTTGGTCGATATAAGCTTTAATGTCCGTTGTTTATTGGCGCGAGTTTTGAAAATTTTCGCCAAATGGCTAAAGGAAATGGGATTTTATGTCGCTTTGCTCTCAGTTTCTACATTAGACATATACTTTTAGTGCTTATATGTTGGATAATGATGTCTGCTGAAAATAGCGTCTTTTAGACAGAGGCTTATTAAGTTTGTAAAAATACTATTACGTTGTGACACATTATGCTCAATAAATATAAAAATTTAAAATATATGTACACATTTAAGACCTTCTTTATCAATATATTCTGTTTTTACGTATACTAATTATTAATTAATTATTTGCTAACTAAAGGTCTGATTAGCAATAATTTGAAAAGATACGATAACTTTGAACACGAAAATACACTATTTTATTTAAAATTTTTCGGTATATTATAAAAAAATTTTCTCTGTGGGTTGAATACGCCGGAATGATTATTGTAGTGTAGATAGGTTTAAGAAAAATATATTATTTAAAATATAATGCCAAAAGTCGTTTTTTTTTCGTCAGAGAAAAATTAGATTTTAAGTTTTTCAAAACTGGTTTTAAACTAATATTTACCGATCTCCAATATATCCATCGATATATCTCAGACATATATTGATAGGTTTTAATTAACTTCTAAAACTTTGCAAACTTTGTTTAAAAACTAGGTATCATGTTATGCAGTATGAGGTATTGTCCGAAAAATAAATTAAAAAACAAAGTATTTAAAATTTACGTACCTAATTTGCATATTGTAGAAAAGAATATATTTATTGGCAATATTTTTTCTCATTGAAGTTAAATTTTAATCAATATTTTTTATTGAAGTTAAATTTTAGTCAATATTTTTTATTGAAGTTAAATTTTAGTCAATATTTTTTATCGAAGTTAAATTTTAGTCAGTCTCTTTTATTGAAGTCAGTTTTAAAATAATTTCGAAATTTCGAGAAGTTTCGATTTTGAAAGTGTAAATGTATACACTTTAAGTGGGACTTTTATTCTATTTCAAAAGATCCTATGAATTTTCATGTAATGCGAATTTTATATAATGGATATTTATGTAATGAAATTCCATGCCATCTGAGCTTTATGTAATGAAATTTATATGTAATGCACAGCAGCAGTGGCTCTATATCACCAGTTAATTTACCATTGATGTTAAGGGCAGATTTGGCTTTTAAATTTATAATATACTTTGTCGCAACAAAAATGGCTCACTCTTACAAAGAAAAGCAAGGATTTTCAGCACACAAATTTGCCATTTGGCTAAGATATCTCAACGATAAAAGATCCGATTTCTCATGCAAACACTAAAGAACAAAGGCCGCGTCTCGAGACTAGAATGCGATACATTGTACGTACAAGCTGGCAATGTACAATAACCGAAACACTGAACGAGTTTTTTGCTCGTTTATAATAGATGGGCAAAATTACTCACTGATTCGTTCAGTAAAAGATTGGATAAGCCTGTAGAACGAACTTGTTTCGCAACGTTGAGTTATCCGTGAAGATGCCTCTGCACTCGTACGCCAGCAGTATAACCAATAGAATGAGTTCAAGAGAGAGAGAAACCATTATAGGCTTAAAGGAAGTGACGTAGCTATACAGATTTGTCAGTCGCCATCTTGTATGGAGCAATGTCGCAGTTAAACGATGTTGATTGTATAGGGTCTCAGTAAGGCCATAATCCTAGCGTTTTATTTAGCAAATGATAGTTCAACTGCTTTTTAATAAAGACTTGCATATGTATGATAGTAGTAGATCAAGCATGATCTTAATGGGAAGGGTGGCCGCCGAAAAACAGCACTGTAATCCCAGACAGGTTTTAAAGTCAAGAGATCTTGACTGCCAATGGGCGAAGGGGAGATTGTCGATCCGTGCTGGCGTACACGGACGCACTGGCGTCGTCATGTAACGTCAACCGAAAACCAATCTATGATCAATCCGTCCCAGAGAGCAGATGAAATAGATGGATGGCACGGAAGAACACCCCGAGCCGACCGATGCTCCAATGGGAGCTCTCCAGACACCGTTGAACGGGTGCAGAGAGCCGCAAGCGACAGGGAGCTGGCACGAGTCGGCCCTGCAACCAGAGAGCATGAAACGTCATCCATCCCATCCAAGCGTCTAGCCGGTGTCCCACCCGCCTGCAAACGAAAGCTTCTTCAAGGCTATCGACGCCGCGCACAGGCGGAGACTGTGGCCTAATAGTCTGGGACGGAACAAAGGACGCCCGCACGATCCCAGAGACGGAAAAAAAGACCAGCCCGTGATGAGAAGGGGATATCGGTTCCGCAATAGCGGGCACATACATCAATCCACCGCAATCTAGCGGCCAAGTTAATGCCCCATACGTTCCGATAAAGTCAATCCCACCACAAGCGACAGGAATGTATGTGCTTACGGTGTTAGCGGCTCTTAAAAGTACTTCGTCATAACGCAACGAAAAAAGATTGACTGCGGTTTAGCATTACAAAATAAAGTTCTCCAATCTGGTATAAACGTTGTGGGTAAAGATAAAGAGCAGATAATGAAGTTAAATTGAAAATAGGGGATAAAAATTAAATAAAATACGAATCATTGTAATTTACTATTACTCTAATTATTATAATTATAACGAATTAATGAAAAGCTAATTCAACGAACAAAGCCGCTTTTATTAGAACTTACAAAGTAATTTTTCTAGCTTTTTATGCAGCCAAGTTTCGGAAACCAGGAGTGTCTGCAGTGGTCATATACCGCCACAATGAACATTTTAACCTGCATAAACTACAGATGAAAATGTATTTAACTAATAACATATGTATTTATTTTGACCACCATTTAAAAGTTGCATTATGGGAAGTATGACGTCACACACACAAAAGGTGAGTTGACCAAATACTCTGTCGAAAGTATATGGGGCCGCTAAAAACTGATTTCTTGGTACTTGCACCACACTTTTTTGGCGGCCCTGGGCGGCCGCCCAGCTCGCACTCCTTAAGCACGGCCCTGCAAGTGACATAGTCGTAGGAGCAGGAACCAAGGCCAGCCAGACCTGGACCGCAGCAAAAAGACGTCGGCAATTCCCCAGAGCTGAAATCGAACTCCTGAATATATTTGATAGGTAGCAAAATTATGATAAAAGAACGAATGGCAAAGGTTCAGTTTTTGAATTAACTTGGCAACAGTTTTTAAGAGTTTTAGCACATGCCGCCCCCATCAGCAAGATTTAGAGAATGGGCATTTAATAGGTGCTTATATTATCTTGACCACCCCTTATGTATATGAAAGATAGTATATCGCCCTTTTTTAATACTTTTAAATTAGATAACTTTTAAACCCCAGAATTTAAACGAATTGTGGGTTAATAAAGGAATGTATTTTTGAACCTGCTAAACTTTGAAGTAATGTTCTTGAATAAAGTACTTATCAAGAAATATGCATTAAGTTTAAAAAGATTAAGTATAAAAATATAGGTTCAAAACTCCACTTAATTACTAATTCTAATGAAATTAAATACCCATTAAAAATTAAGTACTCCATGTATGGTCACTTATTTTTAAAGTATCGTTATTGAATTAATAAGTAAAAAATGAATAACAATGCCATGATGATTATATAAGAAAATATCAAGGTAGCTAAAATTACTTATATAAACGTGTAGTTTTATTACAACTTTACTTTCTAAATAAATATGAATTGAAACTATGATAAATGAAGTTCTAAAGACTAAATTTTAATACATTTTTTAATTTAAAATTTAGCTGTAAAATAAAAGAAACAAACATTAACCACCAATAACTAGAAATTTGAATCTCCCCAAAATATTTTATAGAATAAGTAATATACATAAAATATCTTTGATGACGACATTCTGCACTAAGAAAATGATTGAGAAGAAAACGAATTAACACCGTTGAACGTTATGTTTAAATTATATTATAGTATATATAGTATTATATTATAGTACATATAATATAGTATTATAGTATATATATATATATAGTATATAAATTATAGTTGAATATTATGCAGCTGCTACATAGGGCGATTGAAATAACTGTAAACGTTAAAATATAATATTCAACTATGTTAGTCTGTTGTCTCAATAATTTCATTTCATATATAAAAGATATATAAATAAAATTCAATTAATTAAAATTGTAGATAATATTTAAAGTAAAATTATCTAAATAAAATTATTAAGTTAAGATAATACTTTTATTTTATACCAGCTTTAGAATTATAAATCATGCTCAAACGAATTGCATTGCTTAAGGTTACATTATAATATAGCATTGCTACAAATCTATACCTTCATGTGAAATAGTAACGTTGAAATTTGTAAATGTGCAATGCATGAAAATAAATATATTATTATTATAATTAAAATTTACATTTGTTTATAAAATTGTCTGTAATATACTTTTACAGCATTTCAATAAGCGTTAATTTAAACACAGCTTCTATATAGCCAAACACTAACAATTCATGCACAAAAGCACATATATAGTGAGATTGTAAATCCCGAACTCGTATTATAGAACGTTGCAGAGATTTCCACAAATACAAATTTATAATGCAGTATATCAATTTGCCTTTCGGTATTACGGAAGGTATACTCCGCTTTCGAGTCGCTACCGTTCGAGAAATGTCCTCGCTGTAAAGTTTAAGTATCGTTATATGTCACGTGTGTGTGTGTGACACCGTTGGGTATTACATAAGGCATGCAAGATATCATTACGCTACAGTAGCGGATCCAAGGGGAGGGAATTTGTAAAATTTTCCTCTCCAAATCCACAAAAATACTTTTAATTCGGCGAGATTGCATGTCGCTACGCGAAAAGTGAGGTAAATTTAAAACCGTTTTTACTTTGTATTTTCTTATTTTACATGTAAACATGTAAATGCAATAGGATCCGTATATAACGATGAGCTTGGAACCAGGGCCCGAGCGAGGGGTGGCGTGGAAGGCCCACGCCAGAGGAGGAAGCGCAGAAGGCCTTAAAATCGGATGAAATAATTCACATGGGAAAATATATCTGTGACTAGGGGCGCAATCTAGAAGGTTCTGCCAGGGGCGCAGAATCGTCTAGCTAGGTTCTGACTTGGGACCAATGAATATGCTCGTTATATTTAGTAGCTCTCTGTCGTTTCGTAATTTTCAATTTCGAAAATAAAGTAATCATAGGTAACGTGCAAGCAACATGCAAGCAACATGCTTGTACAATAATATTTAGCTTTATATTTATTTACAATTTATTGAACATTGTATTATATTTCAATTTGAATTACAGTACAATGAGCTAAATATAAGGAAACCGTACGAAACGTGCATTAATATTTATATATTATTGAGGAAATTATATTAGTAATTATATATTATTGAGTAACTTATAATTGAGACTTATAATTGAACTTATTATTGAGGAAATTATATTAGTAATTATATATTATTGGGGAATTTATATGAGTAATTATATATCATTGAAACTTATATTAGTAACCATATATTATTGAGGAACTTACATTAGTAATTACATATTATTGGGGAATTTACATTAGTAATTATATATTATTGAGAAACTTATATGAGTTATGACATATTTTTGGGGAATTTACATTAGTAATTATATGATATCAAGTAATTTTCACTAGCATTCACATATTATTGAGAAACTTACATTAGTAATTGTATATTATTGAAGTACTTATTTTAGTAATTACATGTTACTGGAGAACTTATATTAGTAATTGTATATTAATAAGGAACTAACATTAGTAATTATATATTACCGAGAAATTTACATTAGTAATTATTCCCAAAATGAGCTTTATTTTGGGAACTGTAGCATGTAGTTTATAAACAGTTTTGACCAATGACTCCTTAGCTTCTCACGAATTGTTCACGCGCTCCTCAATATATCTATCAAGAATGTACAAATCACATGCTATAAACAGATTTACATAACATTCTGTAAACAGTTTTACATAACATTCTGTAAATAGTCTTACATAACATTCTGTAAACAGTTTTACATAACATTCTGTAAACAGTTTTACATAACATTCTGTAAACAGTTTTGCATAACATTCTGTACAAAATATTAATTAAGTCGCGAAATCTTTGATCGAAACGCGCGATGTTCCAAGCAACCACAACGTAGAGTTTGGAAACACCTACCATACAGTAATGAAAGCCAGTTTAATCGATAACGAGCATCAAACTTCGTGGTACTAAACTTTTACCACCCTCCTTTTAGTGTGCCATTAAGTTCGTTAGTACTAACTTATATTTTCAAGGGAAAAAAAAAGACCATTCCTAAAAAACGCCACTTCTAAGTCTGATACCGAATTGAAGACCTTATGCGGCGAGGAAAAGCCAGTTTCCTTATTAATGGCCTTTAAACTATCTGCTGTAACACTTTTTTTTCTTTCGGTGTATATATTTGGCAGGGTCAAACTACAATTTTTAATGGAAAAAATGACGCTGTATCAAACCCAAAACCTTATACAGTGAAGAAAAACTAGTTTCCGTGGTAATTAAACTTTTAACTGCCTGATATTAAATGTTCTTTTCTCTTTTTCCACTGATTTGCTTCAATTGAAAGGGTTAAACTACATTTCTTAAGAAAAGGAAAAAATACGCGTTTTAAAGTCCGATAACGAACTCGGCACCGTATGAAGTGAATAAAGGTTAATTTTATGGCTAGTGATTCTCAACTTGCCTGCTATTAAAAGTTGCTTTCCCTTCTTCCAGTATGTCTCTTCAGTTTGCAGGGCCACACTAATTTTTTAAGGAAAAAAAAAATGAATACCCACACAACACGTTTTCATTCCTGGGATCGAACTTAGCATTCTATATAACTTACAGGATTCTAATAGAACCTGGAAATGAGAGGAGTTATTATTTTTTTATTTATTTCCATAAGAAACTAGTTTCGCATTTTCAAATACAGTAATATACTGAAAGAAGGGAAAGAAATGTTTGATAGCGGCCAGTTCGAGAGCCCTTAACCATGAAATTGTCTCTTCTGTACTATACAGGGTTCCGAGTTCGAAACCGGACTCGTCATCTTTTTTTTTAAATAATGTAGTTTGTCTCCGTTAGATGAAACCAGATAGTAAAAGAAGGGAAAGAAAAGTTTAAGTGTGAGAAAATTCCTTCAGTCGCGCAGTGTGGTAGCGTGTTCGCCTAGTGCGCCGTTAACTCGGGTTTGACTTCCAACGGTGTAAAGAATGCTTACTCAGAGATCTTATAGAGATCGTACTGCTAACTGTAGTTCAAAATTTGGTTCCCTAGGCCTTAAGAGGTTCCGAGTCCTTGAAAAATAGTAGGTCCCGGCGCAGCATGACCATTGTAGTCCTTGAGCTGTAAAACCACAAACAAACAAGTATGAGGATAATAAAAAATAAAACTGTATAGTATACAGTAATGAAAAGCCAGTTATACGATACCGACTGCTATTGACAGATTGTTTCGCTTTGAAAAAAAAAAAAAAAGAAAGACGTTCCTTCGGCATAGAACTCGGGATTAAAAACTAGTTTTATCGTTAATGATCCTCAAAATGACTGTTTTTAGGCCGCGTATGAACATGCAACAAAACACCGTAAGCGTAACACCGCCACGTACTTAGTCTGGACGCCACTCCGTAACAGAATATCGTAACATTTCAGCGTCCCATCAGTTGTTGGTCTTTTGCCCTCACATCAAAGGAATGTCACGGTGCTATGTTGTAACCCATGTTCGTGTATTTAGGCCGGTTTACGAACAACAGCGTTTTGTCAGTGTAGATTGGATATCGGCGTGAACTGATGGGACGCAGTGATGTTACGCACTGATAATACGCGACGATGTTCGCCCCGTAACATCATCACGTAACACGGGATGTTACGCGTTGATGTGCTGTTAAGATGTTCTGTTACATGTCTGTACGTACACTTAGGTCGCGTATAGACGTATAACAAAACACCGTAACGTAACATCGCTGCGCATCAAGTCTGGACGCCACTCCGTAACAGAGCACCGTAACATTTCAGCGTTCCATCAGTTGTTGGTCTTTCGCCGTCACATCAAAAAATGATACGTACCCATGTTGCACCCCGATGTTAGTATATTTGGACGGAACAACAGTGTTTAATAAGCGTAAACAGGTAAGATTCCACGCTGGTGATACGCGGCGATGTTCTGTTGCACTTCAAAACATACTTACCTTGTAACATCATAGCGTAACACGGAATGATACTTAACGGCGTTCTGTTGCGTGTCTATACCCACAGTTTCTCTTTCTTAGTCCAATATGTCGCCTTAATTGGCAGGGCGAAATTATTGTTAAGGGGAGAGGGGAGAAAGAACACGCACTCACTTCTGGGACAGAACTGAGAACCCTATACAATGAATAGGATTCTGAGTTTAATCCCGAAGTGATGTCGTGACGATCTTTTCCTTTTTGCTTCTTCCTTGAATAAGCAGTTTGGCAATCCTAACCGAAACGACGTACCGGAAATAGGGGAAAGAAAGCTTAATAACAGAAAATTTTAGGCTCATTAGCCATGGGCCTCTTGTTGGTTACTGTATAGTGGCCATATTTGTATACCGGAATTAGGGATAGGTGTCTTAGTTTTTCCCTTTGTCAGAAAGTGTAGTTTGGCCCTTCCAAATGGAGAGAGAGAGGCAATGAAAGAAGGGAGAAGAAATGTTTAATGGCAGGCAGTTAAAGGGTCTTTAATTATAACAGTGTTCCTTCACTGTGTAGAGCCTTGAGTTCAATATCAGAATGGGAAAGTCCTTTTTTATGTATTCTTATGTTCACTAGTACTCTTTAACCTGTTAACCGGGGAATAAAATTTTGTGAAACTCGTTTCACACTGGGGACAATTTTTTTTCTCAGTGATATTTAATTAATTTAAGTGATATTAAATATATTT
>QLNU02003225.1:62007247-62025477 GCA_006491805.2 Dysdera silvatica | reverse complement strand
CTTGTACTTGTCAGTAAACCATCTTGTACTTGTCGGTAAACAATCTTGTAAGTATCTAATCGATAACACAACCTTACCCTTCTTTCTGAACCAGTGGCGCAGTAGTTCGCAAATTATGGGGGGATCAACCAGTTTTAAAAAAGATCAATGGACTCGCCGTTAATGACAACAACGAATTTTGGTATCCAATGGGGGGCTTGAGCCCCCTGGATCCCTACATCTTCTACGCCGCTGTTCTGAACGGGCGTGCGTGCATTCCTCACACGATCCTTATTGCTCAGTTATTTTGGAATACATGTGTAAACTTAAACAACAATATCAATCAACGTTTATTGGCGTAGTGATACCAGCGCCGATGGTATGGCGTGATTAGATGGTGAAACGTTCGAAAGAAAATAAATATTTCTGCCTTCGGTGGGACCTGAACCCACGACCTTCCACTTGCCGGGCGGAGGCTCTACCCACTGAACTCTATCATCATTTATTTAAATAAATTTGTAAACTTGCAGGGTTTTAAATTATATATGAGCATTTATTTCTATTATTAATTTTTCATAATTTCGCTCCTATCTCCATAGCAACAGTTAATGCATCCAATTTATATGCGTAACCACGACAACAATGAAAGTATTACCCAATAATAAGTTAGGGTGCATAATAAACGTAAGTGGCTGCAGTGTTCCTGTTTCTGCAGCAGGAAACAAAAATGGTGGAAGAAGCAACAGGGAGAGATATTCGAAAAACTTTCCATAAATAAAAAATCTGTTCTTAACAGTATTCTAAATTCATCACCTTATCTTCTTCAGTAAATTAGCCCAATCTACATTTTTCTTATCATCTTATAAAAATTAGATCGCGTGATTTCTTCATTTTTCTAAAAAAAAAAAAGACCCCACGTTTTATAAAAAATTGTCTGCAACAATTTATCGAAAAGTAAGAGAAAGGCACGTAAAGCTGGATGGAGGTTCCTTCGGTCGCCCAATGTCGGCATCGCTCTGGCCATTATTTTCTGAAACTTAATATGCTTGCATGTCGTCTAGCAAAGCAATTTTTCGAGCGGGCAATTAGTACCTAAGTAAAAAGAGACAGTGACCTTAAGAGCTTGCGGTTTCCTTCGGAAAGTTAATAATTGACTCGATAACGTTAACCCAGGAAGAAATGTCAAATCAATAGTCTTTGTACCCTTTTAGGGACTTTTCCTGAGAAAGGAAATTTCAAAGGATCAAAAGAAGGAGCTATTATAAGAAGCGAGCTTTCGTTGTCCGCGAGGAGTTCATTATGGCGACGCAAGGGCTCTGACACAGCTATGAATAATGGTAATTGGATTTAAGAAAAAACTTAATTTTTTGGAAAGAAAACCACTGATTTTTTTTAAAAAAAAGAAGAGGTAGCCAAAAAAAGTTTAAGGGGGAATTCTGAGATTATATGCATATGGATATATGGCGTTATAGCCTTGTAACCTTATGAACTTTCAGCGTATGTTAATGTGGTAAGTCATAGCAGGGTTTAAGCTGGCTCAAAACATGCTGTCGCAAAAATGCTAAAATGGGAAAAAAGTTGTAGCAAAATGCTAAAAAATATTAGTTGCTTTCGTTGCTCGAAAAATCGTATCAATGAAATTATTTATATCAACGATGCTTAACAGGTGCTGTTAAGAATTTTGAAGAGGAAACAAAAAGGAACAAGAAAAGATCGCTGAAGTGCAAAACGGATATTCTGGAATCGAGGAATCCTGTTTTCAGAGAATAAACTGTGGTTAAAAATGCCTGTCGCATTTTCGCGATGGGCAATAATTTTTTCTTCGCATTTTCGAGCAACTCGTCGCATTTTGCGAAAAATGCGACTGCAGCTTAAACCCTGAGCTATAGCTTGAACACAGGTTAGGTAGATGAAAAATATATCGATTTCCTGAAGTCAGAAAATAGTGTAAAAGAACTACATGTTGGTGGATTTGTGTCGTTTATTTTGGAAGTAATCAAGTGATAGTTAAAGCACACTGAGTGGCCAAATTATTATGACCAGCCTATCAGTACTTCATTAGCCTTTCATCCTTTATGCGGCATGGATTCTTACAGCGGCAATGGGTTCTACTAATTTTCGGGATGTTTCGACAGGATTATTAACTCACATGCGATGAACTGCATCTTCTAATTTCTCAAGGTTTGGTAGTAACGAATCGGCGTGGCCTATCCTCCTCTGAACCTTATCTCACAAATACTCAATAAGATTGAGATCTGTGGATTGAGAATGTCCTTGCAGCATCAGCAGTTGAAAAGGTCTTCATCTTTATCCTCAATTCATTTATATACGATGATATAGAACATAGTTATGTTGAAAGTATTCATCTTATTTTGAGCAAGCTATCAGTATCACTAAGTGGACTTAATCGGCAACAATATTTAAATAACCTTAGCCGGCAAGACATTCCCATGTCTAAGTAAAGTAGTATACCAACACAGGTGTAGAGTTATATGGAGCTGTAGAAACCATTAATTTAACTCAAATAATTTAAAATAATTTGCAATTTTACATGTACAAATACATATAGTATGTTCTTGAGCAAATCCTCCCACCTTCCCAATAATTTTGAAAACCTCACATTGCTGTGCCACGCACCGTAATTCTGCCTCCATTAACCCGAAGAGTTGTGAAGATGGAGGAAGGATTCATGTCTTTGTGCTATTTTCTTCATACGCCCACCCCACCATCCGAATGGTATAATTGAACACGCGGTTTTTGTCCTATTGAGTCGCTTAACAAACTGATTTATTTGCAAGCATTTACTGTCCAACTTCAGCGTTCTTGAGCAAATCAGAAGCACACCACTACTCTTGCTGCAGATAGTAATGGTGTACCACGGGCAGAAACACATGCAGGTTTTTAGCTTCAGTAGCACATATGACATTTAATGTCATATATGCGGCATACATTTGCCGTTAGAACCATTTGAATTCTTTGCTGATTTATTATGTCTGTAATTTCCCGCAATATTGTCTGTTGGTTGAATCAAACAAGTCTGCCTGTTCTTCGTTGCGTTTGAACCTTGAATAGCTGTTTATAACTACAAGGTCTTTCTCTTAGACTCGGGTCTTTTTTATTTAACTGGCCCATTCTGAGTACTTATTGACAGTTATTCGAATAATTCACTAGTGTATCCGTTTTTGAAATGTTCTTATCACTTCTGAAAACTGCATGTGCAGCTTCACCTTGTTTGGCGCACCATAGCCATCATTGTCTCAAAAATCTGTGTTCCCTTTAAATAAGGTAGAATACTATAAAATTAAAAAAAAAAAGCCAAAAATACCCACAAACTTAATTTTAATATCAGGCTAGGGACAACAAAATCATCATGCACCGTTTCGAATTTCTGGAAATTCCTAAAACGAGCAATAGGATAGAACAAGAAAAGTATTCGTAAATGCAAATTTGCGTAAAGTATTTGAGCCGGAACAACAAACTTCGGTTTAAGTCAACAGAAAATCAATAATTCACTACTCCATTTGGAACGATCGAGGAATAATTTAATAAATTATTTATATTTGATAGAGAAATCTACCATTTTAAGAAATAATGCATTATAAATAATATATTTTGAAGTATTTTATTTTTCTATAGTTTAACTTATACGGTAAATACACAGTCTTCGATTTAGCAGAAATTACTTCGTGTTATTTTTTAATGAATAAATTAGCATATAAATAGGGCAAAGTTAAAGTTCCTTTTAATAGTAGGCTACCCTTGAGGTGGTGCAGAGCAGTGCTGTTCAACGTCTATGACGCCTCAGCCCGGTAAATTCTTTTTATAAGGCGAGGACGCAGTCTCAAAATATATGCTCGTAAATACCTTTCCATTTTTTTTTTAAGTTCGTGCATTAAACTACCATAAGTATGAATAATTAGTTACGGCATGTAATGTACCCGAGTTTTTTACTTTACTTTTAAGAACTAACTTACTGCGTAAACACGAGCGGTACAAACTACAGGCAAGGGTCCTTACTGACTACTGGCAAAGAATACGCGAGTCGGTGTTTAACAGTTTATTTAACTCTAAAGAGTATAGCGGAAAATTCAGTTCTCACAGGCAAGGCCTCTCACAATAGAAGACAAGGAAATCACGACTATAGATGAAAAGGTTTGCGTTAATTCTCTTCGGAGCAGGCCCTGCGGTGGCGCAGTGTGGTAACGCGTTCTCCTATTGCGCGGCTAATCCGGGTTCGACTCCCAGCAGTGCAAAAAGAACGCTTACTCAGAGATCTCATAAAAGATCGCACTGCTCACTGTAGTCCGGGGTTTGGTTCCCCAGGCCTTAAGAGGTTCGGATTCCTCGAAAACAGCAGTCCTGCTATAATACGACCACTGTAGTCTTGAGTCGTAAACCAAAAATAATATTCTTCGAGCAGCTTGTTTCGACATACATACGTTGAGCTTACCTCTGATGATAACTCATTCAAATTAATCTATAAGGACCAGAACAATACAACATGTCAATAAACCCAGTATTTCAACCCGATTATTCAATCCATAGCTAAACTTCTTAGTACGGAAGGTTATATGCAACCTTGATTTGCACGCGCAATCCTGCCTTGGCTTTCCCAGTAATTGATTTCAAGCTACTCAAGAGTCTACTCACCACTGGTGAGTCAAGCCAGACGTGACCGCTGGTTATCAAGAGTTCTCGGTACAATCTAGGACTAGGAAGTATAACTTAACATTAATAATCAACGTTCCCCACAATAATGTACGCTGTAAACTTGAGTTTGATTTCCTGTTTTGCAGCTTGACATTACACACTACTTAAACACTATCACAAACAATATACTCTACTACAACTCAGAGCTGACGAGGGGAGGCAGTAGGGACTGCAAGTCCGAAGGTCCCCGGACAGAAGGCTAGCCTGCGCAACAATGACCTATGTTGTAAATATAAATTTGCCGAAGTGAGCCTTTGGACTTGCGTTCGCTCTTGGCGCCCCTGCTAACGGCCGATGTCAAAAAGTGAAAGAGTACATCACCACGAAACTCATACGCCCGTTGATCACGGCAGAATGTCTATGGGAAAAAGTAAACAGTCCGAACCCGAAACATAGTCCACTTGGACCATAGTTTCCACAGTTCCATTGAGTGTATTCAGTAGAACAGGTCACAGCTTTTGGACGTCAGGTAGTTACTGGTTCGCTACTACTTTTCAGTTCAACTTCACGAGCACGGGCCAAATTCCACTCTTCAGGTTCAACATCGGTTTATCAGCATGCACGCTCGGACGCACTTCCTCCTATTCCCCAGCACGTAATTTGGCACCATTGGCGTAACGTTCCGTTCAGGCAACCCGATGTGCCTGTTGCCACAGTCAGCATTGCTTAAATAACTAGACAAATCCTTAACCAAAATGTACATTCACTGAAATGAAGACATCTGGAACTTGCGGCGTCTCCCCGGGCAAATTAACAAATACCTTGTTACCATGTTGGTTCAGGCTTTTACTTTCATAATTAATTTTCATAGGAGTACATAATATTCTGTTATAGGCATAATCATAATGAACATCTCAGTACACTCCTGCTTTTGTTTGTTTGGTTATCAAGAAATAATAAATAATCTGGAAATGTTGGCCGAGCAAGCGGCACTGTGTTTCCAGAAGAGGGAGGGAGATAGAGTCCAAGAGATACTCCTGCTTTTAAGATACACTTCCTTGATACCTTCTTTGCTGATTAGTCACTGGCATTTGAAGGGCAGGATTTAAAGGATGTTATTGCTTTCAGTTTTAAGAATAGAGGACGCACCGTGCATTATTGCAATCTGCTTGCAGGCACTTTTTTATGACAAGCCATAACGAGCTGTATATTCTTTCATGTATATTTACATATTTAAAACTGCACGGCCTGATCACTGGAAGTTGCTGCACAGATGTTATTTAGGCGTTCTGGCTTTGAGCTATCCGTAGCATTCGCGACCATTATTTCCGCTCAGAATATTTTCGCGATAAAATATTTATTCATGGAAAGTGCTTAGGAAACTAAAATGACAAATTACAGAAAAATCATTGGCGGTCCGGTATAACTGATGTCAGGACTCGGCCCGGCGGTTGAGAAACACAAGTGTAGAGATAATGTTTTCGTCTGTCGCCGTCTCAATCCAAGGCCTGTTTCAATGGCACTATAGACCGGAGTTTATTTCTCAAGGCAACAGAGGTTCGATATAGATCGGAATTTGTTTTTCAGGAAACAGAGGTTCAATATAGCCCGGAGTTTGTTTTTGTTTTTCCAGGCAACAGAGGTTCGATATAGATCGGAATTTATTTTTCAGGAAACAAAAGTTCAATATAGCCCGGAGTTTGTTTTTGTTTTTCCAGATAACAGAGGTTCGATATAGATCGGAGTTCGTTTTTCCAGGCAACAGAGGTTCGATATAGATCGAAATTTGTTTTTCAGGCAACAGAGGTTAGATCGGAGTTCGTTTTTCAGGCAACGGGGGTTTGAAATAGACCGGTAAGGAAATAGCCAGGTTTTAAGTTCGTGGGGTACCGGTCCCCAAAATCCCCCCTTCCTCTGGATACGGTCATGTAGACCGGAGTTTGTTTTTCATGCGACAGAGGTTCGATATAGACCGGAGTTAATTTTTCAGGCAACAGAGATTCGATATAGACCGGGGTTTGTTTTTCAGGCAACAGAGGTTCAATATAGCCGGGGTTTGTTTTTCAGGCAACGGAGATTCGAATTTCTCGGAAAACTATAGATCATAGTGTAGCATGATATTAGCTTTCTTCGTGTTTAAAACATGAATGTTTTAATCGTGATTTAAACATGAATGTTTTAATCGTGATTTAAACATGAATGTTTTAATCATGATTTAAACATGAATGTTTTAATCATGATTTAAACATGAATGTTTTAATGTTAATTATCATATGTACTGCATATATGCATTAAGAACAACGTGATTCCGGAAATTAAAGGTTTTCTTAACCCTGATAAATCTCTGTGGGTCTTGTGATGGTACAATGGTAGCGCGTTCGTCTAGTGTGCTGTTGATTCGGGTTCGATTTCCAATAGTAGGAAAGGAAGGAAAAAGCGCTTGCCAACCATGGCCGTTGTAACACAGTAAGCACGGTAAGCGTGTCAGGCGTACGCCACACCAAACGGGGTGCCGGAGGCGCTTTGAATCCGGAAATAAAATTGAGTTCAAAAAATTGCACTGATAAATGAAACTGTTTGGAGACCAGAAGTTTGCAAACCAGCATTTGGTAATACAAAACCTGTACTATCGACTCCTGATCCAGAAGAAAATCAGCCTAATTCTTCTACAGGGCCCTCTTACGATGAAGAAAATCATTCCGGCAAGTCTGAATGCATTTCTGATGATGAGGATAATCAAATAAGAACTTTCGAATGTTTCTCTGACTTTTAATAAAGAAATCTCCCAAAAAATCAGTCAAATGCTTGTGAGTGTATTGCTTTTGATGAATCGTTGCATAATTTAGGTGCCTCTGAAACACTACCAATATCCGGTTTAGACTCAAGAACATCAGATCTTGACGATCCTTCAAAATAGCCCAAACTAACGGATAAGTGACGAATTATACTTAAAGAATCAAGACCTGTTCAGAGGAAAGATATTTTGCATCCTAGAGTTGATTGTGGACGCAAGTTTAGTAAAACGTACGAGGGCGAATCAGAAAGTCTTTGCCCCTATTTTTTATTAGCCAAAATAAGGTACATACAGGTAATTACAAATATACGTACTATTCTACGTACCTTACACTATTTTTCCACATAGTCCCCACACCGGTTCAGACATTTGTCCCATCGCAGCACTAAATTTGAGATGCCCCTGTGGTAGAATTCGTCCGGCTGACTGTGGAACCACCGTCGGACTGCTGTCTTGGCTTCATCGTTGCACGTGAATCGCTGTCCTGCCAGGAACTTCTTCAGCGGACCGAAAACGTGGAAATCACTAGGGGCGAGGTCCGGACTGTATGCAATCAGAACCGCCGACAAGCTCCGGTCATTTCACTGGGAGAGTCTGGACCACCCACCATACAGTCCGGACCTCGCGAGGTCTGGACTGTATGATGAAGAAGTTCCTAGCAGGAAAGCGATTCACGTGCAACGATGAAATTGTTCTCAACAACAATCCTGAGCGAGTCACTCTGCAGTTTTGTATCAACCGGCCATAAGCAACGGAGGAGTTTATTGAAAGCATTTCATACACATGAAATCGGTCTTACCCATAAGAAGCACATGAAGATGTGGCACGACTTTAAGTATAGTCTAGGAAATAAGACGACGCTTGATTCACAGAATCAAAAGTTATATGAACTTGAAAAGAAACATTGGTCAGATGTCATTGAAAGGCTTATAGAAATAATAAAATTTCTTGGATCTCAATATCTTGCTCTTTCAGGTTCACCTGAAAAGCTTTTTGAATGAAATAACGGGAATGTTTTTAAACTGATAGAATTATTTGGGAAATTTGATTCCGTTATGGCGACTCACATTGAGAGAACTGCAAGATGGGTTCACATATTCACTATTTTAGGAAAGACATTCAAAACGAAATAAATAATCGAAATTTTAGGTGCATACATTAGGGAAAAGATTTTGCCTGATAGCAGACAAGCGAAATACTATTTTGTGATACTTGATTGTACTCCAGATGTCAGTCACACCGAGCAAGTGAGCTTCGTTGTGTGTTTTATGCCATGTCAAAAAAAATTCGGTGCTTGTTGAATAGCATTCTCTTGGTTTTTTACCAATAAATAAGTCAACTGGTGAGAGTTTGTGTGATACTGTTGTCGAGGAATTGGAATCGTGGAGTCTTAATATTGACGACATAAGGGGTCAAGGCTATGACAATGGTGATAACTTTAAAGGCAAGAACAATGGGCTTCAGCAGCATATTTTAAATAGAAATCCTTGCGCTTTCTATATACCATGCACAAATCACAGCCTAAATTTAGTAGTTAATGACGTTGCCAGAGTTAACTCTGAAACATTAAGTTTTTTCGAAACGGTAGAGTAAATATATAAGTTTTCCTCTGCATCAGTAAAGCGTTGGGCAGTTCTGAAGAAGAACATTTCTTCTTTGACATTAAAGCCTGTCGCAGAAACTGGATGGGAAAGTCGCATTGATGCTTTGCAACCGCTTAGGCATCAAACTTGGGGAAATATACGGCTCTTCATACGAAATATATAGTGACGAAAATTGCGACAAAGGAATGCGATATGACGTACAATTTTTATGCACCAAACTGACGGATTTTAAATTTCCATGCTCTTTTATCCAGTGGCATGATTTATTGAATCATATTAATCCCTTCAGTAATTTCTCAGCACAAAACACCGTTTACATACATTTTCGTCGCAAACGTGGTTTACATATAGATCTGGAGCTCCGAATGGGAAATAATGTTATTCGAGTGGTTCAGGAGACAAAATTCCCTGGGATAATTTTTGACCACTCTCTAACATTTCGATCCCATATCAGACATCTGCGGGATAAATGTTTTAAAACCCTGAACATTCTTAAAGTTCTGTCTCACACATCCTGGTGGGAGGGAGGGACCGATTCTCACTGCTGAGAATCTATAAGGCATTAATCCGTTCTAAATTAGATTATGGCTGTCCGATTTACGGCACAGCATGCCAATCATTATTCAAACAACTTGACCCCATACATCGTTAGGATCTACGACTATGCACTGGGGCCTTTCGGGCTTCCCCAGTTGCTAGTTTATATGCTGAAGCTATAGAACATGCATTATTTTTATGACGCCAACGTCTATCTCTCAACTATTACCTTAAAATCCCATCACTAATACATGTTCATCATTTCATCAACCTTGTTTCATTTCACCTTTTAATGCTTGTCCTTCAAGTATCCCAACCTATGGCATGAGGATGGAAAATGCTGCAAACTAATTGAGCATTATAAAAGCCATGATTGCGGAATCTATGCCAAACATCATTCCTCCATGGTTTGATATTGGCACAGACATCTGTTTGAATCTATCCAAAAGACAATACCCCAGACATTGCCTATCGGCAGGCATTCGCTGATCTGTCTAGTATGTATGTAGGCTGACCCTTCATTTTCACAGACGGATCAAAAGCAGATAAATATGTTGCTGCGGCATTTGTCTGTGGGGATGTCATACAGAGTCAACAACTGCCGATATTCTGCTCAGTTTTCAAAGCAAAAATTCATGCTACTGTGTTAGCTTTACAATACATCTTGAATAATGCCGTATCTCCAACTGTTATCTGTACAGATTCACTCAGCGTTCTGCAAAGCCTGACTTCATTCAACGTCTCGCATCACACTGGAATCCACAGAGTTTACAAACATCTCGTGGATATAAAAAACGCACAGTATATTGCGAAATTCTGTTGGATTCCGGACGATGTTGGAATCGCTGACAATGAGCAGACTGACCTTGATGCAAAACCAGCCACTACAGAACCTGAGTGCATGACCATACAATGTCGAGATCTTAACACTCATGTCTTATCCCATCTGTACAAAAAATGGCAGTTGGAATGGGACAAGCAATTTTTTAAAAAGCTTCACCACATTAAACTTCTTATTGAGGTGTGGAAATCTAGCTATAGAAGTGACCGTCGTAACGAGGTCACTCTGGCTAGATTTCGCATCAGGCATATACGCTTCTCCCATCAACATCTCTTAAAGGGAGAAGATGCCCCGATGTGTGCCACATGTGGTGAAGCATTAAATGTTTTACATATTTTATGTATTTGCCATGATTTTAACCATCAACGTTCATTAGCTTTTAACCAAAATAATTTTACCCTTTGTGACATTTTATGCAATTCTTTTAATCATGAAATCATTTTTAACTTTTTATCTAATATTGGCTATTCCCATCTCATATGATTTTTTATATCGTTTCGTTTGTTAAATTTTACGCATTCAATCCATTATATTTTTACCATTTTAGTTTTGATTTATTCCTACTGCTACATACCATATATGATCTTACCTTGAATGACCACTGTTGTCCTTGCGCCATAATCAATCAATCAATAACCAATCAATCAATCAATAAACAGATAGATGGATAGATCCATCCATCCATCCATCCACCCACCCATCCCTCCCTCCCTTCAGTTTCTACAATATGCCGGTGAGAATATTGCTGTTGCTTTAACAGCCCTCAAACACTTGAAACCATTTGTCTTGCAATATCGTACCAACTCTAGCTTTGAGTTGGTGCTTCAATATGCTAAACAACATTGTCAAGATCTGGAAGGAGAATCTGAGTTCCAAACAAAGGCTTAACTGCGTCAGAGAAAGAAGAGTACGCAATTCCAATATGAACATAAAGATGAACCGCTACAATCACCCGAAGATAAATTTCGAGTGAATCTTTTCAACAGAGTTTTGGAAATTGCGATGGCTTCATTTGACGAACGATTTAAGCAATTGGAACTGTACATCACCACATTTAAATTTTTGCATGATATAAATCGACTTACGGATGTAAATAAAGAAGAACTTCGAAAGAATTGGAATAATCTGCAAATCCATCTGTCAGACGGCGGCAAAAGAGACATTAAGTGGTATTCTTATTGTTCGATGAACTTTTCGCTTTTAAAGATTTATTTGCATCTGATCTTTGTCAATTTCGCAATCCTCACGAAACCTTGAACTTCATTCACATAAATAACCTATCATTCCCAAACCTTAGCATTGTATATATATTGAGAATTCTATTAACCTTTTCAGGGAGCGTACCATGTAAAGAAAGATCTTTTTCAAGGTTAAAAATATAATAAAAATTATTTACGGTCAATCGTTTCGCAAGATAGGCTTGTAAACTTAGCAATAATTGCAATCGAAAATGATGTAGGTTCACAATTAAATATCAGTGAGCTAATCGTAAGTTCCTGCAATGTGAAAAGCATGCAAGAGAATTTCGTATAATAATATGCATTATTATATTTTGATTAATTTTTCATTTTTTTCTTGCCCTGCGGTGGCGCAGTGTGGTAACGCGTTCGCCTAGTACGCCGTTAATCCGGGTTCGACTCCCAACAGTGTACAAAGAACGCTTACTCAGAGATCTCATAAAAAGATCGCACTGCTCACTGTAGTCCGGGGTTTGGTTCCCTAGGCCATAAGAGGTTCGGATTCCTCGGAAAACAGTAGGTCCCGGCGCAGCATGACCATTGTAGTCTTTGAGCCGTAAAACAAACTCAGCAAAACGTCATTTTCGGCTAAATAAAGGCAATATAAAAAAGTAGTTTTTTATTTTATTATTTGCACTAAAGGTCTAACTTCATTATATACTTTTCACTTACCTTTATATTTTTCATAATAGTTGAATTGAAAGATGAATAAAACTTAAATGGCAGGGGTAAGAAGTGGAAATTTTAGGCCGGGTTCAGGGAGGCTCTCTTCCCCCTCCCTCCCCCAATGTAGAATTTTTTTAAAAAAAAATTACAATGGATGTATTATTATTGAAGAACAAACGTATATGTGTGCATTTTGTCTTCATTTTTTGTTTAGAACCATACATTGGGGTAGGGGCATAATTTAATTGCAGGGGCGCCAAGCCACGGCAACGCTGGTCTGTTGACAACTAACTACTTACAGTATTATATATGTATATATGTAGTAAAACATTTCTCTTGGATTCTTTGCCAATATTACAAACTTCAAAAAACATTTTTTAAGTTTTGAAAAAAATTCCAAAAAAATTCTATATTAAATAAAATATAAGATTATTTGCTACATAGTCAGAAAATTATTTGCTTATTACCTCTTTCAATCCATACGGCAATAGTCAAATAGAGATATAATAGTCAAATAGGCCCCTTAAAGCCTAAGCCCCCAACTATTTAAGAAAAAATGCAATTTTACGAATACTGTTATGTATAAATGTATATGTGCCTGGTCCCCACCTCTGCTGGATATGGTTAAATAGTTCCCTTCATTTCCGAAATACATGGCTTTTGTTTTAATATCATATCCTCCTATAAGAACCTATAAGAGGTCTGTACTTTCAAACCAATTCGATTTTGCGGTGATTGCGAGGTTTTCAGCCAAGTCTCTTGCGAAGAATAAGACCAAATAAAGCACCTAGTAAAAGCATAAGTGAAACGTAAAGGAAAATTCTTAAATATATTTAATATTCAATAATATTACAATAATATATTTATATTAAGTAGTGTGGAATCTGGTAAAGTGACCATCTTGGTAAATTGACCACCTGCACAAGTGACCGGTTTTATAAGAGAGAACTGGTGAGGACTTAGTCATGTTTATACCGAAAGATTCTGTGTCTTGTACGGTGACCACCTATCCATAGTGACCATTGCAGTCCCGTTCAAAGGTGGTCGCTTTAAGTTGCTTCTACTTTATATATATATATCCCTAGGTAAAGGTTGGAATAAACAGAATA
Source organism: Dysdera silvatica (assembly GCA_006491805.2). Taxonomy (NCBI): domain Eukaryota; kingdom Metazoa; phylum Arthropoda; class Arachnida; order Araneae; family Dysderidae; genus Dysdera; species Dysdera silvatica. The sequence continues at coordinate 62,012,059 of QLNU02003225.1, read as the reverse complement.
TGTACTAAAGAAATATGGAAAAAGCCTATGATATTATTACTTATAATACATTATATGCGAAGGGAGGGCGTAAAAAAATAAAATAAAATAAATAAAACCAAAATAAAAAATAATAATAATTAAAATAATAAAAATAAAATTATGAACGAAGAGCGCGCATGAAGGAACAGCAATTAATATGACAAAAAATATATAACTGGAAAATAATATATAATGAAAATGTAGAAAATTCAGTAAGTAAATTGGTGAAAAGTGAAAGTAAATAAATGAAAATTATTAATAAGTAAGTGAAGATATATGGAATTCCAATAACCACACAACCACACCTATATATTATATAAAATAATATAGACCTATACACTAGAATATGTATATACAGGATTTTAAGAACTAATACATGTTCTATAACTAATATATTTAAGATTAATATATATAATATAAGTATATATATAAGATTAATATATGTTTTAGAACTAATATATAAGCGCATATACAATATAGGTGTAAATGTATGTACAGCATATATTATAAAATATACATGCATATGTAATAAAAATACAAATGAATAAACAAATTTTTGACAAGTATAACTTTATTATATAGCACACTGTATTTTTACGATTTATGATAATGAGTTAGTAATGAAAGTAGAAGATTGTTTGTTTTACGGCTCAAAGACTACAGTGGTCATGCTGCGCCGGGACCTACTGTTTTCCGAGGAATCCGAACCTCTTAAGGCCTAGGGAACCAAACCCCGGACTACAGTGAGCAGTGCGATCTTTATGAGATCTCTGAGTAAGCGTTCTTTTTGCACTGCTGGGAGTCGAACCCGGATTAGCCGCGCAATAGGAGAACGCGTTACCACACTGCGCCACCGCAGGGCCTAGTGGAAGATTGCAATTGTACGATAATATATTGAATCTAGGCATGCATGTACAATCTTTTTCAAGGGAACAGTTATACACGCATGCCAGACACAATATATAAGATCTGATATATATCAGATTCTTTGAATACGATAAGATAAAAAATAAGAATATAGTGGGTGGGTATGTATTACAAGTATATGAGGGATTGCATTCATGGCAACCTTTATGAAGCAGTGAATACCTAAAGGCTAAAATTTAAATACGATAACTAACAAGCAAATATACTATTATAACCCATTGATTCTAAGCAATAATTCACCAAAATTAAAATTATTTCTCTCTAAATGTTTTTAAAATTTTCTCAGACGTTTTTCAAACATAAAATTGTCTTCAAAATTTCCAAAATAATCCATTAACAGAACGTGACGGAGATTGGGTATTTATTTCTAATTCTTCATGTTCCTGGATTTGCTAGAAAAAGAAAGGCGCCCTAGTACAAAGTTTCAGGAACTTATTTTGATTGCTTCGACAACAAAATTTGGAACGAAAAACGATAAAGTTTCTTGTTGATTTGATCGACTTTGGAACCTCCTATCATTTACGAAATGAAAGTTTGGGAATAATGGTACGTTGGCCATTTTGCTTCTAGGCAAAGAAAAAGAAGAACCGTCACGTCAGAAAGATTTTTTACCTCTCAAAAGAAAAAATATTTCCTTACTAATAAAATACTGCAGAAAGAGAATTGCCAATCGAAGTTAACTGAGAAATGTTCCAACAGTAAATGAAAGATCCAATATTATATTTCTAGAGTTCATGTGCAGTTAAAAGTTGACGTTAATAATTTTAACAAATATTTTATATTCTTTTGAATGAACCTTTTATTTTGGCACGGTAATATCTAGTATTTTACATACTCTGTGTAAATATATATATATATATATATGTGTAATATTGCGCAACATTAGTATTTATATACCTATAAAATTTTTGATCAATCTATATTATTCTTTTATTTTTTCTCATCTTTTTTATTGTTTATCGGTCTGGGGATACACTTCACAGGCTAACCAAAGTAGAATTTAGTCATTACAAAATAAATTCTTCAATATTATTAACCATAAATTACCACAACCAATGTCGATCCGTGAGGTTCCGCAAAGATTCAATTTATTAACTTTTAATCAACTTTTAAATTATAAAATTTTGTTATTAATGTTTAAAAAAATTAAAAATACTAATCTATTCCAATTGATTTACAGCAACCTACACATAACTATCCAACAACAAGTAGACATAACTACAGACCTCAATTTTCTCGTCTGGAGCTGGGTTGCCACAGAGTGGGTTCTTCAGGTCCTAAATTGTGGAATCAGCTGCCTTCTAATATAAAAGAGATAAATTCCTATTCTAAGTTTAAGTCTTTAATCCGGATCCTCCTTACTAATTCTATTTAATCAATCGCATACTTAATTTAATTTTCGCTGATGTTTGCGCAGTGATATCCCATGGGGCTGCTTTGGCTATCTGGTATCTCCTGGGTGGTGCAGGCTTTGTCAGACTACGTCTTTACCTGCGCTACCCAGGCAGACATGGACAAAATTCTATTTCACAGTATATTAATTAATGTATTGATATTTTTTTTTTAATTAATTTTGATGTATTTATATTTTTGTAATTAATTTTATGCATCTATATTTTCGTATGATGTTAATGTAGATATGTCTTTGTTCTTATAATTAACTCAAACTAACATTGATTTGTAATCCCAATGTATATTTTTTTGTTGTTCATGTTGCTGCCTAAATAAAGTTGCTAAAAAAAAAAAAAAATAATAAATATAATTTGAGTAAATGTGATTATAATTTGTAATGACAGGACCCATGTGGTTGCTCTCACTGCTTTCGGAGACACTAGGTCAGGGCTCAACTACCAAGTAAGCTTATTTGGGTGTGAGTGTATTATGGGGTGACACGAATCGCTACACATGGTGCCCCTACCACGAACGATTGAAAAATACAAGTCATTATCTGGGAGCCTCACTATTAAACATGGAATGGTTAATAGCCAAATTGGTGGATATTGAAAAATATTGCAATGATAATTTTATGTTTGTTTCGAGGTTTCTGTTGAATTGCCTGTGGCAAACAATATTTAATAAAATTCAATTGATGACTTTGTTCGATGTTCTGGCATAAAGGTTTTTAAATTAGGAATGTACTGTAAGCCAAATGAAATATTCATGATTTTCTTCTGCAGTTGTTTTCTGGCAGCATTTATTCTATGTGCAAGTGACGGCAAGTTCTACGGGCAAGTGACCGAGATGCAAATAAAAGTGTAACCGCTTATTTTAAAGCACAAATTTTCACTAACTGATAGGTTTCTTCATGGGAGTTGTCATTATCCATGTTTCCACAGAGTGTATCTTAAATTTCTCCCAGCTAACGTCGTAGAGGCCGATTTGCTTCGATTTTTCTTTCCCATTGGGTGTCAGAATGTTATTTTAATGTTAAATTTGAATTTCTTTTAAAATATTTTCCATCGTTTTAGGAAAGGTGAAAAGAAGGAATATAATTCCTTCACATTACCAAAAAAAAAAATTTATTGTGACTCCATTGACTTCGACTGCGTCATTTATCGTCAAATTTAGATTTCCAATATTGCAATTCGCGAAAAATATTTTTTTTATTAAGTACTTTATCAACACAAACCCTATGGAGTTTCTTGTTTGGCGCCCCTTTAAGCTGGCGCCTGCCCACGCCGCAGGCCTTGAAGGCCCGTTAGAACTGGCCCTGTTTTTGCTGTCTGTTCGTCCTGAAACCCACACAAACATCTAATCCAATTGAGCTCACTAAATTACTGCGGCCTTCTAAGCTATTTGGACTTACTACATTTCAGTGTCTTACTAATCTATTTAATGGCTGTGGATTACTTAATTCACGTAGATGCTTAATAACTTACTGTAGCTTAGTAAACTATTATAGGGCTAACCAAACTACGAAGATTTACTGCATTATTATTAATACTAAGCTATTAACGGTACTTAACTAAGTACGAAAATTACGAAGTTATACATACCCCTGCTTGCTAACCTATTAAAACTTGCTAAGCTGTTAGTGACACACTACTATGGATTACAAACCGAGATAAGCTTTACTCAATGAGTTACCAGATAAGTAATGAGTTACCAGAAGGCTAAGCTACTAAAATGCGTTTTATCGATTGTTTTCTGACATGTTTGCTATCAATACATTCAACTCAATCTGTCATTGAGATTTCTGTTTATGTTTTAGGACCCAATGTTGCTCAAACTGGTAACTCATAATGTGATAAGCAGCTTAACTGAAGTATAATGAATTACAGATAATAAACAAAGTTAAAACCGGCATAGAATAAATTACAAATGGGTGATAAATTAAATTATGTGTGCTAAAATAACTTGTCATGTAAAACATTCCACTTCTTTTCAGATTTAAACAAAAATCTTTTAGACCCATAACAAGTAAAAAAAAACAAAAAAAACACTTAAAATTCTTTACAATCAGTCTTGCTATTTAATCCCAAACCTTAATCTAAAATATTCGGGTTTAAATTTAAAAATTAAGGGGAGTACAAAATTAATTTTCTATAATAAATTGCCTTCCATAACCTCCCTTTTTTTAATTCGAGAATTCCGTCTCCTGCGATAACAACTCAAATGAAAATGAGGGTAATGACGATGAAACTAAGATTTAGCTGAAGGCACTAAATTTTATATCTTTTTTAGTATCTAATATCATCTAATTGCAATTTAAAGAAACTTGTCAAGTCAAAATACAGCAATCATCTACAGAAGAGGTCCTCAATTTAAAAAATCGTTCGAAATTGAACTTCAAGTACAGAAACCGAAGCAGCTTAGTATATAAAGTGACTAAGTTAAAAATTTATAGTTCAAATTTAGACCGTG
>QLNU02003225.1:61988846-62007147 GCA_006491805.2 Dysdera silvatica | reverse complement strand
GGCCTAGTGGAAGATTGCAATTGTACGATAATATATTGAATCTAGGCATGCATGTACAATCTTTTTCAAGGGAACAGTTATACATGTATGCCAGACACAGTATATAAGATCTGATATATATCAGATTCTTTGAATACGATAAGATAAAAAATAAGAATATAGTGGGTGGGTATGTATTACAAGTATATGAGGGATTGCATTCATGGCAACCTTTATGAAGCAGTGAATACCTAAAGGCTAAAATTTAAATACGATAACTAACAAGCAAATATACTATTATAACCCATTGATTCTAAGCAATAATTCACCAAAATTAAAATTATTTCTCTCTAAATGTTTTTAAAATTTTCTCAGACGTTTTTCAAACATAAAATTGTCTTCAAAATTTCCAAAATAATCCATTAACAGAACGTGACGGAGATTGGGTATTTATTTCTAATTCTTCATGTTCCTGGATTTGCTAGAAAAAGAAAGGCGCCCTAGTACAAAGTTTCAGGAACTTATTTTGATTGCTTCGACAACAAAATTTGGAACGAAAAACGATAAAGTTTCTTGTTGATTTGATCGACTTTGGAACCTCCTATCATTTACGAAATGAAAGTTTGGGAATAATGGTACGTTGGCCATTTTGCTTCTAGGCAAAGAAAAAGAAGAACCGTCACGTCAGAAAGATTTTTTACCTCTCAAAAGAAAAAATATTTCCTTACTAATAAAATACTGCAGAAAGAGAATTGCCAATCGAAGTTAACTGAGAAATGTTCCAACAGTAAATGAAAGATCCAATATTATATTTCTAGAGTTCATGTGCAGTTAAAAGTTGACGTTAATAATTTTAACAAATATTTTATATTCTTTTGAATGAACCTTTTATTTTGGCACGGTAATATCTAGTATTTTACATACTCTGTGTAAATATAATTTGAGTAAACGTGATTATAATTTGTAATGACAGGACCCATTTGGTTGCTCTCACTGCTTTCGGAGACACTAGGTCAGGGCTCAACTACCAAGTAAGCTTATTTGGGTGTGAGTGTAATATGGGGTGACACGAATCGCTACACATGGTGCCCCTACCACGAACGATTGAAAAATACAAGTCATTATCTGGGAGCCTCATTATTAAACATGGAATGGTTAATAGCCAAATTGGTGGATATTGAAAAATATTGCAATGATAATTTTATGTTTGTTTCGAGGTTTCTGTTGAATTGCCTGTGGCAAACAATATTTAATAAAATTCAATTGATGACTTTGTTCGATGTTCTGGCATAAAGGTTTTTAAATTAGGAATGTACTGTAAGCCAAATGAAATATTCATGATTTTCTTCTGCAGTTGTTTTCTGGCAGCATTTATTCTATGTGCAAGTGACGGCAAGTTCTACGGGCAAGTGACCGAGATGCAAATAAAAGTGTAACCGCTTATTTTAAAGCAAAAATGTTCACTAACTGTTAGGTTTCATGGGAATTGTCATTATCCATGTTTCCACAGAGTGCATCTTCAACTCTCCCAGCTAATGTCAGAGGCCTATTTGTTTCGATTTTTCTTTTCCCATTGGGTGTCAGAACAAGTTATTTTAATGTTAAATTTGAATTTCTTTTTAAAATCATTTTCCATCGTTTTAGGAAGGTGAAAAGAAGAATATAATTCCTGCACACTACCAAAAAATTTATTGTGACTCCATTGACTTCGACTGCGTCATTTATCGTCAAATTTAGATTTCCAATATTGCAATTCGCGAAAAATATTTTTTTTATTAAGTACTTTATCAACACAAACCCTATGGAGTTTCTTGTTTGGCGCCCCTTTAAGCTGGCGCCTGCCCACGCCGCAGGCCTTGAAGGCCCGTTAGAACTGGCCCTGTTTTTGCTGTCTGTTCGTCCTGAAACCCACACAAACATCTAATCCAATTGAGCTCACTAAATTACTGCGGCCTTCTAAGCTATTTGGACTTACTACATTTCAGTGTCTTACTAATCTATTTAATGGCTGTGGATTACTTAATTCACGTGGATGCTTAATAACTTACTGTAGCTTAGTAAACTATTATAGGGCTAACCAAACTACGAAGATTTACTGCATTATTATTAATACTAAGCTATTAACGGTACTTAACTAAGTACGAAAATTACGAAGTTATACCCCTGCTTGCTAACCTATTAAAACTTGCTAAGCTGTTAGTGACACACTACTATGGATTACAAACCGAGATAAGCTTTACTCAATGAGTTACCAGATAAGTAATGAGTTACCAGAAGGCTAAGCTACTAAAATGCGTTTTATCGATTGTTTTCTGACATGTTTGCTATCAATACATTCAACTCAATCTGTCATTGAGATTTCTGTTTATGTTTTAGGACCCAATGTTGCTCAAACTGGTAACTCATAATGTGATAAGCAGCTTAACACAGCCTCCGATCTGCGATATATTTATTTGCAACCACTGTTTACGGAATTCAAAGCAGCTTAACGAATTCAAAAGTTCAGCTAGACTTAACTAAGGAATCACTAACTCATTAGAGACACAGAAATATATCATGGAGTATAACCGTAAAAAGATATCGATCATCTGTACCTTTTGGTCTTAAACGATACCGTTTCCAAAAATTCGATATATTTGTCACATTCATTCTACTTTTCAAAAAAAAAATGATGATATTATTAGATTCTTGAAGTTCTCATTATTACTTAATTAATTGCAAATGAATTCTTTCGTGAACTTTCACAGTTTATTTTCCTCGCTTTGAAATGTATTTAAGAGGGTCCGCTCCAGGCTTTTGCTCTGCCTCATTGATGAGATTCCAAATGTGACGTCATTGCCACAGCCGACGGAATTGCGAAAACAATACGCCACATTTGGCGCTTTATCTTCTCCATTGTTGAGCTTTGGAATATGGTTCTTAATAGGAATAAGCCGCAGTTATAGAAACTTTCAAGAGTTTGAAGTTCCCTTTGGCGCTATTTTCTAACTTCACCTGAGTACCTGATTCCATGACGAATAGATAAATTTTTATAAACTGCTTTCATAACTTTAGTTGGTTAATTATCAATATTCAAAAGGAATTGACGCTGAGAAAAAATTAAGACGTACTGTTTATAATAGTGGTTTCAAACTCAATTTAAGCCGCGGACCACTTTTCCACTTCAATTGTACCCGCGGACCACTTTGAAAAATTCTCATGAGTTGACTGGAAGATCTTAATCTTAATGAAAAAGGTAGCGCTTTTTTTTCTTTTTTTTCTTTTTTTTTGAGTTGGGGGGATGTGTTTGTAAAATCTTCCTTTGGAATAAAGAAAAGAAATAATAAACGGAAAAAATCTAATTATAATGAAGTCGGAAGTCGGACCTCGTTAAGACGAACACGCTTAAGACGAATTACTTTTAATACGAACCGTTTTCTGAAGTTCCGTCAGATTGTAAAATACTACAAATGTACTATCAATTTCATTTTTATATTTAATTTTAATATTTAATAATAATTTTTATAAGCGTTTTTATTAATTATTATTTCTTTTTAAATAATGACCCGTCTCGCGGACCATTTGGGACTCCTTGGCGGACCACCAGTGGTCCACGGACCATCAGTTGGGAACCACTGGTTTATAAGAAGCTATGGGACAAAAATATTGATAAATTACATGTACAATAATTACTTTCAGGTATTTTTAACACTAAAACTAATTTGCTAATTAAGCATATTAACATTTATTATTAAAAATACAATGGAAATTGTTTTCAATGATACTGGTTGGTTATAACGACCAACTGCATGTATTGTGACAGAATCACTAAAAGGAGTTGATTTTCTATTCTTTAATATGTTGATTACACTGATGTCCGTAAGTTAAAGAATTCATGAGTGTGAATATTTGCTACCGTTATAATGAAATAAGAAATGAATAATAGTAATACTTGATCATTACTCCTGATGAAGGACTGCTGCTGATGCGTCCGAAAGCTTGAGTGATCTTTTTCATTGCTATTTTACCAGTGTTTAACCTTTTTATGTAATACTTGATATGCCTATAAAGAATAATGGGAGTTTTCGTAAAACTTACAACAAGGGAATTTGTATAAAACCATTTTAAGTCAGTTCCTATAATTGGAGTTTGAGGTAGTCATTAGTGAGTTACATCTGAAAATATTGTTATTGTCTTTTCACCACCACCACCAACAACAACAAGGAAAAAATATCATAAAATAGCCCTGTTAATGATAGCAAGATCATTGAAAGATTATAGCGGCTTCTTACATTTAGATACGTCCCAAGTACTCAATATTCCACCAAGTGTTATTTGTAGGCTTTAGAAACGGTTCATCGACTGTTATATGACATCGGCCTGTATGCAGGTAGATCCATAGTATGTGTGTCTATGCATTTTCTTAACGAAACGGCGCATGCAGGCCCATGGTATACATGGTACATATAGACTATTTGAAGCCCAAAAAATTGGGGCAGTGTACTATTTGCTATAACGAGTCCCGCTTAGCGTAAACGGGGATTCTTGACGCGTGCATATCTGGTGAGCCCAGTGGATTTGTTGAAGAATATTAAGAATGAATATGAAGGATATGTGTAAACATGTAATACTATAATCCCTCCTACAGCGTCAAACGAGACCGTTATGAAGATAGAGAAATCTTTGCTTGTGGTAGTATTATTTTAGGGTCGCGTACACTTCTTCGTATGTTTGATAGCCGTACGATTTCATCTGATACCGATGTCATCCTGCATCAGTATATACACATGTATAAGGCTTTTTACGCGTGCACTTAGTCCTAGGTTTATTTAATTGACGATAATGTTCGACTTCATAGGGAGCGCTTAGTGAAAAAATGTCTGTAACCTATGGATATATCGCATTTATACCCGCCAGCCCCTTTACCCAACTTAAATCCATTAAATTATGGGACACCCTTTGCCGTCGGGCAACAATAAAATCTTCGACTACAGGCCACTGTGCTGTTCAGAAAGGTGTTACTTTAAGAACGGGATTCCTTACCATGAGAAGTGTTGATTGATTAACGCCCTTATCAACAGTATGCTGAACCATTGTACTGCATGTATGTCCATTTACGGTAATCACACACCGTACAAATCTTTCCATTACCACTAGGATGGAATTCATGATACAAGCTCTGTCTTACTGAATATCCTGCGTCCACGTTTTTCATATTTTTTCGTGGGTTATGTGCACGCAAACTTTTATTTTCACTTTATTGTGTCTTTATACGTTGCATTCATCCTCTTAGACTATGTTTCTCATAACATCAATACTATCTCAGATAGCAAATCTCTTAACTTATGGACATGAGTGTTGAGCCTCTTACAGCCTTAAAATAGTACCACATTCATAGGCGTACGCAGACAGTTCGTAAGAGGGTTTATGTATTCAATCGAGGGTTACAGAGCTACAACTCACATATTCCTATGCTAAATATACAAAATTGCGTTTCAATAAGGAGTTATAATCCCCATCAATAACCCCCTGCGTATGCCACATTGATGTGTTGACTTTAAAAATCAACAATCCTGGCCAGATATTATGTTCACCGTAAAATAAACCATCAGTTAATGCTTGATATTTCTTCTTCAATTCTGATTTAGAATCACTCGTCAATCGTCGTTCTTGCATTCCCATTTGGAGTCCGGGATATCTCGGCATAGCCACGGGCACCGTTAGCGGGGAGACAGAGGGACCCGTCCCCCCCTCAATGTTGGTACTAGGGTTTCATGTCCCCCTAAGTTCAAACAAAAATTTTATAATAGGTAACGTCTTTCAAAATTTAAAATATTTTCCTTTTCACTTTACGTTTATTTGTTTATGTCACATGTTAAATCCCAGTTGACGTTAAAATAAAGTTTCCAATATAACAAGAAAGAAAAACTAACAGAATGGTAAAGAAAACAAGACTATCATGTACGTGTATTGCATGTCACATATAAATATCGGCATTTTACATATTTCATTATAATCACATACTTCACCACGGGCGTCGTTAGTTGGAGGGAAAGGGGGGACCCGTTCCCCCAATGTTGGTATTAGAGTTCCATGTTTCCCCCAATTTCAAACGAAAATTGTATAATAGTCGTTCAAAATTTCCAATTTTTTTTTTTTTAAATCTAAGAATTGCGGTAATATTTTTCGGCGTAGTGTATTTAGTGCGAAATAAAAAAAATGCACTTTGTCATTCATTTGATGTAATTATACCTTTTGTTAGATTGTATTATATAGCTCTCTTTTCTTCATGGCAGCATTTCCATTGAAGTGTTATTATTTCAACTTTCAAACGGAACATTTTTAATAACGTTACAACTATAGTTTCTTTATTTTAATTTCGCAAGCTCAAGGAAATTTTTGGCCCTCTACGCTCATTATCAACGACATAAATTAAAGGGATGGTATCAAGGCCATAGCCAGGATTTAATTTCGTGTGGAGGTTAAAAAGTTTTACAGGGGTATTGATACAATCACAGTATGCAAGGCCGTAGCCAAGTCCCATTAAAAATTTAGTTTCGGGGGCCGGTCCCTAAGATCCCCTCACTGGATACAGGCATGGACTGTCTACACCAGGGTCTTCAACATTCTTCTGTCCATGGGCCAATTTTGCTTATTCTCGTTGGCCCAAGGGCCGCACTACTCTACCAACAATATTAAGACTAAACAAAGACGAAACCATGGGACGCCCCTGTACCCCCTAGATCAACCTTTATTGCCATGTTTTAAGGGTATAAGATATTTTATTAAGGGTATAAGAATGTAAACTGGAATATAACTTTAATATCACGGATCTAAATAAACAAGCACTTCTAATTAACTGTAGTTTCATCGAAGATTTAAACTTAGTGGAGGCGGGACTCAATTTAATAAGCCCTGTAAACAAAACGAAAACATTACAGAGGCTCAGACTTAAGAACTGCGACCCTTAGATCTACCTTTGATAAATATCCATCTGCTTCTTGATTTCACGCTTACGCTGACGGATGTCTGAGGGAGCTACAAGAAACGTTGGTAAACGCTTCTATATAATATTAATATCATAGTAATCTGTCTGTCTGTCTGTCTGTCTGTCTGTCTGTCTGTCTGTCTCTCTCTCTCTCTCCCTCCCTCCATCCATCTATTTATCTTAATACTATAGGAATCTACCGTAATAACTTTGATAGAGAAGTAGATGTGGTTACTGCTTGTACTAAAAATAAGGTAATATTCTTAAGTGACTCACAAGTAATCATTACTGCTGTCACGTCTCCATGGTTCTTCCGTAGTATAGTGTTATCGAAAGTTCATAGATTACGCAATTAGTAGTGGTAAATCAATTATAATTCAATAGGTACTGTATTATGTTTAGAAATGAGAAGGCAGACCGGCTTGCCGAGCAGGGATGACCTCTGGAACAACTCAACTCTTTAGTAGAACTGTTGATGTAAAAATAATTTATAAATCTAATATAAAGTGTCATGGATAATAAGAATGTTACAATAAAATTACTGGAAAAGTTAAGACGGTTTTCTAAAATATTCCATACCAAAATGGCTTCCAAAGAAAGCTGGAGTCTCTTGTTTCAGATTCAGGACTGGACATGACTACCTACAACAGCAGCATCTCCATCAAAATAATAAAATTCACTTACATTCGCACTTTCACTTTCATTTCACACTTCATTAATTTTATAACTTTTCATTTCGTACTTTATTTATAACTTTTCATTTCGTACTTTATTTATAACTTTTCATTTCGTACTTTATTTATAACTTTTCATTTCGTACTTTATTTATAACTTTTCATTTCGCACTTTACATTTTCACTTACATTCGTTGGCGCAGTATAGTCCAGATCCTCTTGCACCATAAAACACATAAACAAACAAACAAACGAACTTACATTCCCCCTTGTTCGAACTGCATCAAATGACAAGGACCCACTAACTTTCATGACTAAATCTACAAGATATTGTGAACGATAATTCCGTGGAAAATTCTTTTTATGACTTTTTCATTCTGTCAAACCGATATTGTGCTTCTAGGATACAATTGGTCGAAAAGTAAGAAAGTGTCGTTGGATAAGATATAAGCAGGGTGTCCCATCAAGACCGTATACATTCTGCACAGCGCGATTCCTCGAAAAATTTTAAAAAAAATGTTAATGCAAAACTGCTGAAAAATTGATATTTTTTGAGTTAATAAGGTTTGAAGACCAGCCAATGAGAAAAAAATTTGGTCACCCTTTCCTTGGCGAGAACCAATTATAAAATAAATCACGAAGCCCTGTAGAAAGAATGAACCTCACTGGGCTTCGAAAAGATTTCTCTTTTTCAATCATAATCCAATTTTTTGAGAAAATTGGAATTGTGACGTAGGGTTAATACGTAGTTGTACAATGATTTTCGGCAGCCATGTATAAGTATCTCAAGTTAGAGCTTTTTTGTTTTAGGAAAAAAAAGAGACGCCGTCCCCATCCTGGAGTCGAACCAGGGTCCCTCCGTTGAGCCAGAAATGTCTTGACCGCTAGACGAACGAGGACAGGAAACAACGCTCTCTTTCTCCATATGTAAGGATGCAACACAGGGGTCTTCAACCCGCGGCCCGAGGGCCGCATACGACCCCCCCGACATGTTTTATGTGTCCCGCTGACTCACGAAAAAATACAAATTATTTCACATAAAAATAACGTCCCTGCTCCCTCCGAGTCTGAAATCTATATATTTTATTCTGTTGTCATTTTCACATTTCGTAATAAATATCTTAAAACATTATAGGACTAAAGTAACACGAGGTTTCCCCTCAATCGTGTTTTACTTTAGTTTTCTAGCGTATATGGGCACTAGGTGTAGTTTTATCGATTTGCACTGCAACAGTGATTTAAAAAAAATTCATCTTAGAAGGAATTTTATTGTTTTTGTTTAAAAATGTGACGAGGTGAAATGAGATGACGTCGTTCGGGGCTAGTTGTTACAAAGGGAACAAGGAACGTTATTACACTGTAACAAAGGAGGAAAAAAAGGGGGAAAATCACTGATCTTGCCAAGCTCACTAATGAAAGAATACCTGCGGAAAGGGAAAATTATGATTCAGAAGGAAACAACAACAGGAAGAGAGAGAAAGCACGAAGAAAAGTAGTGGCAGATTGCGCAAAGAAATCGAAAACAGCAACCAACAATAAAATCAAGAAGCATTCTCTCTCTCTCTCAATTTGAGAGAGTAAAGATGAAGATCGTTTTTGTATTTCTTCTTTAAAACAATATTCCAAAAGTAAATAGGGTCAGATCTGGATTCAGTGTATGATATGTAACAAGGAGTAACCTGCCAAAGATATTTTTGTAGCTTTTAGGCTAACTTGCACCTGAAAGTTTTAGCCAATTTAAAAAAGTTGTTGCCGGATCCAAAAAGTTTTTTTTAAGTTTACAAGAAATTCTGGTCAGAAACAGTCAACTCCATGCAATGTCATTTAATTATTTTAATTCTTTGACTGTATTCTTCGAAACCGGTGTGCACATCATGCATGATGTGCAGCCTTAAAATCAAATTCTTTCCCCTATGGCCCATTGACTAATATATTCATTAAATGCTTATATTTGCGACATGGAGTCTACTACGAATATACATCGTCTTTTCAATTTCATTCAGAGCTTTTCGGCGAATTTCTCGGCGCTTTTTCTAGCCTAATTTTGGTTAACGTCACCTTTCGGCTAAAAGACTAGAATCAGATTAATCCATGGTATATAAGGGATGGGCTAAACATGATTGTTCATCATGCTCAACATGATTATTCATCATGCTCAACATGACCGTTGTGCTGAGAAAAATCCATTCTGTGTTTATGTACACTGTCTTCCCTTTCTGCAGATGATTAATTTTTATCAATTTTTAGGCTAACGAAGTTTGTACGCTATTATTTCATAGTTGTATGTATATATATATACCCTTAAATTAAATCGCAGTTTTTGTGTTTTGAAATGAAAATTTAATTTCTTCCATTTAATTATATTCCTTTGTTCCTACTGTTAAATTCTAAAACCATTATAGAAGGATTCTTCACGAAATCAATAAAATTTGATTAACCGCTGCATAGTTTTTTTTATCATTGACTGTAATTTTATATGTGATTTTGTATAATATTTGCTGTAACAACAGTCCCAACGATGTAACAATTTACTCCACTATGAAGCAAGTTGTGACAATTTCCCTTCCGCCGAAACAAGCGATATTTTAACTCCTATAATATAGACTCCTATAAATTAAATAAATTTACATGGAAGCCAAATATATGTTGCTTTACTCTTCCAAATTTGCTGCAAACGTAGGACAGGTTCAGAGACAGCTTCTGTATTTGGTTTTAATTTCTGCATAGGCAGAAAATCCGGATTTAGGTAAGCAACCTGTGGCAAACAGGAGAAGAAACGTTTTACTTTAATAGCCAGTAGTTTAAATTCGTTCTTTAAGAACTTAACCAAAATTCAGAATATGATATTTTAGACAGCAATTTTCAAAGCGCTGTCTGATATACTATCAATGAATCACTTAAAATTAGTTGATGTCAGGGAAGTAGTATTGCTACTATCAGGGAAGTAGTGTTGTCAGGGAAGTAATATGCAGGGGAGTAGTATTGCAGAATAAGATTGCTGATCTGTCTGTGGAAGTAGTATTGCTACTATCAGGGAAGTAGTATTGTCAGGGAAGTAGTATGCAGGGGAGTAGTATTGCAGAATAAGATTGCTGATCTGTCCGCAGTTACCGGAATTATGTACCATGCACAACTTGCTGCAGGCCAATGACAAGGCTGTAATGGCAGCAAAATTTTAGAAGCGTAAGTTTTGATCTGGACAAGGATAGAACAAGAAGGTAAGTAGGTATTTTGAAATAACGGCAAATGGATTCATTACCCAGTTATACTCCTTCAGTGCTACTTCTCCGACCGTATAAAAATGTAGTAACAACGTAATGTGGGGCAAAATATTTTCCAAAAATTAAGATCTGACATTTATTTTGTACTGGACAAGTGGATTATTTTTTTTGAAAGTGTCTTTTCATTTTCAATGCTTCTGCTGAGCCCTTCAACAAGTACCGCGGAGTAGAGTTTGGAGAGCCATTGCATTAAACTATTATAGGTATGAATAATTATGACATAATCACATAAAGGGTGTTAGTACACTCCCTCTATCAACATATATTTTGCTGATACACTTCCTTGCTGATTGCTTACTGATATTTGCAACACAGATGTTATTTCGTTCAGTTTTAAGAAGAGAGGATGCACCACACATGGTTGTAATCGGCTTGCATGCATTTTTTATGACCAGTCATTTTGAGCGGTATACCCTTTCCAGAATGCTATATGATTTCAATATCAGAAACTTCTCAATCATTCACGAATACTTACATATTTAAAAATACACGGCTTGATCACGGCCAGTTGCCTCACAGCTGTTATTTAGGAGATCTGAGTCTGGGCTTCGAATATTTTCACGACAAAATATATATTCGTAAAAAATATTTAGAAAAGTAAAATGAGAAATTGCAGGAGAATGTAATTGATACCAGGGCCAGGCAGTCGAGAATTACTAATTTAGGCAATAAAATGGTTAAAACAAAAGTAAGAGACAATTAAGAGACAATTAAAAAGACAATTAAAAAGACAATTAAAAAGACAATTAAAAAGTTTACAATAGGCGTTAAAAAGATTAAAATTATGAAAAAAAAGGCAAATGTTAAAAATTAGGTTAAAAATTTCAGAATTGAATTTAAGGTCTAAAGACTGGTTGTAAAAATCTAATATACGTATTAGCTCTACTATCTTAAAACTAGAATAAAAAAATTTGACATTATTGCAAAAAATTATTTGATAATTTAATATCATAAAAAATTTAATATTTGAAATGAAAAAAATTTACTTACGAATGTTCTCAAGGTGGATTTATTTGAACGACCTATTACCTTATTGCATATCATGGCATCTACATACTTGGTTTTAATTTTTAAAGTTGATATTTTGACGTCTATCAGTTAATAATATCTTGAATTGTGAAAAAGATATCTCCACACACAGATATCTGTGGTCACATGGAATAAGTGGTGAAGTCAAAAAATTCAAAGAATAAGTGCACTATGATATTTCAGTGTATGCGGTTTCAGCAAATTAATTATTCTTCAAACAAATTAAATTTAGAACGTTATTTGAGTTACATGGATGTCAACCAATTTTTTTTTCAAAAAATGTATGTACAGAAAAAGTTCTAAGGTAAAAAAGCGTCGCGCTGAAAAATCACGATTTTATACTTAGCTAGTTATTTCCTGTGACCGCAGATGTACTCCCTCACAGTCCACTTACTTTGAAAACTCCTGATGAAATCTTTTTGGTGTGGCAATTTTAATTTTGGCCAGCAGGGTATATTTATACATACCCTTAGGCTGCCCATAGATATCACTGTCATTGGATATACCGATTCGTGAATGGACTTCGCGTAACAAGTCGCCAACTTGGCTTCAAAATTTAGAGCAACCCTGTCCAAGGTGATCCCGTCCTGGAGAGTTTTGCTTCAGGAAAAGGAGACGCTCCGGTTTCCATCTCTCTCTCTCTCTCTCTCTTTCATCTTGTGTGCGTGCGTGCATGTGTGGAACTGTGGCCCGGTGCCCGGATAGAAGAAAGTTCCCGTTTCTCCCGGAAAAGTGTTGCTTCCATGGTTGGATTGGGTCCCGAAAGCTAACTCAAATGCTATCCAGGAGGATTTGAAACCGGAAAAATGACGTACGACCAGGGCCGGGAAGGAAACTTTTCGAAAACGGACACGAAGAGTAAGTGACAACAATAAGCACTTTTTTCCTCTGTTCTTAATTTAAATGCTAAAAGCTTAAACGCTAATAACATATGTCGAATTCGAAAATAATTAGACATCTATTTCAATTCTTTTACGAGCTCCTGAAACAAGATTACTAATTCCTAAGAACAATGTTTAAAGCTATATGTTAGTTAAGAGATTATGGCCACAACGACTGTTACGACAAAGAAAATTGTTACGACAAAGAAAATTGTTACGACAAAGAAAATTGAGTAAATAATTGATGTTTTATGACAAACTATTAATTTTAAATATATTACTTTTTATATCTTAAAAATAACATATTCTTATGGACAATTATCATTCAATTTGCAATAGCTAAAAAATTGTTTTTGGCTTGCAATATAGTTACACTTTTAATTTTAGTTTCTCGAAATTTTTAGTATTTCGAACTGAATAATAAAAAATTAAGATTTTTCATTTGTGAAGTTCCTTGTTTAAAATACAATCATAACTTTCCTAGCAATGTATTATAGTATCATTGTTTAGCGTTTTCGGAGAAATTTCTCAGTAAAGAGTTTTCAACGTACTTTCTTTATTTCTATCAAGTATTTCATAGCTTATTACCAATTTCTTCTCTAAGTACGTTACAAATCTATGCTTTTTAAATTTCAGGCAAAAATATTTAATATTTATCAGGTAATTTATAATTTACACAGCGTATACATAGTTTTGCTTTCTTCTAAGTCAATTCCATTCCTCAAACAAGTTTAAGTTTCTGTAAAATTCCAATTTTTCACGTAAATATTCATTGTTTTACTCCTTTATCTTTCAGCAGCATCATGGAACGCATGATATAAATAAATAAACAACTGAATTTGAAAATAAATATCTAAACGCATTACATACAAATAAGTAAACTTAGTTATTACATTGTGCATTAAATATATAACATATAAAATATTTAAAAATTATTTACATATAGAAGTGTATTTCCCTCCTCCAATCCAGAATTAAGCATAATATGTGTTAATGTACGGCATAAATTGATATATGCACAAATTTTTTTGGAAAAATTAGCAAAACTTTATGATCTCACTTATAAAAAAATCGTCTAATCATCTGTGGGTGCATAAACGTATGCCTGCGCGTGCCTCGCAATTTAATAATGACCGTTAATTTTTCTTTTAAATTTAAGATACATGAAAAAATTTCAGTTATAATAAAAATTTATATGACCATTAAAATAAATTTTCTATGTTTTATTTTCCATAAATATATAATAACATTTTGAACTGAATACTAACTGTAATACATTTTAGTTACCTATTTTTAATTACTATTTTTTAAATTTCGTTTATGCGGTAAATAAGAAGAAATAAAAATAACATTTTGAGAGGTAAAAGTAAAACACTATTTCTCATGAAAGTATTTCTATGTATCAGCCGATGTTGTTTTTAATATTGAAAGCATATTGTATAGCAAATAAAATTTTCTGGAAGAATTTTCATTTATTGAAATTCTTCTATTCATTAAAGTCATGATCATTAAGTAAAAAATGACTTTGTGCAATCTACGATTATAATAAGATATTTCATTAATAAGGATGTCATCAATAAAAGATTGTTCATTAATGATATTTACTCATTAATATTACTGAGTAGATGGATGTAAAAATCAAGCTATTTTATTTCGCAATTAAAGTTTTATATCAATAATTATATCTCATTTATTTACACATGGACTCAAGCCCTAATTGAATTTTACCATACCTATTAATTAAATCCTTTTTGTTAGATATTAATAAATATCATTTGTCAAAGTAATTATCGAAGATTTGTTTCCCTTAATAACGGACGATTTTCAACTTATCGACAAAAAATTAAATATGAAGAGGTATCATAGAAAGCGATATTTGTTAATACCCCCTGTTTCCGACCCTAAGCTTCTGTAATATTTATCGTCAGTTAACAAAGCCTTAGGAAATATATACAATTTTAAAAATATTTTTCTGCAATTACACAAGAAGATTGCATTAAAAAATAGTAAATTTTATATATAAGATATGTATAATACATTTATATTTCAAAGTCCTCGTTTACGATAAATAGTATTAATAATTATAAATAGATATAATTTAGTAAAGGTATATTTAAATCGAAAATGTTAAGTGGTGTTGTTATTTTGCCTTGAAAAAACAGCAATTTAAAAGATTCAAAAACTTAAACGTAAAAAGTTTTTTAAAATTGGTAATTTACAATTCAGCGTATTTATTCTTCATTTTCAAATATGCATATTTTTTTTTTCACTACACGTTATAGTATATTTAGACATATATTTTGCATTCATATATTCTCCATGTTCTTATTAATGATATCAAATATATATATGCCGTGAAAAGGGGACCTGCAATCAGTGTCGGGTTTACGTATGAGCCAGTAAGCTCGGGACTAGGGCTCTGCGGTTTTAGGGACCTTCCTTGTTTGGCTTGACGTGGCTTGTCATTATTTAAGAGTTATTTTAATCTTTTTTATTTACAAAGGTCCGAGTTATATTAGCGATAAACCGGAATATCACAGACAATGAACTTCAAAGAAACGCTCATGGTAATATGGTTGTTGATGTGCTATGCAAATCCGAAATTAAAAATAAAATTTAAATTTTCCACGTATTTATTGTTTATAACACTAAAGCTGCGTGTAACGCATAAGTGTTGTACGGAATAAATACGTTGAAAATTGCAATTTATTTTTAATTTCGAATTTTGCGTAGTATGTCAACAAACATATTTTCATGTTTTGAGCTTCAAACGGCTTGGTGACGAGTGTTATACGCAACAAGTAAGTTGAAAATTACAATTTTATTTTTAAACACTCATGGTCTATTGACTGAATATAACGGAGGTCACATTGTTTAGGGGTCCATAATATCTTTAATCTGGCATTGTATAAAACTATGCAATGTATATAATTTTGTATATCGAATAAATATCTTCCCTTTTGGTGGAAGAGAATGAATAAAATCAACTCAACTCCCGGTTAAGGGTTGGGATGAATTCCTTAGAAATGGGGCGTTATGCGGAGTCGTTATATATATATATATATAGTTGCCATATAACGGACAGAAAACTCTAGATAACGCGAGCTATATACTGACGCATTCCTATATATGGTTTTCAAATATCTGGCAACATTGTCGAGACTTGATTCTCATTGATTGGTTGACTTGATTTTGAATTTTAAGTTCGTAAAAATTTGCTTATTGGACCTGTAATAACGTTATACAATAAATTTTAATAATACGCATTAGCAATTTAAACGATTTAAAGAGAATGTTTTGAAAAGAAAGAACATTGGTTTTTAAAGAAAGCAGTTTATTTTGCGAATACAACAGTTTATTTTGTAACCATAACCCATCATTTCAGTTAACTCTCGAATTCAGCTAAGTGAGATGATTTTCTTATTAATGTTATTTGAAAATTTACTTGATTTAATTTTAAAATTAGTTTTATTCATTTTGTGTTTATTTTTTTAAAACGTTTTAATTTGAAAACCTCTCAGTTCAAAAGATAATTATTCATTTTGGATCATTAAACCATAAAACGTTAAGAATTTTTTTCTACTAAAGCGCAACTTGCAATCTCCATCTTTAATATAATATGCAGTTAAAAATAATTATAAGAGTGCAAAATTGGCCAACTATTTCACTTCCATATTTCTCATTCAAATAAGGAAATGTTTCGTTATATACAGAATAATCGCTATATATAAAATAATCGTTATATATACAAAATAATTGTTATATATATACAGAATAATCGTTATGTATACAGAATAATTGTTATATACACATAGTAATTTTTATATACAGAAAAATTATTATATACAGAATAATTGTTATATACACATAGTAATTTTTATACACAGAAAAATTATTATATACAGAATAATTGTTATATACAGAAAAATTATTATATACAGAAAAATTATTATATACAGAATAATCGTCACACAGGGCGTCCACAAAGTCTGACCCAGGGTCATTTATTCGGAAACGGTTGGCTAGATGGAAAAATTGGTGAACACGTATCCCATTATTTTTGGGGCACACTTTTTGAGTGAAAAATTTTTGGTGTGTGACCCCTGGGGGGTTAGGGGTGGGGTTCAATTCAAAAATTTCAAATGGAAAAATATGTCAAGTTGCATGCCGTTCGAAAAATCTGAATAAAAAACAATTATTAACGTTGGTCCCAGGTCAATACACCTCACAAGTCATGAATGGCGAGCGTTTAAAATTTGGGTATAAAATCCCTTTCTTTACCAAAATTCCCCCACACACAGGTACTTAAAATCCCATTCTGTGCTTGTTTCTGAAGAGAGTGTGCTTCTGTGCATGTGTAGCCACTGTGCTTCGTTTACGTGTTAGTTAGAAACATCGACAGATGCGGCAGTAATTAAAAATTACTTGTACGTGTTACTATATTCCTGTTCAACTTAACTTGACAGTGGAGGGACGGCTAGAGCTGACCGCATTGTAACAAGGAAACCCTGTTTTTCAAGTATTCATGTGCACTTTCTTATTTTTCCCCCTTACAGTCTTCGACCAATAACCCGATTTGGCAATTTCTCGCCGTTTCTCAGGCTTTTTTTTCTTTTGTGGATAATTCTCACAAGTGAACTTTCCCGAAGGGTTAGGCCGTTTTCAACTAAAAATTGGAACATTATTCAAAATTTTTTGGGTTAAATTCAAAAATGTAGAAAGCGTAACAGCGGATTTTTTTGAAAAAATGGATTTGAAGACGGGGGTTACCCTCCATAGATAAATTTAAACTGGAGGGAGGGGCGGACATTGAATTATGAGAATTGCTGATGGGAGTATCCTGCTGGTCTTCTGTAAGATGCCTGCAATTGGAGTGGGGGTCATTAAAAGCAGACAATTGTAGATTGGGGGGTAAAAATGTGTAAAATTTTACGGACGTATTTTGTGGACGAACCCTAAGTGGAAGTTGTCTCTCCCTCTATAAGCTACGCCATAGAAAACGGCCCTAGGCATGCGTTGTGTATGTGGAGAAGCGGGGGGGGGGGGTAATGGTTATTGCTATTAATGCTATTTTTATTTTATGGCCCTGAAAAGGGCCTTTATTTATTTTTATAATCAAAATTATTCTATCCCGCTAAGGTTATCGTCTGAATAATCTGAAGTGTCGGAGCCGCCAATTGCAAAAATTACAGGTTCGACAATATTTTCCGTAAGGGCATCCAATTCCCACATTTGAGTTTTAGTTTTCATTACGTGATCGACGAAATTCCTCCAAGCATGCTGTGTGACTCTATCGATGCCTTCGAGTGTCAGTTTCGAAACTTGATTCTTTTTAAACGTTTGGTTTTGACCAGCAACGTAGCCCTTCACTTGACTACAAACCAATTCAATAGGATTAAGCTTACAGTGATAGGGGAGTATGCGGAGGACAGTGTGCCCACTTTCAGCAGCTATTTCGTCAATGCGATAACTTGCGTAATTCTTACGGAC
>QLNU02003225.1:61973875-61988746 GCA_006491805.2 Dysdera silvatica | reverse complement strand
AATACTTATAAAATTTAGATTTTCCCCTAACCAGACGTTGGAAATTGGAGCGGAGACCGCAAGAATATATGGACGTTTAAGAAATGGAAACCTATGAACGCCGTCAGCAGAATTCTCACATTTTACCACTCCTCCTGTGAACTACCGTCTCATCCTGTGGGAAAGGCCTGGACCTGGTTGTGAAAAATAGGGTTTTAAATTTCGAAGGAATATTTTCTGTCCTGCGTCTCTGGAGTCCCGTTTCCTTAGCTCGACTGAACCCGAAACGCATTTACATTGAGCTGTATTTTATGCGTGAGAAACAACTCAAGTAAATTACCGAGCTCACTTCCCACATCTGGGAAGACAGTAGTCCACAATTCTCTTTGCAAATGCACTCACGTATAAATGGAATGACATTATTGGGTTATGTTTCATATAAAATGGATTATTTTTCGCTTTGTATACTCTGTTCAATGATACTTTCTTCTGAAAGTGCGTCTTATATCGCCGTACGCAAAATGCTTCAGAACTAGCAGTGTGTCAAGCCGTTCAAAGAAAGACTCATTGAACGGCTCTCCTCGTTTATGAACAATGGACAAACTCGTTCATTTGATTCGTTCAGTTGGCATAGAGCCGGAATGCCTTTCAGGCACACCGGATCTAATCGAGAGACCCTAGTTCTAGACTCTAGGCCGGGACAATGTCTCTTTTTCTCCTATACAACAATACTTCGCCTATTACGGGTGATCGGATCCGATAATATCCCGGGCTATTTGAAACTGGACTAATTGAGGACTTTAAAACAACGTGGGAATAAACCGCATAAAAAGAGATTTGGCTGTGTGAAAAGAAAAAGCCGATCATTTATGTATTAAAAAATAATTTTGTGTACTAATTTTTTAGAATTTATTTTTATTTTGTTCAATTAAAATTTAGTTCGTTTTGTAATTTCAAACCGAACTGTAGTTAGTCCGGACTAATCCAAGCTTTTATTATAGACTTGATAGCCTCAATAATAGTGCTGTAATAAATGCAAATATCTAATTATGTTGTAGGCAAAACCATTGTTGTTAAAATATTACAAGTTATGTAATATTTAATTTGCTTTTTCGTTTGTGACTGATAGAAATGATGGTTTGATTTAACGTGATTTTATGTGAAAATGGAAAACTCGGTAGAGAATGAAAAAGATCTTGCAAGAGAGATGTTCGTTAACATTCAATGGATAGTTTTGATTTCTGGTTTATGTTTTAATTTTGCAGTGATTAAATCCTTTTGTTAATTATATCGTCTGTTCATTAACCTTCGTAATTCTCGTCACAAGGGGGTGAATTAGTTGGTGATGTATATTTAACTCGACCTTTGGCCAAAACGCAACCTCAACTAGCCATTTATCCTGGCGCTCTTATTGGCTACATATTTGGCTTATCGTAAGATTTAACTTGCTACCTTCCTGTCTGGGATTACAGCGCCGCCTCCGGCGGCCACCCTTCCCAATGAAACCCTTGCACAATTCTTCCTTCTTCTAGGACTCGCTACCAAAGACAAACAACCACAATGTCCCCCAACCAGGGGCGGACTGGGTCCTCTCAAAGAGCGCATACCTTGGATTTTTGGAGGGCACGTGACCCATCGCCCATGAGGGCGCACATTCCCGGGGGCTAGTTGGCCGGCAACCCAATCCCCCCTGCCCCCAACGTGTGATTACAGGCTTTGGTATCAGAATGGATTAGAAGCCTGAGTTTTAAAAACTTCTGAAATACGCTAAGTTTTTCTTAGATTATAAACAAATCTGTCTTTAATAGAATGGGCGAAATATACAGCGCAAAATTTATTTAATTGAAAATTCACAGAGAGTAATAGTTGTGGTTAAAGTCAGTTGTTCAGAATTGTTTTGGGTGGAAAAATGGTCCGTCATCATCATCATAAGAACGAAATACATCTTTTCTCTATTGTCCTAGGAGCGGCTAAATTTATTGTAGAAAGAATGAAGTCATCCACTTAAATGTTCCATGTGTAAAATAAATTTGTACTCTCATTTTACTAATTGGATAAAAATGAACGTTTTTACTAGAGATCGTGAGCTAGAAATTTTTATAGGTAATAATCTTTGACACTTGAACTCAAACTGGAGCTTTGAAAGTATGGGAGAAAAAGAAACATCACCCCTGCTTGGAGTCCAACTTGGGTCCCTCCGTTAGACCTGGAGTGCCTTAACCACTAAGTCACCGAGGCACAGCAAAACGACTCTCCCTGTCTCCTTATATAAGGTTGTAAGATATTATTTACCTTCGCAGGGTTAACGTAATTGGCAAATAATAGTCAACACACAAAGCCACTGGTGCGTATTTTTGTTGTTTTTCGTGAGGAATTTAATAGGTAATATTCTACGATACTCGCATTTGAGCCCAAACAAGATCTTTGAAAGTATAAGAGAAAAAGATGCAAAGGTACAAAAGATATAAAGATACAAAAGATACAAAAAAAATTCTACGTGGGTGTCGAAAATTATTAAGTAAAAAAAAGCATTATATTTGCTAGATTTTTCTTGCTTGAAATATTGTTTCTCTGAATAAAAAATAATTAATTGGTAAAATTTCGTTAACTATAATTGTATTCTGATATTTCTCCTTAATCTTCATAATTTTCTTGAGCATTTTTTAAATTATGTTCAATAACTTTAATATTTTTTACTTTTCAATATTTTATGAATTATATTCAAAAACTTACAAATTTACTACAAAGTTAAGGATACGCCGAATTTTATAAAAAGCTTTTTTTTATTCCATTTCTCAACGAAAAAAAGAGACATTGTAGCGAAGGTTGTGAAGAAATAAAGAAATTCATCCTAGTTGAAAAAAACGTTAATTGATACGTTATAATGATTAAAATAGTTAATTAAAACGTCAAAAAGGAGAGATGAAAAAATTAGATTATGGCATTAAAAGAATTTAGTACACCTTTCTGGCGAAGCCTTCGGTGATGCGTGTTCACACGGCCATAATAGATAAAAGATTCCTCTTTTTTAAAAATTCGGGATTTAATTACATATATTGTTGCCAAATATAGAAAGTTAAATACTCTACAGTAGCTATAAAATGCGAAATAGAAATTTTTATTATTGCCAATTGCTAAAACTGTAATTGTAAAAGTATTGTTGGCCGGGTATTTCGGTAGCCTACAAGCCAGTAATGCAAAGAGCACACCACAATATCTTTTTTTTCAAAAGACTGTACTTTCTTTTAATGATAGCTGACTATTTTTGGTCGAAACAATTGTAGACAACTCATCTTAGCTCTAAATGTGACGGTGCATTTTTATTTAAGTGCATGTCTATATTTAAATGATTCCCCCTATTTTTTTTCTCAGCAATCCTATATAATTCATAGCAAGGTAAATGGCACCCCCAATTTTGGATAAAGGTCTTTAATTGCTTTTCAACTTTTACTATATATAGTTCAGCAATCATTAGAAAAAGAAAAAAAATTCATGTTCCACTCCGTTTGGCCCGAGAAGATTTAGAAATTTCTGTACTAGTTGACAGTTTGTTAAATGACCGACGTTTTCAAGTATTTCCGAATCCAACGACAACATCTTACCTGGATAATCTATCTCAAGGGTCTCTACCATGACATTGAAAACAGGACGTCCTAAAAATCATTTGCTACGTCAATTGACGAAACAATACTTTCTCTTTCACATGTTATTCGATTTTCCACTGTACAGAAATGTTTCCTACCATAGATAATGTTTTGGAAGTAGATATTTGCCTGCATCCAAAAAATCTGCATATAATTTTTTGGAAGTGTATATTTGTTAGGCGAAATGTGTGTCCACTGCATTTCGCTTAAAGATGTGTTTACAATTCGGATTACCCAGCTTTTAGAATGGCATGTTTGCAGATACTAGAACGCCACTTATCTCCTTATAAAATGGTGAACCCTTGAATGGTGCTGATGGCCTGCAGTGCGTAAACAAAACTTGAGGTATCTGTGACTTCCCTCTGTCACCTCAAAATCTCTTAAATGCTTTTTACTTCTCACGTGTTGCTTTAGAAGCAAAATACATTTTTCCCTTCTGCAACCTTAACCTCATATACTTTTTCAAAAGAGGATTTCTTCATCTGCAGAAAAAAATATCTTCTTAAAATGAAATAACTAGTTTTCGTGAATGATAAGATTTGGCAGAGATTTACGCTTAGATTATATCTTTCAAACTGAAATATTATTGCTTCCTTTTTTTTCAAATTGAAAACAATATTTTCCTAGAAATATAGAGGTACCAGAATGAAAACTTGAATCCTGAAACTCATGATCAATTGAAACTCGCTCTTTTCAGGTAATACTTGGGAAGTTCAGGAGGTCTGAAACAGTGCAAGATATGAATATCTGAATTTGAATTATTCTGTAATTACTTTCTCCACAGCCCCTTTCAAAATGAAGAATGGGATTCTCCTTCTCCAAAATTGGATAGTGCGCACTAAGTTACCAGAACTGGAGAGCAAGAATTCTTTTACGAATTTTTGCTTCGTTTATTTGGCGATCCTAGTTTTGATTGTTGCAAATTAAAAACATGATTCTTATAAAAATTATTTTAAAAAAATGTAGAGAATGAAGAAAAATACCTATAATGCCAAAAATGCTTAAAAATGAAAAAAAAAGACCAAAAATTGAAAAAATGTTATCGACATCCGGGCTTTATTTATTGTATATATTGTTATCTATTAAATAAAAGAATAAGTTAAAATGTATGAATAAATATGTTAAAAACACTTTCACGTATAAAAAGTTACAGCAAAAATAAATAAATAGAGTACATATAAAAAATATACACATAGATATTACATGTATACACATAGATAGCACCTATATACACATAGATAGCACACATATGAAAGTAGGATCGGTGTGATTTTTTTTCAAAGGTAGTCTTTGTACGGAAGAAAGAGGGCAACAGACATACAGTCTATGCCTATAGGCGGCGGTTGCTTAAATCCGCCTTTGCCTGTAGGCAAGAAGTGCTCTGCCTGTAAACAAGAATATTCTACCTGAAGACGAAAAATCACTTACTTGTGAATAAAAGGTGTTCATAGGAGGTAGAAATGTATTCAGGCAGTGACATTTACGCCGATTTGATTTTCGTTTTTGAGTTTATAGAGAATGGCAGCTTAACTAGTTTATAGAGAATGGGAGCTTAACTAGTTTATAGAGAATGGCAGCTTAACTAGTTTATAGGAAGGATGATATATGTATATACTCGTATATCCCACCCGAGGTGTACCTTTACGTGGGAATTCGTGTTTATCAATAAAAGTTTTCATTTTTGAGATCTTTTGATATATGGTGCTATATGATCACACACACACATTCGTTTGCGTAACACATGGTTATGCAGACGCACTCGCATAATTTATGCTTATTAAAATTTAACCCATTTTATGGAATGGGCGCCCCAAGAATTATATGAAAGGGGTGCATCTAGGCAAAATTCCAATTAAATAATGTTATTGGACAGTGGATTCAATCTCCCCCCCCCTTTTTGATAAGACAACAGGGTGCGAGTTCACCCCCTTGTACCCTCTCGGAGCACCCACATTTCATGGAATGATTTGATTCAAATACCTTCGGATTCGTTTTAAGTGGAAACCTATTTACGTCTCTCGATGCAGAAACTCGATGCTGCTTGTATTATTTAGTGCTTGTAGGGAGATAAATATGCAGTAGAACCTGGTAAAGCGGCCACCTTGGTAAATTGACCATTTTTTATAAGAGAGAACTGATAAGGAGTCAGTCATACCTATACTAAAGTCTGTCGTGTATAGTTACTACCTGTCTATAATGACCATTGCAATTCAGTCCTGAAAATGGTCAATTTAACCAGATTTTACTGTATATACTTTTAATTAAGGGTTAAATGCTAGGAAAAAAAGTTGTCTTTGTAATTAAAAATTTCATTAATGATTATTTTTTTCTGTGTACGGCAAAGAAAGAAAATTTCTTCGAAAGTAATTTGAAACTACTGGAAAGCTTTTTCATCCGTCGATAATTTTCTTATCGTATCTTTCATCGTTCGTTAATTATCATTCTATAATTATCATTCTATAATTTCTATAATTATCATTCTATAATTTCTATAATTATCATTCTATAATCATCATTCTATAATTATCATTCTATAATTATCATCGTCGGTAAAAGAATTTGAAATATAATTTTATGCTTGAATATAAGTGGGATTAAAATAACAATTGATTTTCAGATAACGGTTCAAAAATGTGGTACGTATTTAAATTCCTTTGACAATATGGAAAACCAATTTTGGAATTAGAGAGGGTACTGTTGATTAGCAAATCAAAGGAAAGAATGTAAAGATCAAATTTCTAAGAAAAAAAAAGATATATTCTGGGTCTCCAGAGGATTTGGTTTAAAAGCCTTCGAATACCTTTCATTTATTATCAAAAGAAATCTGGCATATCTCTTCTTTCTTCCTTTTCTCAAAGCTGTCTTAGAAAACTTAAATACAATTTAAGTACTAAAACCTCTTAACCATTTTTTTCTTTCGGAACTCCGTAAACCAAAAAAATTTCTACTTGACAAATAAACAACTAAAATACCGACTTTAAAGGGTTTTATGTTTACGGAGAAGCACTTTCTTCATATTTAAACAGCGTCATATAACTAGCTTATATTTTGAAAATGCTATCATCGTGAAATGTGTTTTGCGCGTAGTCGTGGAGAAATTTCTGGGTCACATTTCTCGATCTTCTTCAAAGACTTGGAGACTTTGGTGTAAGACTTTTATTTATTACAGTCGTAACAAACAACACATAAAATATTCTTCATCGTCTTTATTTTTTCTTATTTAACTCTAACGGGGTATGACCGCCCCCTCCGCCCCTCGCTGGATCCGCCCTTACATCCGGATAACTTATCACTTTACTTTGGTCCCTAACTCGCCCCTAATCGTCTATCGCCCATAAACGAGAACGAAACCTTGGTTTACTATTTGCTAATTGGATCACATCTCCGGATAACTCAGCATCAGAGAATAGTGGAAAAAGTTTAAAGAGACAATAAGGAGTTCAAGACGGGTAGCAGAAAGAACAGGGAAAAGAACAAACGTACAAAAGATGTCCCACTCTGTACCTTTAACTAATGCCACAAATTTCAAGAAAGTGGGAGTTTTGGGAGACAAACGTGAAAGTGATAATGTAGAGGGCAATTTTTTTTCAGTACCTAATGAAACAAAAGTTCTTCAAGGCTTTAAAAATTAAGCATTATTTTATATTAGTTTAAAATATCACGGATATCACAATTCAAAGCACTAAATGCTTTAAAGAAGAAAGCTAATTACTATGTTGATAAAGTGAGTTGAGCTTCAAAATACAAGCCATATATATCCGAATTAAAATCATATTTGTCGAATATTAAATATTTAGAATAATTAATTAAAACGCCCCGAGATAAAGTAATTAAAATACGACGTTAAAAGTATTTGGTACGTGTTTTTGGCGGCGTTTCCAATGGGACGTTTACACACGCTGACGGTAAATCCATGACTAATCTTTTTTAGAATTCGGAATGCAAATACATATTTTGTTGCCAAATATCACAAGTTAAATAATCTACGGTGGTTGTGAAATGTGAAAAGAAAATTTGCCTTGTTGCCAGTTGCTAAAATTGTAATTCACGATGTCCTTTACAGTACGGTCCACCAGCCAGTCCCTTGTACTTACACCTTGGGCTTGGTAAATTGCTAAGGGTCAACTAACTATATTTTCGTTTGTATTTTAATTTTTCTTGTGCATGTCGCGTTTACCTTGTATATTAGACAAATTTTGTGTTTGTCTGCATATGTCTTGTCCGATTGCATACCAACTTACTTTTGATTGCATATTTCTTGTTCGATTTCAACTTTCTAAAAATGCACGAATATAATTTTTTATCTTGTGCTATTTTTCAGAACGGTGTATATTGTGTCCATCTTGTATATTATACTTTTTCTATGTCTGTATATATATTATTCGTTTTCATACTCTTCCGTTATGTCTGTACATATTTTGTTCGATTACTTAATACATTATTTACTCCTCACATAAACAATACCTCATTTTAGTTTTCATATAATTTATCAGTTCTAGGGCTCTTTTGTAAAATTTAGACTTTCTTAAATGTCTCTCATTAATGCAACTTCATAAATCAGAAATATTCAGTGGTTAAACAGCAATACTGAAGCATTCAGTGTATTTACCATGCCTTTCCTTACAGAAAAAACGTAATTGTAAAAGTTGCGTTTTAGAATATCTCGGTGGCAACAGATTACGAAGCCTGTAAAGCGAAGAGCTTACATCACACTCCTCCTCTAGTGAGAACGAGACTTTAAGGTAGTTTGAGCAAATGCAAAGCATATGAACGTAAGCATAGAACGTCTTTTCGAATTAAACTCTGATTTGCGAACATATTGTTGCGGTGATTAAATACTTGGTTATATGAGGTTGCTGTGAAGTAGAGTAGAAATATGAAAAATTATATCCAACACACAAGTATTGTTCACAGTACTGAGTGTGCGCAAGTAGCATATGTTTTTGTGTATAAGGCTTTGAGTGTATGCTGTATCTACACAGCTTTGATTAATTAATTTATGTAATTCGTACTCGGTTTTGCTTGCGCGCGCGTAACTTGTATGCCATTTTAATTACGTATAATTTGTTGTACACTACTTGGTTTGTACACGGCTTTGTGCGAGTGCAGAATGCAAAACTGAGTAACAGGTGTTCGTTTCCGTGAAAATTAGATGAATAGGTATTGTAACATATATTATATATACGCATATATATAGTAATGAAGCTTGAATCTTCAAATAAGGCTAATAAAAGATGAAGGTAGCTTTTTTTATCATTTGCATTATATATTAGTACTCCTAACAATTAATTTATATTGTTGTTATTCACGCATATATAAATAAATTTACACGATTCTTACAGTAATGCATATTGAATACTTTCTGCCATAATTTCGCTTAAGCCTTCATAATTTCTCGGTCCCTTAAATGTCTACTCTCGTCACAATTTTCCTGTGTATATATTAAGAGTTACGAATAAATAATAATAACGTGTGTGTGTGTGTGTGGGTGAAATTATTTAGAAAATCCTCAAAAATTAGCGGATGTTCTAAGGGGACGTTCTGAAAGCTAATTTTCTCGTTTTGTACGACCATAACTTCTTGGCTTAATCCATGTTTTTCACATTTTTTATTTCGCACTAGCCAGAAAGGCCCTCTGCCGATAAGCAGTTGCAAATAACGACAATGTGTCTCGTTAATACTGCAAGTTTTTAATGAAAGTATGTTAAGTACACTCGTGGAGAAAAACGGAAAACGAGCTGGAAGGAAAGAATCTGTTTTTCTAATTACCTAAATAATGAGCGCTAATTACCCGTGATGATTTAACCACTGCTTAAATTATACCGATGAGCGTTTTGGCAGTCCACCTCACTAACAGCACTATTTCATTTTATACTTTCTTGAAATTTTCCTTGTTAGTTTTAATTTTTAGGGACTAGGAAAGCTCATCCCTTGAAAGTCAAATGTGTTTACGTATTCGGACGAGGAAAATAACTGTATCAAAGCGAATGAAGGCAGTAATGTAAAGCAAGACTCGAGTAAGTACTCAGAAAAGTCAAAGGAGTTTATAAATTTCTGAAAAGATACTGCAACGAAAAATTCACAGGATTTGGAAGAAGCTTTGCAATTAAGGATGTGAAAGTAGAACTGCGAAGTCATTATAATGTATTGCGTTAGATGCTCAGAAGAAGTTTGAGAGCGTGATGTATACTCACCAGTAAAGGAGAAAGCAATACAGAAATTAAAACTAACTCCAAAGAAATTATATGTATAGTTGAAAAATTTCAGATGTTTAAAAAACACTTGGGTACAAGAGCAAGCAAGGGTTGAGGATTTTGCTGTTAAAAGGGATTATTCTTAAATGGACAGACATATCTCGAGAACTGACCAACAATAGGTAAAGAAACTTCTTAGTTGTATACAGACATGTATCCATCAAAGAGAAGGAGGAGTGGTCAAAGGTAACAAAAAAAGAAACCTATGAAGCCTAGAGAAGCGTTTCTCAACCTTCGGGCAGCCAGAGATTATCCTGAAATTCGCCATTTTAGTTTTCTAAGCAATTTTCATGAATAAGTATTTTCTCATGGAAATGTTTTCAGGAGAATAATGCTGGCGAATGCTTTGAAAAACTTAGACTCAGAAAGCCTCAATAACACCTGTCAGCAAATGCCAGTGACCAAGAAGTGTATTTTTAAATATGTAAATATTTATTGAGAACATGTTCAGGTGCTGAAAGCTATTAGCATTCGAGGAAGGGTATACCGCTAAATATGACCGGCCACAAAAAGTGCCCGCGAGCCTAATACAATAATACGCGGTGAATCTTTTGTTATTAAAACTAAATGAAACAGGATCCGTCTTGCAATTGCCAACGACCAATCAGCAAGGAAGTATATAAGCAAAGTGGATATAAATAGAAAGAGTACGTGAGCCTCACGTTTGGGCCACGAAAACCCAATTCACGACCTGATCACCGCAAAGGCGTCCAAAGCCCGGGCTTTGGGACTAGACTCTAGCTGGAGTGGGAACTGCACGGTGAACAATCCTTCTGCGCACGTGCGTGGTCCACGCAGGCTCCGTTGAAACAAGTTCCGTTGAATTTTCCCGTATTAGCAGTTGTTGTATTAAAACACATGTCAGTTGCAAATGTGTCATTCTGCTATGATTTCTATTATTCAAGAACAGCATCGGTTGATGGCTAGCCTGTACCTAATGCCAACTTAGGAACTCCAAGTATCTTAATAGTACAAGAAAAGATGAAATCAAAACAGGCAAATGGCCAATATTAGCAGTTTCGCCACTAGTAATGTCCCATAAATCTTATTATACCAGTGCACCGCATATTTGGAGGCACAATAATTTGCCTTAATTTTCTCTGCAGTTTCCTGTCGATGGATCTGGCGTTGTCTGTGGATAGTACTTTTCGAAAGCACAGCAGATGATGATGAACAACCAGATTCATTTATTGCTGAAGCTACAACCATTGTAGCCTTGCGAGCACTGGCCAACTGTCCAACACAGCTGCCACCTTCGAGGTTACGAGAAGTTTACACTTCTTGGAAGAGCGAGCACGTCGTGAATTGCTGTCGCAAAAGTCGTAGTCAGCGATATCTTCTTTATTTTGCTCCTCATGAGAAGATATTTCATGTTCATCATTTGGTGATTCTTCGGTCAAATTCTGCAGCAAACTGTCCGTGCACGCTTTTGTTGTCTTTTTGCATGCTGACTCCCTTGTGCTGTTCGTTTCTCATGGAAAGCCAACTTCATGTCCACTGAATTAATAGTTTCGGTTAATGCGTCTTTTTGCAATTTGAGAAAGGCCCTGTCTTCATCGTTACAAATTAGTACATCAGAATTGGCATGAGTGATATAAAATAACTTCTCCAGTATTTCACTGTATTGTTTTTGCTTCACTTGGTTGCCAGCATTCCTTTCGGTATTTCCATATTCCTTTTTCGGTTTTTAATCAAATTTGTATGTTCATGATATACATTCTTAACATTCTTAATGAGCTTTCCTTCTTAATGTTTCAGTCATATAGTCATGACCTCGTAAAATGGCACTATTTGATTGAACACGGGATGTGAACTTTCTTCAATTGTGAGTTTCTGTGACAAGTGATGGTAGACAAAGTTTTTCACTACATCCCTATCCGAAGGAAGACATGCACCAGTCATGGTATTAGGAGAATGGCCTATTAAAAAAATTTTGCCTGTACTCCACGTGGCCATTTTTCGAAACACTCTAAATGCAGGAGCAGTTGCACAGAAAGTTGACAACTCTGCTTGAGATTGAAAAAAAGTAAAAGCAAGTTTTGGGGGATCCCCCTTCCCATTGAATTGGGCAATCTCCTTCTCTCGTTTCAAAGCGACGCCCTTTAAGCAGTTGCAGTTTGTTCGACTGTACATAGGCTAACTGAGTATAGATTAATCAAAAATCTATTTTCACTTTGAGATGTAAATTTACTGCAAAAATTAATTTTTAGGTTCAAAAAAATATTTATTACAGCTTTATTTGCGTTTTATAATCTATCTTACTAGTTTTGTGGCCCATTAACAGTTCTGGCATGGAAGTTTCGTCTCCAACGTTCCCCTAAACGTTATGTGAATGAGCTGAAATTTTGCAAGAGTTAATACTTTAGTAAAGGAAAACTTCTTGGGGGTAAGAGTTCACATTTTAAAAATGTCATGTTTTCATATATCATCATTTTATGATTTTTTTTAATGTTTTATATCATCATCATCATATTCAACCGTTATCTACCTACTGCTTGATGAAGATCTCTCTAAATGTTTTCTACTCAAGTCTATGCAATGTATACAGGGTGTTTCAGAATAACGTTCAGAAAATTTGAGGGTTTGTAAAGGACGTTAAATAAACAATATTGGTGGAACTCGCACCGTGCGCAAAGCAACCAGTTTGTCTGTACAGCGAATTTATGTTTTACGTCTAGCTTCGTTACTGCGTACGCAATTATGCGAATTAAATACAATTTTGGGTACAGATTTTAAGTCATTGACCTAATAATACAGCAGAGACAAAAAATGCGAAATTCCATTTCCTGATCTGTATTGCTCTGTAGTGAGATAAAGCATGAACAATGCTTTTTTTTTTTTATCACACTGTACACATTTGGGAACTTGTAAGCATGTGCAATCGGTAAAGGACTTAACAGTGAACATTTTATATCCCAACAATTTTTTTCCTAAAATGCGTCGTTACGGCGCTATAGTCATTTAATTGCTTCCATCCACTAGGCACAAGGTAGCAAGAACTGGCTATAAAGCGCCATTTGGCGACTTTTTAAAATTGCTTAATAAAAAAATAAGTGGAGAAAGTCCATTTTTATTAAGCAATTTTAAAAAGTCGCCAAATGGCGCTTCGTAGCCAATTCTTACTATTTTGTGCGCAGTGGATCGAAGCGATTAAATGACTACTTGAGCAGGACCGGATTTAGCGTATGAAGCACCCTGGGCACAACGAGTTTTGGCGCTCTCTCCCATTGGCGTAACTAGGGGGGGGGTGGGCTAACCCGCCTTAGAAAATTTCTGCTAATTAGGTATATTTCTACTAATTAGGTATAGCTAATTAGGCATAGTACTGCTAATTAAGTATAACACTACTAATTAGGTATAGCACTGCTAATTAGATATATTTTTGGCTTTGAGGTACAGGATTTAGCTCATAGAAAATGGGTTAGACTGATGATTTTTCAGAATTTCAAATGAAGGCAACAGGTGTAAAGGGGCTCTTTCGGGGAGTGCGTATCGACACAATTTTAGGGTAAATAGATTGTAATTAAAAGAGAAAGTTCGAAACTTTTTGCGTCCCTAAAAATTTGACACGCTACCACTTGCCCAATGTGCTTATTTATAAATACGGATTTGCCTTAGTGTAGTAGGAGCCGTCCTTACTTGCATCTGTTTATGGGCCCTGATGAAATAGGAGCCTCTAGGTTTTATATATATATATATATATAACAACCTTTGCTATATTATGGTAACTACACTTTTGCGGACCCCTCGGCTGCATTATATATATATATATATATATTTCGTAATTATGTATTGAAAAAGGTTTTATTCTGCATGTATATAGGAGTAACTTTTCGGGGGCAAGAGGTCACTTTCTCCCCAGTGTTTTTAGAAAAGGCAAAATCGCATTTTTGCACACAATTGTGGGTTTTTATTTTTTGCGCCCCCCTCCCCCAGTTCACTCTATATTTAACTCTCAAGTTACAACTATGTGCATGCATATGTATATACACACATTCAGTGAAAATCGGTTATAACTAACTGGTTTTAACGATGCAATTACTGTAACAAGCTGAATTTCTTATCCTTTTCTTTATTAAACATACCTTTTATAACTGTTCTCCGCAAAATATCTCTTCGCTTATTTGTTATCTCTCTTCCCCTCCAATCTTTTGTCCAGTATTCCTCCCTCTACACACACGTATTTTCCCAGACCGTCTTCAGCGTCATAGTTAGTACCCCCCTCCTAAAGTTAATTTATGACCTAAACGCCTAAAGATTACTTAACTACTAGAAAATAGTGCTCTGTACATGTGTGTGGGTCCGTTTGTGTTTCCTTTTTTTTTTAACGGATAACAAACGTCGCCTACAGTAAAAATATCTTAAGCAGACAATAAAACACATCCTCTCACAGGTAAAGTAGGAAGTCAGAGACCTCCAAACTTCCATATAAGAATCTTTGAAGTGTATAAGTATGTTGATGACAAAAGCAGAGCGCCCTTCCTACCAACTACTTTCTAAAATGCCGGGTGGAGGTCTTTCATTTTAAAGAGAATGAATCAAGTTGTCACAAATCAACTATCAATATTTCCAAATTAAACAAACTGGATTAAATTTAAAACTTAAACAAATAACATAAACTATAGATAGTACTTACAAATAGAGTTGCCGAAATCAAAATCTTTTAGAACCAAATGAAGATCAGATAAGCAAAGCTTTTAGCGATTGGGCATGTAATTTTAAAAATATCCGAATGCATTTTTTTATAATATGTAGTTATTCAAATTGCAATTACTAAAATAGTCGCAGGAGTAGTAAGAGCATATGGGATTTCATTTATACTTTATCCACATTTCGGTGCACACTCATTGAAATATTAAAGTTTTAAAATGGCAATATACGAATATCTGAATATCTTAGATGATGAAATTTTTAATCCATGCATTTAAAGAAAAGACTTCTTCCTGGCCTTTTTTTGGGCAAATCTTTCTACGATTTCTGAAAAGTCCGTTTTC
>QLNU02003225.1:61962469-61973775 GCA_006491805.2 Dysdera silvatica | reverse complement strand
TATATCATCATCATCATCATATTCAACCATTATCTATCCACTGCTGGATGAAGGTCTCTCCAAATGCTTTCCACACAAGTCTATCCTGGGCCATTCGTTTCCACGTCACCCCAACCTCTTTTCTTATTTCATCCACCCATCTAGTTTGAGGACGTTTTCTAGGTCTTCGGTGGTCTCTTGGAATCCAGTTATTCCAAGCATGCACCTCTCCATGCTCCTTTGCGTTGTCTGTAACTTTCGTATTGCTCCAACTGTTAGACTCCATGTCTCTGATCCATAAGAGAGGACTGGCAATACACACTGGTTGAAGACTTTTCTTTTTAGACATAAAGGCAATTTCCCCTTCAGGATAAAACTGTTTCTTCCAAATGCACTCCAGCCAAGTTTAATACGTCTGTTGAGTTCTTTCATAATGTTGCCATCCATTGAAATCAGCTGGCCAAGGTAAATATATGAATCAGCAATTTCTAGCTCAGTGTTGTCAACTTGTATTTTTGTTTCCTCTACAAAATTATTGAACATGATCTTAGTTTTTTGTAGGTTCATCTTGAGTCCAACTTCTTCACTTCTAGTTGAGAGCTCTTGTACCATGTCTTGGAGTTCCAATGGGTCCGTTGAAAAAATAACAATGTCATCAGCAAACCGCAGATGATTTAAATATTCACCATTTATTTTTATTCCCTTGTTATTCCAATTTATTTGATGAAAAATCATCTGTAAAGCTGAAGTAAAAAGTTTTGGAGAAATGGTATCTCCCTGCCTCACACCTTTACCAATTTTGATAGTTTTGGTATCTTTATGTAACCGAAATTTTGCACTTGCATTTTTATACACACGTTTCACCATGTCAATGTACACATCCTCAATGTCTGTTGATCTTAAAGAGTTGATGACTGCTGATGTTTTTATAGAGTCAAAGGCCTTCTCATAGTCAATAAATGCAACACACAATGGAAGTTCATATTCATGTGTTCTTTCAATTAATTCTCTTAATACTTGAATATGGTCCACTGTACTGAATCCACTTCGAAATCCAGCTTGTTCTCTTGGTTGAGCTGCATCTAATTTTTTCTGCAGATACGTTAGCACTTTGTGAAGATTTTATAATAGCAGGTAACAAGCTAATTGGTCAGTAATTTTAAATCCTCTTTATCACCTTTTTTATGCAAAAGAATTACTGTTGCAGAATCCCATTGGTTTGGTATGTTACCGCTGTTAAGACATTTGGTAAAGAATTTTGCAAGTATGTCTTCTACATATTCTCCAGCTTCTTTTAGGATATCTAATGTAATACCATCATCACCAGGGGCTCTTCCTTTCTTCATGCTTTTTATTGCAAATGAAACTTCTTCTTTTAAGATTTTAGGAGCTGTTCCTTCGACTATCTCAGAGTCTTCGTTTAATCCACTGTTACTTTCATATAGTTTTTTGTAGAATTCTTCAACTCTTCTAAGTATTTCTTCCCTATTTCTTGTTACGGTGCCATCCTCTCCTTTTAATGCAATGATGTGTTTCTTCCCAACAGATAAACTTCCTTTAACAACCCTAAGGCTCTTGTTATTTTCAATGGCTTTCCTTACTAGCTCACAGTTGAATTTTCTTATGTCTTCTTTCATGCTTTTGCGCAGAGTTTTACAAAGTTCTATGTACTCAATCCTGGAACTGGTATTTCGATTGTCCACCTTCATATCTCTTCGCCTTTTCATGAGCTGTTTCGTCTTCTCAGATAATTTGCTATTGTGCTTTTTACAGGTTACACCACCAATTTCCCCAGCAGTTTCAACTATTGTCTTAACAATGTTTTCATTTGCTTCTGAGATATCACTTTCATCAATAAGTCCTTCCAGTGCAGAAAAGCGATTTTTTAATTCCAACTTGAATGCCTCGGTATTTACTTTCAGTTTCATTAGATCCACCCTCTTACTTACTTGTTTCCTAATGAGCTTCTGTCGTTCTAATTTAGTATTTAAGTGCACTTTACATCTCACCATTCGATGATCACTTCCAGTATTAAATCTGTTCAGTACACTGCAATCTTCAATAATTGATTTCTTGTTTGCCAGGATATAGTCAATTTCACTAGTTCCCCCATTTGGGTGTTTCCATGTCCATTTTCTTTGCGGTTTCTTCTTAAAAAATGAATTCATGATGCTAAGGTTTTCAGCTTCTGCAAATTCGATGAGTTGATCGCCACGTTCATTCCTTTCCCCATATCCGTATTTACCAACCGATGTCTCTCCTTGTTCCTGTTGTCCAATTCTTGCATTGAAATCCCCCATGATGAGCTTGATATGTTGTTTCCCTTTGGTGTGCAACTGTTTAATTTCTTCATAATATATATATATATATATATATATATAATTTTCCTAACAGTTTACGTTATGTGAAAATGATGTCACTGGATTGTAGACAACTAAATTATATATAAAATTGCTCTTGTTGCAGAAGATTTATCTTTATAATCTCATGTCCCTGGATCACAAGATGGCTCTTTATGGACGGCTGAGGAAGCCTAATGTGACTGTTAAATCCCTATACACTTAAACCTAAATCAAGTGCGAATCGAATCCAACCAAAAAACTAAAGGGTCTGGTTGTAACCATTAGGACTCTGACAAAAAATTCAAATTATATTTAATAAAAAAAATGACGAATAGTTAAAAAAAATTCTGTTTCAATAAAACTTAATTGAAAATGGAAATTTTTCTCGGACTAAATTTTATTTGACTCCAATCTATTTCAATGTGAAGTAGCAACACACACTAGATAACTCCACTTAAAAACGGTGTCTTAAATCTTCTCATTTTTGGAGTAAAAAAAGCGTTATTTTTTGTTTCATTATGAATGCTCCACGATTGCTATCACTCATCGTGGCTTCCTCGACATTAAAACTGATGTTCCGCGATTTTCATATTCATCAACACCTCACTTCGAATAAATTATGAGTAAGCGGAAACCCACTCAATTTATCTTCGAAGAGAGGAAAAAAATCGCCCAAGATTGCGGAAATGGAGGAGGGGAAATTAAGGAGAGTTAAAAGATATGTTTACTGGCTTTGGGCCAGAGTTTCTGCCAAGAGAAATCTCATTTCCCAATAGCCACCTGTAGCTGACGCCATTTAGAGATAAACCCTCTCCCACCTACCTCTCAGCTACCATCCAACCCTAAAAATCTTCCAAAACGGAAGATTGATTAGGGATAGGTAATTTTCCGAAAGCTAAATCCAACATTTATTTGTAAGAGGGATTTTTTGATATGTGTGTCTCATGATTTGTATTACTTTTTTATGATATATTGTGATGTAATATACGGGGGCGGACTGGGTCCTCTCAAAGGGTGCATATCTTGGATTATTGAAGAGTGGGGGTCCTATCGCCACATGAGGGAACACCGGCCCGGAGGCCATTGGGTCGATGACCCAGTTCATCCCTGATAATATATATTTTAAACGATTTTTTTTGCATAGAATTGACCTGTGCGTATACGAGTCCTGGGTTTTAATAATTTAATAATATCTCCGTAAAAGGATAAATACGAAAGAAGAGGATATACAGTGAAATTTCGTTAACGCAGTTTCGCTTTGGATGGACCTCTCGTTAATGCGGATAATTTTTTTCCCATCTGAGGCACATATACATTAAATGTTAAGGATTTCGCTTAATGCGTACAGTTCATCAGATAATGTGAACGAAAGTCTTTTGTGCAAAGAATAAAAATTCGGTTTTCGGGAAAACTTCAGGGGTATCGAAGGATGTATAATTTTTTTCCTAGATGTGGTCACCTGTTTTGAAGAAGCAACTTTCCAAATTCTTGAGGATTTTCTATATGGCATTAAATAAAAATAAATGAGTTTCCACTGTATGTAAGCACTATATTTTTTGGTTCGTTGTAAATTCTTCCGAGTATTCATTCATAATTCACTCTTTTTTGTTTCATTGTAAATCCTTCCGGAGTATTCGTTCATGAATCACTATTTTTGGTTTCGTTGTAAATTCTTCCGGAGTATTCGCTCATAATGCACTTATGTTTTTGTTTCGTTGTAAATTTTTTTGGAGTATTCGTTTATAATGTATTTTTTTTGTCTTGTAAATTCTTCCAGAGTATTTTTTCATAATGTGCTATTTCGTTTTAGTAATTTATACATTTACGTAGTGTATCGCATTACTATGTAAGTTACTGCTGAATGGTCTGAAGTTTTGGCTACTGAAATTTACCATCCGTTTAGTACTGATTTCCATTTGTAGGGATAAAAATCGGCGGCCCCATGACGATTCGCATTAACGTGGTTTCACTGTATTAGCTCTTATGTTTTAAGCATTGGATTAGAATTAGAGGAAAATATAAAACCAAAATTTTTGTGTCAAAGGATAATAATCATCCTAATTAAGATTCTCGATGAGTGTTCTATAATTATCTTGAGTTCCACGGTTTTACAACTATCTGAAATAACGGTTTCATTTTACAAAACTGCTTAATAGCAGTTTTGTAAAATAAATTATATAGGTGTAATGACAATTTCTGTTAGTTCCATTTTATCATAATTTCCAGAGCTGAAGTGAAAGGGTTCAATTCGTTTTTAAAAAATTAAAGGTCTACATGAGCGCACATATAAGGGGGCAGGGGGGCACGAGCCCTCTCTAGCTGTTCAAAAATTTGATTTGCCCGCTCTTACTATGCATTTATTTACTTTAAAAAAAATTTACAGTCACATTTTAAAATAAGGTACTTTTTAGCTCATTACTAATTGTCAAGCAGTATCAATTATTTTTGTAGCATTTTAGTATCTTGTACATTCACTAAAATTTTTGACAGTCTTGAGAAGAAAGTAATAATTTTTCTCAGCCCCCGCCCCCATCAGGATTTTATACATGTACGTATAAATATTTGCTGAAACTGTAGAATTAATATTTACATTTAATTAAATTCTACAATGAAATGTTTAATATAGTTAGGAAGGTAGATGACTATTATAATTATCTTAAGGCATAGATTAAATATGATTTATTTCAGACATTCCGTTTAGCCATATATCCCTTTTATAGGGGAAACATGGGTTGAATACGCTATGCAATTTCAAGGTAGCTATTCGACTCCTAAGCCTATTTTGTAATTTAGTACGGGAGAGAATGGGCAGTGTGTAGTAGCTGCTTTAGTATACGTCGCGTATAATTTTCGCTATACGACGTCTAATAGAGCAAGAAGTATGCATCGTATAAGCTACGGTATAGGTCTGTGGAAATTTATCGTTTTCAATGATCGCAGTGGCATTCAGTTGTCTACGTGAGTAGTATGCAAGGCAGAATACAATACCTGGTAATTTATGAGGTAACCTTTGTACTACTTAGCATTTGCCACGTAATTTAATTATTTCCGAGTAGGATACTTGCATCCAATGGCGACAGTTAGAGGTTAAACTCATTTCTCGGTGGATTCATAGATTTTCCAAGATAACTCAGAGCTGAATTTGCTGTTACACAGATAGGCAAACACAAACTTCCATCAACTAACCAAACAAAGCCAACTTAAAAGCTAACAAACGCTCCGAGAAGCATTATTTGATAATGGCGACGGTGTGGCGTGTTTAAGCTCTTTGATATATTTTAAAAAGACAGCGGGATTTAAGCTTTTCTTTTAGAAATCCGTTTTACGCCCAGAAAATGCTTATCCCAAAGCGACACTACCCTTAATCGGAGATGGGCATAGTAATTCTTTCTGCGGAATTTGAATCATTTTCTGATTCACTTTAGGGCAGTGTTTCA
The DNA here is from genome assembly GCA_006491805.2 of Dysdera silvatica. Taxonomy (NCBI): domain Eukaryota; kingdom Metazoa; phylum Arthropoda; class Arachnida; order Araneae; family Dysderidae; genus Dysdera; species Dysdera silvatica. The sequence goes on along the minus strand of QLNU02003225.1, from coordinate 61,968,017 downwards.
CAATCTTTTTCAAGTCGCAACCCCATTACATATATATATATATATATATATATATAGTAACCAAATAGTATACTACACATTTGTATAATAAAACAGAGTAAATAATATATGTATTTTATTAATATAATATTTATATATATAAAGAGTATATATAGTAAATATTATATTAATAAAATACATATTAAATATAAAATTATATAATATATATTAATGTATATTATAGATATAAAGTTAACAACGATTAGTAGAATATTGCAATGTAGCCATGTTGAATACCAAAGCGTTGGAAAGATTTAACATGAAACTCCTTATAAAAATAATTGCAACTAAAAATAGTTTGGGCGACCCCCAGGTTAGGAACCACTGCTTTAAGGAGTTAATTATTTTCAATAACTTATTAACTTTCCAGATATTGATGAAATGTTGCAAAATGTAGTTTTAAATTATTATATGTTATTGCATATCCAATAACTTCCGTTCAAATGAATTCCTACAAATATTTATTACAATATCAAGAATAAGAGTCGAAGCATTAATGGCTTTTTCAATCTCACATCTAGATTTTGTTTATTAATTACGTAAAAAAGTTTCTAGGAAATATTTAATATTTTAATAACACGTTGGAATACTTATTAACAAGCTTAATTTCAATAATGCTAAAATGACATTAATAACTTGCTAAACAGTTGCTTGTGTTATTCGGATAGAGTCGAAGTTAGTTAGATCTAGGAGGAGTCGCCGAGTCATAAAATTTTTTAGCGAGTCAGTTGTAATTGTGACTCATTTAAGCAATTAAATAATGCTTTTTCCAGTAAATCACCGACGCTTTGTTGATATACGTTTGTGATACCAAATTCTCAATGTTTATGCTTCCGTTGAAAACTAAAACTGCCACGAAGTCGAAATGAATTGATTGTCTCAAACTGAAATAGAAGAGCTTTGAGTAAAGAAGGGGTTTTGTTTTGGGATGTACTCCATACCTATTTACATCTCACTATAGATCTTAAGAGATTTTGTTCTGTTTATTTACTTCCAAATCAGTCGCGTACATTTGAGTTAAGTAACTGTTTTTTGACGTTAGAAATGCCTTTGCTGAGGTGGACTCGAAAAAATCACTTCATGACCTTTTTCTTAACCAAATATTGTCATTTTTTGGCGTTAGGTTTTTTAGTTAGTAAATATCGAAGAATGTTTTCTAATTATGGTTATTTGGATGATATTTTTTTCTTCTAATTTTACGTCTTTATAACGTTCTCAGCATTATTTTATTTTCTATTGAACATTTAAAGGTTTTATATTTTCGTTTTTCTATTAAAAGTTACAATACAGTTTATGATTAACTAATGCAAGAAAATTGGAAAAGACTCGATAAGAAAGTGATTAAGAAATTTTATTTTCTAACGTTTCAAGAATTAACTTACATCTATTATCTCCGTATCCAGGATGGGCACGCATGGCGTCAATGAGAGCCATATTCTGGTTTTCATGTATTATAAAAGCCATGCCATAGTTACATAGTATTAAATACACAAATTTAATTAATATGGTTACATATTGTACCAAAGTCTTAAGTGCTGTATAAAATATACATGTAAGAAAATATAATTAAGAGAAAGAAAATACAAAGTAATTATTTCAAAATTTTAATAATAAAAGTAAATTATGTTAAAAATGTATTATTAAAAAGTATGCCATTTAATGAAGGCATTTGATCAAATTTTTGAAACTTAGTTAAAAATTTTTTAAATACGTCCGAAGCAATTATGCGATAGGAATGTGAACGATATTTCAAATTCACGAACTTCGTTGTGGAGTATAAAAATTCACAGCAATATGTTGCACCAAAAATTAAAATTAGATGACATGCAACTTTCTTTAAGTAAGGGTATTTTAATTCTGGCACTAGTTCCCAGAATTCAATTATAGAAGTAGATTTGTGCTGCATTTGCAATGCCTGATCCTCTTTTATATCTAATAACTCCCATTCCCCAGCCATTTTTTTTTCATCAAGTAGTATTTCAGGAATTTAAATTCCATCTTCAATAATATCACAAATGGGTTCACAAATTATGCAAATGTAGATTTCAAACTTTTCAAATCTTCAAAGCTATGTTTGAAATCTGCTTGCACTCCTTTCAATTCTTTTTCTATTCGTCTAATTTTCTTCTTCGATATTAATTATATTTGCTTTTACTCGTGTAAAATTATTAAATATTTTGTACTTAAGATCCTACGCAAAAATGATCTTCATATCTCAGTCAATTTAACAAGGTTTGTGAAAAAAGTTATGAAATAATAAAAAAAGGGATTTAAATTTTCAATGGGAGCCATACCTAGCTCATTAACGAAGAACCGCATTTTCCACCTCTGCTCTATCCTATATCTATAATCTATATTTAATCACAGAATTAACTTTCATTTTTTGCCTATTTTTCTATGAAGATTTTAAACAAGAGAGCATCTGGACAAATACGAGTAGTAAATTTAACTTCAAATCATCTATTCTATATAAATCGAACACTACGCAGATTAAATCAAACAACAATGTCAATCAATCAACGTTTATTGGCGTAGTGATACCAACGCCGATGGTATGGCGTGATTAGATGGTGAAACGTTCGAAAGAAAATAAATATTTCTGCCTTCGGTGGGACCTGAACCCACGACCTTCCACTTGCCGGGCGGAGGCTCTACCCACTGAGCTACGAAGGACAATATATAATCTCTTTACGAACGTATATATATTGTTGCCAGTTATTTCGCAGAATGGTGTAGTACATGGACTACTATTTAAACCAAATTGCAAAGAGACTGGTATTAAATTGATCGAAATGCCCGTTGCAGCATATGTATTTATTTTATATAAATCGAACACTACGCAGATTAAATCAAACAACAATGTCAATCAATCAATAGAAATATTTATTTTCTTTCGAACGTTTCACCATCTAATCACGCCATACCATCGGTGTTGGTATCACTACGCCAATAAACGTTGATTGATTGACATTGTTGTTTGATTTAATCTGCGTAGTGTTCCATGTATATAAAATAAATACATATGCTGCAACGGGCATTTCGATCAATTTAATACCAGTCTCTTTGCAATTTGGTTTAAATAGCAGTCTATGTACTATACCATTCTGCGAAATAACACTATATATACGTTCGTAAAGAGATTATATATTGTCCTTCATCAGTAAAATGAACCTCTGCCCAGCAGAATGAATAAATGAGCAAGCTTCACCAACTCTTCGTCTTTTTTTCTGACTTCACTGAGACCTATAATGTCCCATTTGATCTTTTTTTTCTTCTTCCAATTCCTGAAGTTTTGCTTCAGAAGCAAGGGATCGTCCATTATACGTTGCCAAGGTCCATACCAAACATCAGCCTGGGCCATTCCAGTGATTCTTAGCACCCCCTGCTTTCATGCCACGCTGACCGCTGCCTTGATCAGGAGCACTCCAGCACCTGGAGACTAGGGGCCATGGTTTTTGGTGTGTAAGCATAGTGGAGGAATTAGCCATAATTTCACCACGCTGGCTAGACGGGTTGGTGAATTAGCCCTCCCCTTCCGCCTTTCTATCCGTGCAGCAAATATTAATTTGCCTCATAAATAGAAAGCCCGGCCCGCACCACTTGAAGGTGGGGTAGGACACTAGGTTACTGGCCTGACCGGTTCCACACATCGTCACATGCGTTCAGCGTGTGACGATGAACGCATGTGACGTTTCACACATCGTCACATACGTTCAGCGTGTGGGTCTCCTTCCAGTTAGATACCAGCAACCCTTTTGCAGGCCATATATATATATATGATGAATTATAGTGTATTTAGAGACGCATTTAATAAGCCACGTATATTTCTTTGTAAATAAGTGAATAATAATAATAATGAATTGATTTACTTGTCAGCGTTGGTGTACACAAATATTACATAAAAGAAAATATTACATATTTAGAAAGATTACTCAAAATACACAAAAATTAAAATACAATATATCTAGCATTACATATCAATAACAATCTGTCATTGTCCCTATAAAATATACATTATTGATATACACATTTTGTCATGATCTCAATTCATGAAGGTGAAGATTGAAGTACTGTCATATGTGTAAACCAACGTGACGGATCTTCAGAAAAAAACAAAAAAAAACAGAGATAGAACTATCCGAAGACCAATCATTAATCCCTTACTTTATTTATTAGTCCATTAGTCTCTCCAGCAGTAATGTTCTAGTTTGTTTTCTTGAATAAACCACTATTATTAATGTTCTTATAATTATCTGGTAAAATTTTCCAATGATCTACACCAGGGTTGGCAACCTGTTGCATGCGTGCCACATTTGACACGCGGAGTACTTTTGATGACACGTGAAGTGATGTTAAAGTCAAAACGACATTCTTATATACTTGCTAAAATTCAGAAGAAGTATTTAACTAATTTTAAAATAAAATCTATTGCAAAGCATCTCTTCCCTGACTAAAAGTTTTTATTCTCTAAATTAAATGATTATTACTTTGTATCTTCCTAAATTACTAATTATTAATGGGAATCTTCTTGAATTACTGATTATTAATTTGCATCTTAAATTATTAATTAGTGATTTGTATGTTCTTAATTAATTAATCTATTAATTTTCATTAATAGCTAGATAGCAAACTAAACATTTACAATCTGGTTGAATCTAGGCTAGCACGCAGAAGTTCAAGATTCAATTTTTTGGGGAACCTTTGAAACATCGTATTGTGAATCAAAAATTGGATGAAATGAGAAATAAAAGGCATATTTCTGATTGTTTTAAAACTTCCAGTATTTTGAGCCGGATAATTTGTAACCGGTTTCGGATGCACCAGTTTTTGATAGAGGGAGAACGTCAAAATATATTTACATTGTCTATATATAGAAAGAAAATTTATTTGCTTTTATTTATTTTCTGAGGATGAAAACAAATCCACGTCTTTAACTACAAAAGTTCTTGAGATTTAATTGAAAAATAAATTCATCGGTCGAAGACACTAAACGATCAAAATTTAATCTTTTTTTTTATATCTATCAACCTGATTAATTTATTTTCCTTTTTTCCACAACTGATACAAAACTAAATTAGGAAGCAGGAGCGGAGGATGAATTCTTCGTTTTCGAAAAACCTATTTGTCTTCCGAAATTTCTAAACACTCGTTATCCAAAAAGGGAAAAAGATAAAAATGGGGATAAAATGGCCAGATATGCCATTATTTGTTCCGGATATCCGCTCTATTTATTGCAATATATTAGTTCAAAATAAAAACGGGAAACTCCCGCTCTCAGACAGAAATATTTGTTCGTTAAAGTCCCTTTACCCTGTGCAACATAGTTTCCTAGACATTGAAGCAATTCCCAGTTCAGTAAACCCATGCTTTTCTTTTCCCATTTTTATCCGGAAAGGGAAAATAGGGAAAAGGGAATGCGGTGCATGTGTTTCTGGAAGGAAAAGGAAATGGGGTGCATGTGTTTCTGGAAATATGTGCTTAGCAAGTTGCTCCACCCATTTATCAAATG
>QLNU02003225.1:61946189-61957768 GCA_006491805.2 Dysdera silvatica | reverse complement strand
AAAGGTGGTGCGAATTTGAACTCAACTTTCATATATAACAACGCTTCATTCATTCATTCTAATATTAAATCTAATATTACATTACAACATTATATAATATAATATCTAATCATATATTTATACCTGAAAACGCAGCAAAATTCAATGTTCTTCAAAAACCAAATGATACGACTTATACCACTTTGACTATAATATAGTAGGGGAGGGGAGGGGGGGCTCGAGGAGCTCAAGCCCCCCATTGGATATCAAATCACACTATTTTCTCATAGGCCACATCACAAAATCTTCTTTAAAGGCGCTTAACCCCCCTCCCATAAGTTTTGAATTGTTACACCACTGCTATAATACCCTCTAAATGCGGATGAAATCGCTCACCAATCTATACACTGAATGACTCCGCATGGCGGCTCGTGACTTCAGGAATAGGTGAAGCGGTGAGCCTCCCCCCACCCCCCAAAAAAAAGGAAACCAGAAAAGTGGCCAATAAATTCCTGTTTTCTAAAAAAAACAAGATAACTAATAGTAATTGTGTATTTATTATAATGATATATATATATTATTATTATAAGCAAAACATTTACATTAACAATACGGGGGATTTGACTAACTCCCCTTTCCATTCGGAAATTTTGCGATCGAGCCTGATATGGTACTGCATGTTGTACAGACAGAGATAATAGGTGGAGACAACAAGCAAAAACAAATATGCAATATATGCTTACCCAGTCTTTATTTTTTGAATATAAGTTCGATTCTTTCTGTCTTTTAGACTTGCGAACTTGTCAACAATGTCGTCAAAAAATGAATTAACTCGTTTAGTAGTTCCTTTTCAATTGAAATTTTTTACAAGTTTCTAAGACTGTATTTTAACATTCTATTACGCAGACGGGTTTTGATTCTGTTTAAGCAAGAAAAACTCCGTTCTACGGAAATGCTAGTGGACGGAATAGTCTCTATTAAGCAAAAAAGTTAATAAGCTTCTTTAAATATGTATCTGTTTTCTGTTAAAATTTCCATGAATGTTTGTAATTCCGTATCTCTATACTGCTTATCCAGATATATGTGTTTTAATTCATTTTTCAATCTTTGGAGGTCAGTAAATATATTGGGGTGGTACACATTTAAATTACTTATTACTTCCGTAGGAAATTTATTGGAATACTATACAAATTTTGAAGTATCCATTAATATATTAAAATGAAGCTTTTCCATATGTTGAAAACGTGTAGTAATTTGTAAAGAAATAGTATCTAATATTTCATAAAATATGAATTTTATATTTTGCAAGAACTTTATTTTGTGTGAGCGTCACTTTTTTTCGTCCCTCACGGTGTTCAATTGGAACTGTTGTTTTCGAAATCACTAATTCGAAAATTTCTATGAACGTATCCTCATTTAGTTTGCTGTTTATATGCGTATTTTTAATTTGTGAGATGCAAAAATTAATGTCAAATGACTTATTTTGTAGTACATTGAAGAGAACATCTGTAAGTCCAAAAATATGGTTAAAAACAATCAAAAGTGAAAATTCAAAGTCGTTAAATATATTTAAATAGCCGACACTCTGCCTACTCGACTCCTCTCCGTTTTCCTCCTCCTCCCCTCTTCACATTCGTACAAATCCTACGCATGGATGAGCTATCTATTCTATAAGCCCTGTATCTAGCCAGGGTTGCCACGATGAAGCGTCGCAAATGTCGCTTCTATTGACGCTAATGGGCCCCATTACTTTCGCCGTAAACAATCCGTCGCCGTGGTAACCACGTAAGCAAAGCATTTTCTTCAATAAAGATTTTTGAAGCGCAACTTTGAATTCTCTATCGTCGCGTCACTTGGCGATTTTTCTTGGCATAATAGAATTTCCGTGGCGCGTTTAATGGAAACGATGACTTAGAAACATAGCCTTTTGTTCCTGAATGTGATACCAGTTATATTAAAATAATTAAATCAAAAAGAAATAGTAAAGATCAAAATAAAATTTCGAATTTTACTTTTCCAATCAAATTTTAAATCTGACAAAAAACAAAAAATAAACAGAATTTAGAATTTAAGTTAAAAAAAAATCATTCGTTCGAGAGGCCAATGTTTGTAGGTGAAGCGGCGTTTCACCCGCGTCACCCGACGAGCCGCCACTGATCAATGGTAGAAATATCTTCAATCAATGGTAGAGATATTTTCAATGAATGACAGAGATATCTTCAATCTATGGTAAAGATATTTTCAATGAATGACAGAGATATCTTCAATCAATGATGGAGATACCTTTAATCATTGGTAAAGATATCTTCAATCAATGATGGCGATACTTTCAATCATTGGTAAAGATATCTTTAATCTACGTTTGGACTTTTAACCAAGTGTTTCCTTTAAATAACCTTTAGTTATCCTAAGAATACACCAACCTACTAGCTTTTAATCTGCAAAAACGAAAATCTTCAGCAGATCCGAAGTAAAGTTATTATTTATGCATGAGGATATTTCTCATGCATAAATTATGACTGCACATATTTCGTTTTAATCTTATTCGCTCCTTTCTGTAAATCCTTTTTTGCCTTTTCAACGCTAGTAATAGTATACATATTTTCATCTTAATCTCTCCAGGCCGTAGAGGAGAGGTGGGGAGGGCAGCTCAATTAGTTTACTCTCGCCACTTATTTCCGAAAATTTTCATCTTCCAGATCTCAATCGTAAGCATTACTTAATGAAAATGTCTGGAGAATAGAACTTTCAGATTTTTCTTTCGATTTCATCCAATGTTTCTTCCTAATATGATTTTTTTTCAGTAATATTCTAGTTATCATCAAAAGGGACTCCTTAAATGAACGAATAAAGATGCGGAAGGATTTTTCAGACTTACGAGGGAACCCCCCCCCCGACGTGCCCGACGGGGATTAGAACCAAAGTTGGTTCGAAAGGTCTCAAAAAGTTATTAGACCTATGTGCAAGCTTTTTTTCAAAATGGCCCTATATTTTGGTGATGTGCCCCCCCCCCCACCCCACCCCAAAAGTCTGAAAACAGCCCTATTACAGACCTTGATATCTCATGATTCCATGGATGGATTTTAATGATCTGCGGATTTTAAAACAGGTTATCGAAAATCACTTGATATGTGTTTCAGCAATTTTCCAGTAAAACTAAAAATTTTGAAATATTAACCTTCAAATCTTTCGACAAAACGGAAAAATAATCAACCCCTGTTTGGTGGTTTTTCAGCAAAAGCTCGCATTGAACAAATAAGCTTCAACGCAGTTAGTTCGAGATAGGTTCGCTTGCTAGATATGTATTAACGTACAGAGCAGTTTTGCTGCCTGTAAATAAGAAATGAACTTGAAAGCTTAAAATAGTTATAAAGCATGTTATAATATTTTTTACTAATACATTTAAAACAAATCACGTAGGCTTTTCTGGCCGTTTAAGCGAGCATAATAATTTTTATTTTCCCCTCCGATAAATGAATTCAAAACAAGTTTAAAGAGAAAAATTGTTTGAAAATATAGAAAAATGAGTTGAGACATATTTGAGCAATAATTATATTAAGTATAGAAATAAAACTGATTTTATTTGTTAGATTTCGTTCCGTCAATCGTACTGCGAGTATTTTAAGGGGTCACCTCCTTAAATATTATTAATATTAATTTTAAGATATGAAAGAAATTAATCATGCGTTCATCAATTTCAAAAATCAAATTAAATTTAAACCAATTATGATTTTTTATTGATTTGATGAGTTTGTTATTTGATAGTTAATAGGGCTTTGAAAGTATATATGTTTAAAATTTTTGTCATTTTCAGTAATTTGAAATTAAGAATAGCACTATTAATCCCTTCAATGTTCATCACTATTTTGAACACATTGTAAACTACGCGTATTCAATTTTTGAAAGTAATGCAAATGAAATTGTTCAAGAAGAAAAATGTTTAGCTTTCGCGCTTTTTAAAAAACTTGAAATTTTAATTTCCTCTCTCAATTTTATTGAGGATGAGGAAATAGTTTAAGCAAAATGTGATATTGAGGACCCCACTTCATGTTCGGTGATTAATGTAAGTGAAAACCAAAGACTTGGATTGCAAGTCAGAATAATGTTTAGTACGAACACTCGCTTCAATTATCGATCGCAATGGGCGAGTGTATCTCTGAATTCAAAAAAAATTCTTCACAAGACGTACAAAAACCAACCTCCCCTTCATGCGACGTACATTGTTTCAATTAACTGAGCTCTGGGTTATTATGGGGAGATAATAAATAATAAATACACAGTAAGTAAAATATTCCATTTTTTCCAAACTATTAAAGCTTAATATTTTCAATGCAGGGTTTTGCTGATAAACCACCAAGCAGGGGTTGATTATTTTTCGTTTTGCCGAAAGATTTGAAGACTAATATTTCAAAATTTTGAGTTTCACTGGAAAATTGCTGAAGCACGGATTAAGTGATTTTCAATAATCTGTCTTAAAAGCCGCGGATAATTAAAATCCATCCAAGGGCTCATGCGATATCATGGTCTGTAATAAAACATGTGAGAATTTGTGGGGGGGCATATCTTCGAAATATAGGGCCATTCTAAAAAAAGCTTGGATATGGATCTAATAACTTTTTGAGACCTTTTAAACGCGCCTACTTTAGTTCCAATCTCCGTGAGGCACGTTAGGGGGTTTTCTCGTTAGTCCCAACATTTGAGCTCATAAATAATTTTTCAGTGGAATATATAATAATATTACTACACTTTTATTTATACTCCTTTGGTAAAGCCATAGTTACATTGTACTGTATTATTTCATCATCATCATCATATTCAACCATTATCTATCCACTGCTGGATGAAGGTCTCTCCAAATGCTTTCCACACAAGTCTATCCTGAGCAATTCGCTTCCACGTCACCCCAACCTGTTTTCTTATTTCATCCACCCATCTAGTTTGAGGACGTTTTCTAGGTCTTCGGTGGTCTCTTGGAATCCAGTTCAGAATTTCTGTTGTCCATCGTTGATCAGTTCTTCTTGCAATATGCCCAGCCCATCGCCATTTCAGCCCTTTTACTTTAACAATGATGTCCTCTACTCTAGTTTGCTCTCTCACCCAAGTGTTTCTTTTTCGATCTCTCCTAGTTATTCCAAGCATGCACCTCTCCATGCTCCTTTGCGTTGTCTGTAACTTTCGTATTGCTCCAACTGTTAGACTCCATGTCTCTGATCCATAAGAGAGGACTGGCAATACACACTGGTTGAAGACCTTTCTTTTTAGACACAAAGGCAATTTCCCCTTCAGGATAAAACTGTTTCTTCCAAATGCACTCCAGCCAAGTTTAATACGTCTGTTGAGTTCTTTCATAATGTTGCCATCCATTGAAATCAGCTGGCCAAGGTAAATATATGAATCAGCAATTTCTAGCTCAATGTTGTCAACTTGTATTTTTGTTTCCTCTACGAAATTATTGAACATGATCTTAGTTTTTTGTAGGTTCATCTTCAGTCCAACTTCTTTACTTCTAGTTGAAAGCTCCTGTACCATGTCTTGGAGTTCTGACGGGTTTCTTGAAAAAACGACCATGTCGTCAGCAAACTTCAAATGATTTAAATGATGTATTATTTACATCATATTATTTTGCATTATAATATAAGTATATATTATTTACAGTGCATTATAGCATATGAAGTTTTATACAGTACATAACAAATACCATATAAAAAAACGTATAAAATATATACTAAATACATTTGGCAAGTTAAATTATAAACTCAGTAATAAGATTACAAATAGAAAATTAAAAATGGAGCAAGTTAAGAAAAACAAGGAATTTTTATAATGAATATATGATTTAAATAGAATGAAAAAGTACGTACAGAATAGACCATAACAACAAAGTAAGTCAAAATTATTTACCATTGATTCAAGTTTTGGCCAGGACTGTCTTATATATAAACATGGGCGCCCATACAAGTACTTCTTCTTCTTGGAGGGGGGGCCTGCGAAAAATTAACGAGTACTTCTAAGGGGCTGGGAAAAATTGTTAGCTCCTTAATTCTTAAACCTTCCTAAATTATTACCTCCTTCTCAAAGCTGTCGAGAATTTTTGTGAATGTACAAGATACCAAAACGCTACAAAAATAATTGATACTACCTGACAATTAGTAATGAGCTAAAAAGTACCTTATTTTAAAATGTGACTGTAAAACTTTTGAAAGTAAATGCATAGCAGGTTCGGGCAAATTAAATTTTTAAACGGCTAGGGGAGGGCTCGAGCCCCGTCTGGTCTCTCATGTATACAGACCATGATATTTGAATTTCATTTAATAGTGGAGAAATGATTATATCATGTATGCAAATAATGGTAAAAACGTTTGTAGTGGTAAAAGCCCGCAGAAAACTACAGCAGCTTAAAATATTTGCACGTTTTATATGCACACGCCCCTCGTAAATGATTTAAGTCGACTAAACTGAAAACAAAAAAATCGAGAAAATAGTCGGGCGACTGGATATTTTCAGTTCTGGATCATATAATTCACCCATTAACTATCACGTCATAAATCGCTAAATATGCTGACGCAAACTAAATAGAATAACTAATGAAATCCCTAAAATTTCGCATAGGTAAAAGAAATTAGGAAAAAGGGGATTTGAATATGGTTTATATCGGTAAGACCACTCCAGAAAAAAAACCCTTTTTTTTTTAATTTTAAAACGACAACAAATTCCGGATTTAATCATACCATCAATCTGGATAATTTTAATCAAAAGTTAGAATTTAATAAAACGCCTGGTATGTTTTCGCGGATTTAGAAGTAATCCGTCCTTTAATAGAAATAAATTATTTCTACTCGAGCGTAAAATTCCATTTTCCTGTTTTCAATGGAAATTAATTTTCCTTTGCCAGTTGTTAATGCGATATCAGTCTCAAATGGGAGCGAGATATCAATTATGTTTCAATGGAATATCGCTGAAATATTTACATATTTTATTGACACTTCATTCATTAATTTAACAAAGACGAGGGCACATCCGCGGAAAAATAATTGAAATATCGTTGATATTTATTACAAAGCTACATTTTAAAGCGAAATTCTGCTCTTTTTCTACCAAACTGAACGAAACTCAATTTGGAGATCATCTGGGTCACTGAAAATATCATTAACCTTAACTGGTTTAGGAAAAGAGATTTAAAAATTATACTTTCCTCCAAAATTTAATTATGGTTTCTGTATGATTTGCAACTAGAATTTAACTTTGGTATTAGCCACCAAAAACAGAATTCCCTTTTCCCAATCTGGTAATGTAAATTTTTTAATTGCTTAAATGGATTGAAACATTTGAATTACTTTTTAATAAATCAAATTTTTTAATACATTAAAAATGTTACTTAAACATTTCCCGAAATACCACTATCTGATTCCAACTTTGAAACGAATTTTCATTTTCACTTCATTTATCCATTTTTCTTAGGTTTTCCCGTTGTTGTTCTTTTTCTTTTTGGTTTTTAAAGGCTTCACTTATTTACGAATTTCACTACAAGGCTGTCTACGAAAAAAAGAATTAACTCTCATTTATATTAACAATTACGTCTCACTCAGGGCAGTTACCGGACGGGGTGCACAAGGGGTCCGTCAGGGAACGGGTCACTTTTGCACCCGTCAAGGGCCGTCACACCTAGGCGGCCGCAGACAATTTATTATATTTCTTTTAATCGTTGGATAAAAGACAATATCTCTGTTTTATTTTATAAAAATCAAGATTAAAAAATTTTCCTGTCTTGCGTGATAACTACCTGTATGCTTTAAGGCTATGTATATACAGATATAGACGCAAACACTGCACGTATAAATTTTTTAATTAAATAATATCAAATAAATATGGACGACAATATTACTCTTATATCTGGATGGCAAACAACCCTGATCTTACCTGTATAACCTAATCATGCAAATCTGTCTAATCTAAGCGCCCCATTTGCACCATGGTGCCATTCTCCTGTAGTGAGATCGCTGAAATTAGACTTCAGAAGAGAAGGGACATTCTCTAGACTTTGTATGATGTATGAATTTTGGTATTGACTTCAAAAGTATGGGTGGATGAAAATTCTCCATGTGACAGGAATTCACACACACACACACACACACGTTTGCTAAGAATATCTGTAGATGCAACCCTAATAGGCAGAATTGTTTGTTTGGGTGTTTTATGGCGCAAGAGCATCTGGGCTATACTGCGCCAAACATGGTAAAATCAAAGACTGTAGTAAGAAATAGGCAGAATCACAACATATGTATAAAACGCAAAGAAAAAATCAAGTACAATAGAGAATCAGGAAAGAAGATGTGTTTATTCTCACAGATGTAACATAGGTTATAAATTGGGAGGTTGTGGGGGTATATAAAATTCATGAGACAACGCATAAAGCAATCGTTCTTTAACGATCATTGATGCAGGCTTTTCATCATTATCTTGTTTAAAGATAAATGTCCTTCCAAAGGACAATTTGCTAGCTATGACATAAATATTTTCTTTAAAAATGCTCAAATAAATATGCTTATTCGTCGTTTTTCAATAATTTTAAGTGTGTAGTTTCACATGGTGAAATTTCATACTCCATATCATCATGTTTCCTCCACAATTTTTCACAAATTTTTAGTTTGCGTATGTTGATTTGGCTTTCTTGATATTATGACTTGCCCTCAAAATAATTTTTTACCAACGTTTTTTAGGCGTAGTAATGGTAATGCCGATGTCATGGCGTGGTTAGATGGTGAAACGTTCGTAAGGAAAAGAAATGTGTTTTGCATCTGGTGGGGTCCCACGACCTTCTACAATCCGGGAAGGTGCTATCACTAACTGAGCTACAGACGACCAAACAATCAATTCCCTACGAACGTATTTAAAGCGCATTTTTCAAATATTTGTATGAATATGACTTGCTTATTCTGAACCATATAAACTAATTTTCGATTCACATCATTAAAAATACCGATTCCCTTAGCTGAAGGCTGACTCGTGGGTAAGTTTAAATATGTTTAATGTAGATGTTAAATTACTCGTAAAGAAAAGAATGATTTTCCGGCGCCTGGTGGGACCCGAACCCACGACCTCCTGATTGCCGGTCAGGTGCTGTACCTACTAAGCTACAGGCGCAACCACTCTCTCCCTTACGAGTATATATGGCTTTCCATGGACAAGTTCGCTATTGGTGTGGCAGTGCAATGACTACTACTATTGTTGCCACATCATCGGCTAATGTGAAAAAACTGTTGCTTTAATAATATTAAAATCTAGTTCGTCATATCGGGCAGTCTTGCTTCTTTGACTTGTCACTTTGGCAACAGTAGTTACAGCACTGCCACACCAATAACGAACTTGTCTATGGAAAGCTATATACGATGGCGAATCAGAAAGTCTTTGCTCCTATTTTTTATTAGCCAAAATAAGGTAAATACAGTTAATTACAAATATACGTACTATTCTACGTACCTTACACTATTTTTCCACATAGTCCCCACACCGGTTCAGACATTTGTCCCATCGCAGCACTAAATTTGAGATGCCCCTGTGGTAGAATTCGTCCGGCTGACTGTGGAACCACCGTCGGACTGCTGTCTTGGCTTCATCGTTGCACGTGAATCGCTGTCCTGCCAGGAACTTCTTCAGCGGACCGAAAACGTGGAAATCACTAGGGGCGAGGTCCGGACTGTATGGTGGGTGGTCCAGACTCTCCCAGTGAAATGACCGGAGCTTGTCGGCAGTTCTGATTGTCACATGTGGCCTCGCATTGTTGTGGAGGATAACCATGTTGTCCACATTGAGGATCCCTCAGCGCTTTCGCCTGATGGCAGCCCGTAGACGTGACAGTGTGGAACCATAACTGTCGGCATTAATGGTTGCACCTTGTGGCATGAAATCCAGCAGGATCGGTTCAGGGCGATCCCAGAAGACCGTTAACATCACTTTCCCAACAGATGGCACTGAACGGAATTTTTTTGTCGCAGGCGAACCCAGATGTTTCCACGCTATGCTCTGCTGCTTTGGTTCCGGCATGAAATGCAGTATCTGCGTTTTATCGCCAGTAACATTACTGTCCAGGAAACTTCCACCGTCCTCGGCATACCGTTGTAGATGATTCAGTGAAGCAATCCTTCGCTTGCCTTTTAGCATGTCGTCCAACTGCCTTGGCACCCACCGACATGAAATCTTCCGGAACCCGAAGAACCCGTGAACGATGTCGTAAACACTCCCATACGAAATGCCAAGCTCCCGGGAAATGTCCTTGAGGTGCACACGCTGATCCAATTTCACCATTGCATCCACGTGGGAAATGTTGTCGTCAGTCATCGATGAACGCGGCCTCTCCGAACGCTCATTGTCATGCAAGTCTTCACGGCCTTTTGCGAACTCACACCACCACCATCTCACACTTCTCAAAGCGAGACACTTTTCCCCATACGTGAGCTGCATTTCCCTGTGGATTTCGATGGGCGTTCGTTCCTTGCTCCATAGAAAACGAATCACGCTTCGTTGCTCGTACACCGTGGACGTGTGAAGCCCAACCGCCATCTTCAACAACTGACAGCAGCGCCGTGCCGCGGAGCTTCCAGCAGATAAGGCCGGACCGGTCCAAGAAAGATCCACCGCTGGGAATGGATATGTTGACTTCGCATTTACAGCCGTAATTTGACTAAAAAAAAAAAATAGAGGAAAAGACTTTCTGATTCGCCCACGTATAATCTCATTACAAATTTCTTATTTTAAATTTTTTTCTGTATTTTATTTATAGTTTTTATCAGTATATCTTCTGTGGTTTTACCTTTTCTAAATCCATATTGATTTTTATTTAATATTTTATTATTTTCTATAAAGTTTATTAGTTCATTATATAATAATTTTTCAAATACTTTTGAAAAGATTGGTAAGATCGATATTGGTCTGTAGATATTTTTATCTGTTTTTTTCCCCTTCTTGCATATAGGTATAATCTTTGCTATTTTCATTTCCTTTGGTATATTGCTTGTTTTAATTATAGATTGATATATTTCGAATAGTGGTTTTATCAGTTCGTTAGCACACTTTTTTATTATTTTAGGTTTAAGTCCTGCATATCCTTCAGATTTGTTTTCTTTTATTTTTTCTAATTCTTTTTTTGTATTTCATTTTGAGTGAAAGTTCCTAAGTACATACTATTAACTACGGGCTGTGGTAAATTACTATATTAGTTTCGTCCTGTATCTCATTTATAATATTTTTTGCTAAGTTTATGAAAAAATCATTTAGTGTATCTACAATCCCTGTTTTATCCGTCTGGCATGTTTATTTCTAAAGTAATTTTGTTATTTAAATTGTTTTGTCCTTTCCCAACAACTTATTAATGCTTTTCCATTGCGATTTAGTATCCTTATTTAACAGATTATCATTAAAGTAAGCTTCTTTTTTGTTCAATATTATTTTATTTAATTTGTTTCTTTTTTTTTATAAATAATTTCCAGTTTGATTTTGTGCTTTTTTTCATAAATTTTTTATTTGCGTTATTTTTTTATTTATCCATTTTTTTTACAATTGTATCAAACAACGGCTTTTTTGTTTTTTTATTACTCTTTCTTCTT
>QLNU02003225.1:61918856-61946089 GCA_006491805.2 Dysdera silvatica | reverse complement strand
TGGATGGCTAAACCACTTTTTGTGGATGGCTGGAATTCTGACGTTGCGCCGAATGCCTTCCACTCGTGAAAGATGCACTTTATGATGTCTGTTTCTAAACTACTGAACAGTAGACTTCGATTTCTTAACCATTTCTCCAATTTTTCGTATCGACAATCTATCACACACACGCAATTCTTAACTTGAATGCTAACTCTCAGGCTTCTTTGGGAACTATATTATATTGGATTCACAAATATTTCAATTGTCAAAATACTCATTTAGGCAACGCTGAAAATTAAATTTTAGTCCTCAAATTCTGCTTTTGATTACCAATAGTTGGAATACATGTCAGGAATACTTTGTATGCGGTGACGTACAAAGAGTGAAACCACTTTTGCTTCATTTCTTTTAACTTCTTTTGCATACCCAAAATAAATATTGCTATTTAGAAATACATAAAAATATTTTTTTTTACATTATGAATGTATGTCAACTTAGTTGTACCCATGGAGCCAAAACCTGCAAATTTTTTTTTAAAAAGTTAGACGACTCAACTCAAAATTTTCATTACCTTATGAAAATTTTTTCACTCACTGTATGTATATATATATATATATACAGGGTTTCCTAGAATCCTTGGAAAAAGATATATCCTTCTATATCCTTAAAGAGAGATCTTTAAAGAATTTCGACGTAACAGTGACATTGAAAATGGTGTCAAATCAATACTTTTTGTGCTAATCATTCAGTTCCTCCTTTTATAACAGAAATATAAATTTTCCGCTGGATTTAAAATATCCTTTACCTAATGTGAACACAATCTACATTTAGTAAGAAAATTTGAACCATGACGTCATGCATGCAATGATTTGTAAAAAAAATTATGTAAACGCTGCTTGTCATAATTGGAAATTTTTCCTACTGTAATTAAATTAGCGAATTTCAGAAAAGAATTTGAAAATATTATTCGGAAAGATGTAAGAAGAAAGATTATAAGAATTTTTTTTCTTGGCACGTTTTAAACAGTTTAGAGGTTTTAATCAGAATCTATTAATTTGAAGGGAGTAAAATTTTATTTGAGAAAATTAAGAATGCACCTTGTAAAGATTTATGAGACCAATATAGAATATTATATAAGAAATGAATGATGTGATTACATGAGTTTTGGAATTCCATGGAAATGTAGAAGTTATTTATTTTATTTTACTGTTACTAACCCAAAACCAAGTAAGGAGTTTTTTTCTTTTTCTTTACTTTATTATTTTCGTCATACTACACTTTGATTTAATTAATTCTAAGTTGGAGTTTTAAACTTCATTGAAATTATTTCAGCTTGAGAAATATTTTAAACAGGAACCCTGTACATGTGTATCCCATGTTAACACATGAATCCTATGCACATTTTCACATTTTCTACAAGCATAAATAATTCTATTTTAAACTTTGTTTTAAAAAATGCACTACGTTAATACTATGAGAAAATAAAATAAAATTTTTGCAAATTATTCGAACAATCTGCCTCGTAACATCAATTTATTTGTGTTTGGTGATAAGCAATTTTTTCTTGAATTAAAATACTTAAGTCATGCAAAGTGACATGAAATGTGTCGATATTTGCTAAAAAACACCTTTAGTGTCTCATGTCGACTTTCATGCGACTTTGCATGCCGACTTAGAAAGTCCTCGCATGTCGACTTAGCATGTCGGCTTTCAATGTTAAAATGACGTCATAATGTGCTGACGTTTTTGTATTGCGCCATTGTAGAAACAGATGATCTGTAACTGGTTTTAAACTTACCCTGAATATTATTAACAAGTGAAAATTGAATAATAATTGGTTAGAATTTAATTTCCATTATCATAAAAAGTGTTGTCATTTTCACTGTCACTTTATTTCGCTGAAATTCTTCAAGGAATACCACTACGTAGTTAACTTGCGAGCATTAAGGATCACCCTGTATATATAAATGATGTCAGTATGTACATGAAATTAATATTTTCATCCTTCTCCGTAAACGTGGTTTGTTTACACTTACACTGTGAATTCCCTGTCCCTGTTTAACAGGAAGAGCACACACAAAGCCTTTGAAATAAACAGAGTTTAATAAATGGCCAACGCGTAAACGTATCATCCCGCAAACCCACTTTTACTATACTACTCGCATATACTGTAGCATTTTTGTATTAAATAAAGCGAATAACCTGAACCATAAATTTCAAAAGATGGAACGACTAGGGTTGCTTCCATTTTCAACGTCCGGGCATTTAATAATAGGCATTCTCCGCTTTCCTAATTTTATTTCGAGGTCGTAAAATTAATTGTTTTACGACACCAACCTCAATTTCTCTTACTTTATGAATAATTGACAACAAGTAATTATTTTGAAGTAATTTTCGTTTGCACAAAGCCTTTACTTCCCATTCGCTCTCCATGTCACGAGTGAAAATGATTTTCCACTGGTTTGGATCCAAGGGAACGCTTGAGCTTGGATGGGGCATTGTTGGATATAAATGATCGTTTTAGATTCCCGAAATATTTTTAAGCAACTTAAACTCTTAAAATGAAGCACTTCAACCAAAATAATTAGCCACACTACGATAATGACAGCAATCAACCCTACGTTTTATTACATATAATGCCTTAGTTGGATTTACTGAAGTTTAAATAGTTACAGGTTAGTCTAGAAATAATTTCTGCGTTTAAATTTTTCTAGCCAGTAAGAAATAGCTTGAACAGACTTCGAAATTTTTTTCCTTATTATTATTTTTTTTTTGGAAATGCAATGGTTTAATTACTGCATTTTTGCATACTATGCAATAAAGTGGAAGAAAATATGGAGTATCCTTTGTCCGAAGTGCTTGAAATTAAAGAATTTTTGGATTTCGGAATGCAGTCGGCCCTTGCTATTCTCGGGGGTTATGTTCCACGAACTATCCGTGAAAGGGGAATAGCAAGACCAAACTATATGTGAAAAGGAGGGCTACGTTCGTAGAAATTGTCTTACATATTGAATACTGTGCATTACTAAAATATTTTTAATGAAAAATGCAGAAAAATAAATGTGTTTTACTTTCCGTTATTTTTACATTATATTTGTTATACAATAATTTTTGCCACCCACGTTTCAATTACAGCTCAAACTAGAGCTTTTTTCTTTTTGGAGAAAAAGAGACGCTTTCCCCATCCTGGATTCGAACCAGGGTCCCTCCGTTTAGCCCGGAGTGTCTTGGACCGCTAGACGAATGAGGACAGGAACAAACGCTCTTTTTCTCCGTATGTAAAGGTGTAAGATATTATTACCCTCCGCAGGGATAACACAATTGCCAAATAATGGTCAACACAGAAAAGCCTCCGGGGCGAGATTTTTTGTGAGTTTTTTTTTTCATCATCAAAACTCACAAAAATCTCGCCCCGGAGGCTTTTCTGTGTTGACCATTATTTGGCAATTGTGTTATCCCTGTGAAGGGTAATAATATCTTACATCCTTATATTTGTTATTGTAAAAACTAACAATGGTTTAGAAATCACACACAGTAGCACGTAGTAACAACACCCAAAATGTTCACGTATTTTGTGCTCTATCTTTATCCAGAGCCTATCAGAGGTGGGGAGGGACAGGAGGGGCTGCTGCCTCGGGCCTCACAATATTAGGGGCCTCAACTCGATAATTCAGTATATGTTGGACATGTATTTGAAGGGCCTCTAAAATATTAGTTGCCCTGGTCCTCGCATTTTCTCCTAAAGGCACTGTCTTTACCCACTTACTTTAGTACGTTTGCAGAAATAAGTTTTGAAGAAATTGAGTAATTATATCCAGTTGAAATGATATTCATTAGAGCTTTAAATGTTCAGCTTAATTCAATAATACACGCCAATAATTAAATTAATTCAAATACATATAAAAAGAATTTTGTACGCCTTTTCGGCGAAGCCTTCAATGCGACGTTTGCACACTTCAATGGTAAATTGAAGACTGATTTGATTTTAGAATTCGGAAAACAATTATACACGTACTGTTGCCAAATATAAAAAGTGAAATTATAATTATACAATATATGTTGCCAGATTCGGAAATTAAAATTATGTACATTTAGAAAACATGTAAAAAGAAACCATTTGGCATTTTGCCAATTTTAGGAATTAAACTTAAGTTTCCTTTCCTTGCATTTCTAAGTGGCAACAGTTAAGAAAGCCTGCGAAGTGAACATGGTGTTTCTATTGTGGATTATATATACCTATCTACCGTTATTCCACACGTTATACAGTAGCCCCATACGTAATAGTACGTATACATTTTTGTTTTGAGCTAAAAGCTTCTAATTTTGCTAAAAAATATATTCTTTTGAGAATTGAAAAAGAAACCGCGAATACCACACCGTATTTTAATATATATTAGCGAGAGATAACTATTTTTACATATACATAATGAAATAGGCTGAGAGGTTTGACCAAATCTAAACAAGAAATTCATTTATATATCATATGTACTGCATACACGTAGCCTGAAAGCAATTTAATACGATATTTTTAATAATTTTGTGCATGAATCAAAGTTTGTGCATATATATTGAATCATCAGAAAGCAAAGATCACTTCAGCAGAACTTCGATTAACCACAATAAAGAGACAGACCCTATTTCGGATTAGCGATATTTCGGGAATTCAACTTTCTTCATAAAGTTGCAAAGAAGCAATATTTATGTATAAAACATTGTGGTTACGATGTCAAGAATTTTCTCTTGTTGGGTAATTTACTCATCCGTCCTTTTCTCCCCACCGGGACAAGACGCTGTGGGTTTAACTATTGTAAACCTCTTTTAACGACCACCTCTATTCAGAGGCCACTTCCCTTAATGACCACTTTTTCTGGAAACAGATTTCTTTCCCTCCCATAGATTCAGTGCTAAATTTACCTCCAATTAGAGACCACCTCACTTTAAACTACCGGTTTTTCTTGGGACTGACAGTGGTCGTCTTAGGGAATTAAAAGAAACAAGAACCACCACCCTTGCTTCCTCTTAATATATTTCGTTTTCATTGTGTGGGTTCTTAAAATACTAGGGCGAATCAGAAAGTCTTTGCCCCTATTTTTTATTAGCCAAAATAAGGCATATACAAGTAATTACAAATATACGTGCTACTCTACGTACCTTACACTATTTTTCCCCATAGTCCCCACACTGGTTCAGACATTTGTCACATCGCAGTACTGAATTTGAAATGCCCCTGTGGTATAATTCGTCCGGCTGACTGTGGAACGAACCACCGTCAGACTGCTGTTTGGGCTTCATCGTTGCACGTGAATCGCTGTCCTGTCAGGACCTTCTTCAGCTGACCGAAAATGTGGAAAGCGAGGTCCGGACTGTATGGTGGGTGGTCCAGACTCTCCCAGTGAAATGACTTGTCGGCGGTTCTGATTGCATACAGTCCGGACCTCGCCCCCTAGTGATTTCCACGTTTTCGGTCCGCTGAAGAAGTTTCTGGCAGGACAGCAATTCACGTGCAACGATGAAGCCAAGACAGCAGTCCGACGGCGGTTCCACAGTCAGCCGGACAAATTCTACCACAGGGGCATCTCAAATTTAGTGCTGCGATGGGACAAATGTCTGAACCGGTGTGGGGACTATGTGGAAAAATAGTGTAAGGTACGTATATTTGTAATTACCTGTATGTACCTTATTTTGGCTAATAAAAAATAGGGGCAAAGACTTTCTGATTCGCCTTCGTAGCATTTGTGTTGGTTTCTTTCTTAAGATCGGAGTACACTAGAAAACAAATATGGTAGTTTTTGCCAAAAATATTAAACGGGTAACTAAAACTACCTTAAAAATAATTATACAAAAAAATTTAAAGAAAAAACTCTAAGCGAGCCATTTCGGTTATATGGTTATGAAATTTAAGGATAATAAACTTCCTTTCCTGTCTTGTCTTTGCTGTTTGATCAACGATTTTACGCTATCGATTCTGGATACTGTGTCAGATGGGTTAGGCTAATTAATTATCGCGCGTCCTGGTTCAAATGATTTATATGATGAAAAGCAAATTTCGAAATATTACAAAACTGGGCAAAATTTGGATATGTGCTTTTTTTTGTAAAAAGAGCAAATTTAATGTATTTTGCAAAGATCTATTTTTTTCTCACTAGAAATGTCACTTCAGTAAAGATATCATAATTAAATTTCACTGCTTGTATTATAATTAATTTCATCATAAATATAATAACTTCAGTTTATCATACATATCACTTTTTATCAAAATGCTTGAATTTTCTTTCGTCACAAACGTCAAATTTTTATTTCAGTAAAACTAGCACAAATTCTTTTCATGAGGAATATGATTTGTTTACCCCAAAGAAAATCGCGCTTTAAATTCAATTGAAAATTAATGGTGATTATAAAATGTTGAATTATTATTGTAAACTGTAGAAAACTATGAAACAGCCTTTTTTTTGCCTGTATAAAACTAACAAATTCATATCTACATTCTAATCAAAACAATTAACATTTTTTTCTGGAAAACTATATACGTAAGTTTTAGATGGATTATCTTCAAAAAAATATAATTTAGTACGATTTTGATCATTACGTTAGTAAATGATGGTTCAACAACAACTTTAGCCTTCTTCAACTAAAATTATTTTTGCTTAATCTTCATCATTCTTTGAACATAAAGTTTCACAAAGAACGTTCTTTGTAACAATAGAAAAGAAAACTAAGAAAGAGTCGATGACAACAATAAATGATTCTTCGAAAATGATGTCGTTCATTTTATTCTTAATCATTTCTCCCAACTGTCCTTCCAGATTATTTTTCTTCCATCCTCTTCTTTCAGACAATAAATCAACTCTTTCAGCAATTTCTGTCGACAACAACTTGATGCTAACTTTTCAATAGCAAATCAGAAAGAAAGAAAAAGTATCATATATTTATGGAACCACAGAGAAAACGCGATTTCTTGAGTATGATTTTTCAAAGGCTAGGGCATTTTTTTCTCTACTTTTTATGTGGATGCATAATGCACTTTTTCTGAGGTATATGCTAAATTGTAACGAAATTGTCCACAGTAACGAAATGTGTAAGGATGGTGGTTTCTGTACCTAGCAAGTATGTTAGAGAAAATGTTGAAGCGGGCGAAAATTGTCAATTGCTAGTATGAAATTGAAATTGACGTCACTTGGGAAATAAACAGATTTCTAGAAAGAAATATATTCCGTCGATCGGACTTGGAAATGATTTTGACTTTCAAGATATTTATTTGAGGGTTCTATCGCCCTCTCTTTTTTTCTTTACATTGCTGTTTCCTTAACGTCGAAAATGTACTTTTTACTTCAGTTTGATCGGAATAAGTCAACCTGCTACACTAGGCCACAAAATTTGCTTGGCAAAAAGAATTCAAGGGATTCATTCTACGTATATAGTATACGCATTACCTGAAAAACATTAGGAACCATGTGGTGCTCCAGTTATGATTAGTTCGTCACCTTACGTTGTTCTCCAGATGTTCTCCAGTTCTTCTCCGGATGGTGCTATAGTCAGGGGCGGACTGCGTCCTCTCAAAGGGCGCAGACCTTGGATTATCTGAGGACACAGACCTTGGATTATCTGAGGACACAGACCTTGGATTATCGGATGCTTTTATTTTACAAATATGGCGACAAGGAAGGAAAAACCCTTTTTTGCGCATGCGCGGCCGCCATTTTCCATTTAGAGTTAGGGTTGCTTCCCTCTGTTCAGACTACCACATTTTAGCGATAATCGTCGTGGATAAACATAAAAAAATTAAGCGAAATTTTTCCCCGTCATTTAAAACTTTTAACATATAAAAGATGATTTTACAATAAGAAAAATATCAGTGTGTGTGTTATATATATAATAAATTTCAGGTACTTTTTAATTTCATATAATGAATAATAGAAAAAGAAATGTGTATATTACATCCGGTTCTTTAAATCAGTTAGGTGTAGTTCGTATTATACGTTTAATTTAATTAAGTATATTTTATTTAATTTTAAAAATCTATAAATTTTGTGCTTTCGGCTATCAAAACAATTTATAAAACCCTAAAATGTATTACTATATTATAATTTAAAAAGATCATTCATAACGACCGAGTTCGCACCGTCTCTTGAAGGTTGTCTTAACTGCTTTTCACTGTACATTTTATTTTTTTTTTAAATTTTATTGAAGTGTATTTGTTTATATTTTTTACTCATATTATTCATGTGGTATATGTCATAATGTATATTGATGTACTATAATCTAATTTTTAAAAAATGAAATATATAATATAAAAAAATAGTATAAAATGTATAAACTAATTTCATTATGTATTGGAAAAATTCTCAGAACATAGTAATAAAATAAAATCATGTTAAAAATTATGACGTTATATTGTGCAGTTTAACATATTATCCATTAGCATTTCATATCAATTTAATACATTTTATAAAGCGCCCGGTACTATTTATTTTATGACTACACACACCACTGGATACAGCCTTTTTCTACTGTATTGAAATTCTAAGTTGGATTGCCAACGTATCGCAGAATGCTAAATAAAAAATTCACGAAAAGCTCAAACCTTTTGGTAAGATTAGATTACGATTGGCAAATGCTACAAAACCACTAACGTAAGAACATAAAAAATCTTGCATGGGACTTTCCAAAACTGGAATGTTCGAAGAACTCTCGTGCAGCCAAATACCGCCAAAAGCTCGCCAAATAAAACTTTTATTTATAAATTATCTTTATGTTATTTTTTGTTTTGTTTTGTAAATTATCATTCACGTCTATGTATATCAGTGACGATATGCTAAATTACGATTGCGTATTACATTTATTATAAACCATTACATGCGATACAAGCTTACAATGAAGCAAAAATACAAAATCAAAGCGAGCGAAAGAGTATATAAAGTAAATAATGGCTCAAAACTTCGGTATTTATAAATTAAAATTACCTTTTTCTCCCTTAAAACATGTGGGAAATCAATATTCAAACGTTACTAAATCGCAAAAATTTTTTACACCCCTTCAATTTTTAGAAATAACCCTCTTTGCAACGTTTTGACGACGTTTTAAAAGCAATGTTATTCCTATGGAAGAAAACAGACCATGCTCTGGAGCAGTTGAAAAAGCTATCCACCCAGTCAGGGGTCAGATCTCTCTTGTCGCCACTCTAGTAAAATAAAGGCACTCTATAGTTACCATGGTGATAGCATCCGAATGATAATGTGAACTGTATGACATCATCTAACCAATATTAACTAATAGCATTAATGGTTCTAAAGCTATTTATTTTCTATTTCATTCAATAGAAAAACTAGATTTTTTAAACTCCTAATGAGAAAGGCTAGATTTGAAGGCTGAGGTTCTAAATAGAGCAAAGACGTGGGCATTGACAGCTGGAAATAAAGATTTACTGTGAGTATAGGAAAGAAAAATACTTCGGAAAATATAAGGAATGATTTATGAAAATGGTGAATGGATGATTAGCAACATACCGTTTGCATGAAAACCTAGAACTGATGACAGAAATAAGAAAAACGGAGACTTAAATGATAGTTTCATGCAGAAAGGATGGGAGACACTCTACATATCTATGAATGTCACGAAAACTAACTAAGAAGGAAAATTGAACACCCTAGAGAAAGATGGTTGGACGCAGTGAAAAAAGAACTAAAAAGTATGAAGAATGAAAGCTTTGGACAGAGAAGAGTGAGATATTATCTTTAAGAAATCGCAGGTGCTTCAGAGACTGCAGCGCCAGAACAAGAAGATTGAAGAAGGTGAAAATGAAGCAAGCAGCTGCACATGCTTTAAAACGCTAACGTTAAAGGAGATTGTTGAATGAATATTGTCCAGAATCAGCCAGAAGGTAATTTCTTTTATGATAGTCAAATAAAGAGAAGTAAATTCAACGCTGTAAGCGTAGTATATTTACTTAAACGAACTTATTATGCTTACAGTGTTGGATTTATTCTCTTCGTTTATACTTCGCAGTGTTACGTCGTCATACCAATCTTCTTGTAGTTTGGTGGTTAAACTTGCAGTAACAACGGACTACAACGACTGACCAGGACTTACTATAAATAACTTTGCTTGATAAAAGGAAGAGTAGTTTTCGAAACGATGCGGAATCTTTTCTCATACTTTGAAATTTTACAAGGGACAGCCCCAAATATTTTTTGCGGGCAGAAGAAGCTTGGTCCCCTACAGTTGTCGTCTTTGGTATTAAGCGAAGGATAATAACTTGAATAGACCATAGCCTTTCTAAATTTGTCGTGAACTGAACGTTGCCTTAAGACATCGGTTTCATCTCGTATCAATGGGTGTGGAGTTATATGGGCCCGTGGAGCCCAAGGCCCCCCAATAAATTGTAATTTTACATATATTATAATGTATATAATACTTGCTTGGACCCCCTCTCCAATAATTTTGAAAACCCCACGGTAACGCTCATATGATCTCAGAAAAGTATTGCATTTGTATTTGTTCCACCCTTAAAAGTAATGAAATTACAGTCCTTGCGCCATAAAAATTCAATCAACCAACCAACCAATGAAATGATATTCACTAGTTTAAGAAGTATTACAAACACAAAGGACTGTATTTGAACCGACAATTTCTGTTCTTGCTTCGATGCTCTATTACAGTCGTTTCCAAAATTTTCAAACCGCGACCCCCCACAATTATTTATGACCACCAAAACATATTAAATACAAAATGATATTATATATTACATTATGTATATTATATTAATTAAATATATATATATATATATATTGCATTAGTTATGTACAGTGGTCCCATTTTTATTACATTTATTACAGTTTTATTACATTATGTACAGTGGAGTCCATTTTCAAATTGCCCCCCTTAACATTCAAATTGCCTCCCTATGGAGCATGGGCCCTACGTTTGGAAACACTGCTCTAATAACAATACTAAGCCGTTTGACCAATCCCCAAAACTCACATTCTAAAACATCCCGTGCTCATTTGACAAATCACGCACGTTTAAAATTCGATTAAGAATTTCAACAAACAGCTATTAATTGAACTGAGAACACGGATTTACCATATGACAGTTCCTTAGCGCTTCCGGTAAAGAAGAAACAGAACTCCTTTTTAAAGTTTTCAGACGTGGTAGTTTGCCTATGAAAGGTTGGGATAATGAAATGGTGCATGTAGGAATGCTTGTGCAACAGCTAGTTTCGAAATTGTTCACCGGATTAAAAATAGCCTTGTATGAGTATTTCATGGAGGCTTATAAACACAGAAGTTGCTTTTACTTTGTTCCACGCCCACTCTCAGTAGTTATGAACCATTTTGGTGTCTAAAGTTTTAACTGCTAGCTAAAAGTAACAGTTCGTTAGTAATTTCTCCATTGGGGGGGGGGGGCACAAAATAGGCGATTGACGTCACCCTATAGTACGTATACATGAGCTCAAGCTTACTTGCACGCATTTTCATAAAATTTTTTACCAAATTTAACAGTTTAAAATAAAGAATCTTAGCTACAGCTTATTTTCATGAAACTGGTTAAGGTATGATTAAGATCATGATATGGTTAAGATACAGATAAGTTTATGATATGGTTAAGATACAGATAAGTTTATGATATAATTAAGTTTATGGTATGGGCAAGATATTATTAAATTTATGGTATGAGCAAGATATGAATAAGTTTATGATATGAATAAAATATGATTGAGTTTATGGTATGAGCAAGATATGATTAAGTTCATGATATTAGTAAGGTATGATTAAGTTTATTATTAAGAGATGATTATATAAGTTTATGATAGGTTTAAGGTATGATTAAATTTTTGATATGAGCAAGTTTATGGTACGATTAAATTTATGATATGATCAAGTTTATGGTATGATTTAATTTTTGGTATGAGCAAGTTTATGGTACGATTAAATTTTTGATATGAGCAAGTTTAGGGTATGATTAAATTTTTGATATGAGCAAGTTTATGGTACGATTAAATTTTTGATATGATCAAGTTTATGGTATGATTAAATTTTTGATATGATCAAGTTTATGGTATGATTAAATTTTTGATGTGATCAAGTTTTTGGTATGATTAAGATATGACTAAGTTTATGATATGAATAAGCTTATGTTTATGATATGACAAAAATCAGATTAAATTTAGGATGTGGTTCACTTTAGTAAAACTAGTTTATTTTTAATGTTTTAGGATTGATAAATAAAAAAGAAAAAACTGTCTTTAATAAACACCTTTCGTTCAGTGTCCCTTGCCTTTCAAAACTGATTTATTATTATTCCTATACATTAGTGTAACTACGAAATAATTTAACTCTTTTCCTACATGACTTTTAACTATATAACCGCGTATCTCATATTCACAAATTGTTTGAAAACTTACAATTTTGCTTGAAAGGTATGTAAAAGTCCATAATTTGCCAACATTTGTAGAGCAAAATTAAACAAATTAAACGGGAATGAGCTTTTTTTCTATTATTTTAACCATTGATTATATACTGTTTTATGAATAAACCTTGCGATGATCTCCTAGAGCATGCCATTTTATACAGTACAGTATTCTTCTGATATAAAATACGTTAGATACAATTTGAAATAAGAGATAAATGGTGTGTTTTGTATTTTTTAACACACTCTACACACTTCTACGGAATTTTCTATGATACACAAAGATAGTGCATTCAAAAATAAAGAGCGATAGGAAAGAACTTTTATTATTATTATTATTATTGAGAAGAACTGGAGTTGATAAAGGTGATATCGCCACTTTGAGACACCCTGTATATAACCGAAAATATATAAACAAATTAGTTTACTTGGGTGGATTTTGACAGAAACGTGCAGAAACCCCTTAAAATTTGACTTTTTCCCGCATTTCCTAAGGAAATATAGGTTATTCGTTCCTTTCTCTGAAAACTGCAGAATTCAAAATAGGATTTAAACTTTATATATATATATAAACTAAATTCGTTTTACTATGAAAAAGCACACCTCTGAGGTCCTTTGTGTAATCTAACTGTTTTTATTTTATGGATTCTTACAAATACAATTTCTCCATCGAGGTAAGTCCCCTGCTTCTCGGATAAAAGTTTTAAACAGCGAAAAAGGGAAAAAAAAAATAGAATTTTGATAAGTTCAGATCCCAAGAAAGTTCTGACATGCCATTATATCATTATTTATAGTTATGTTCACTTGGTTCTACTTTAAAAGGAAAACACGCCATTTTGGGGATCTTTTTTAACATTTTTTTTTTTTATCTTTTTGTGTGCAACTACGAAGTTTCTCATTCTTGACTGGACTTCAGCAATAAAATGGGCTCTTTCGCCCAAATTTGAAACTACCGTGGATAATATTTAGGTTTCCGGTTTTCAAGCTAGACTGCCGGGCTTATTTTATTTCTTAAAAAACGCTATTTCTTCTCAAACTTGCCTTAAAATTATTTGTCTCGTTCTTGTTTATTTGATCAACCCATAAAATTGCGTATTATTTAACGAACGATTGATATATTATTAATGTGTGTATTTCAAAAGTGAATGTAGCGATTTCGTGAAATCACAGGAACCTTAGAAAGATGTAAGACGTTCGTGAAATTGACAGTTCGTAAATGAGAATAGCACAGAAAATACGTGATATATATGCTTGTGTGTGTGTAATTTTCATTAATCTTTATAATTCGTTAGAAATTAAAAAATCTGTGTGTGTATGTGTGCGTGTGTATTTTTTCCACTGTTCATAATTTTTAACGAAACAATACAGAGTTTCACCAGGATTCCATAACAAACAGTTATTTCGACACTGGCGTAAGGTTTAAAAACACAACATCTCAGTCCCTTTGGCAAGTTGCTCCCGAAACGTCGCCGTTTAATTTTTAAACCTTACTCTAGTGTCGAAATAAACTGTTTTTGGTTATCATTTGATGTTTGACAGTTTAGAATGCCAGGTGAATGTGTTGTTAGTCATTCATCGTATGGGCATCATGTTAAGCGACTGATGTCACCCTACTGTAAATTTGAATCCAGTTAAGGATACTTAGGAGCAGAGGCGGCTTTAGGTCCTAAGGCGCCCGGTGAGAGCTCAAAATTTGGCGCCCCCCACACTTTAAATATTAATTATTTTCACAATAATTATTTTCGTGAAGCAGTTTTGTTTTTCTTTTATTTCTAGGGATCCCCTCAATAGGCTGCTGAATCTTATTACAAGAACACCGACTACTATTACTACGCGGAAAGCCTGGGATACGATTAAAGTTTTTTTTACAACAAACAACATGGAACTAAATCACAAGTACTTTTTCTGATGAACCGAACATTAAATTATACTAATATAAAAATTAAAACCTCAAACGAGTTACAATGGCCTGGAAAGTTTTCTATACGCTAAAATAAGTTCATCCATTTTGATATAGTTTTTACTTTCCTAATTTCTAACTTGCAGTGTCATGGTATATCATACTAAGAATCCGTACTTATTCACAATACACACTATTTATTATATACCGTGTACGGAATAAATACACAGTATTTACTCCGTATAAACTTGAAATTATTCTTACCGATTTCAGAAAACGTGTGGAAGTAAACAAAATTACATATTACATTCAGAGAACTCATAAAATATTAATTTGATTTAAAATTTTTTGGCAATTTATTTAAGAATAAGCGCTTGGGCGATTAAATCGGATTTGGCCTTGTCTGCACTTCGGGGTCGTTATGTCATTTTGTCGCCCCCTTGGCTTGGTGCCCAGTGTGACGGCACCGATTGCACCTCCCTTAATCCGTCACTGCTTAAGGGTCGAACCGGCACCCAGCTGACCCAAAAGCTGTGGCAAAGCTACGATGGGCAACACAAGTGCCCATCGTAGCATTTCGTATAAGTGTTTTGGTCACGTCGAATTCTAAGTCTCTACGCCCATTCTCTCTTTCTCTCTCTCTTTGCTAGGCATATGGTGACGTCATATGTGGCACGTAAAAATAATTTTCTTTAAAAGGATTAGCTGTATTGGGAAGACGTTATAAAAAGCAGCAAATAAACAAGCATCTTATATTCACACAATGTAAATTCGACTGAGAATAAGTTTGGGTGCTTTTAAACGTGTTTTGACAATTACGATAAGCAATTGTAACATTTTAGCTGAGCCAATAGATTCCTTGGGAGGTAATTTGATAAACGAATTTCAGCTTAACTTCTAGCCCTTGTTTCGAAAGGTCAGCTGACAGTTCGCACCCCAAACCAGGTGGTTCCATCGAGAACGTGGGCAGCGACGACAAAAAGTTCAGAAAGCAAGGGGTGTGTAACCACGTGACGCAATTCAAGATGGCGCTGAGAGATAGTCAATCGATATTGAATATCGATCAATTCAGGCAATCGATGATGGAGCCGTGTAGGCTGCAGGAAATTGGAGCCCAATCGAAAAGCTGAGAATAAAGGGACTAACCTTTTAGGACAACGAATCGTTCGTAACATCACATCAACAACTTTTTTTTTTTTTTTCAAAATCCGCCATTTCGGACCAAAACACAATTAGGGAATAAAAATTGGAAATTTAATAAAAACAGGAAACGACAGAAAGGAAAAACTAGGAGCGAATAAAATATTTTTTCCTTCTAGGGGAATTTTTACATGCTTTAAAAATACTTCATGTAATAATAGTATATACTTAGATACCAGACCTAAGATATTTCGAAGAGTTCGAATACTATCAAAAATTAATTGAATTCAATTAAGATAAAATCACATTGGGCTAAAAATTTGCATCACATTTATTAATAAAAATAATGTTAAATACCCGACAAGTAATAAGCAGATGCACTTTTATAAAAACGATGAAGCCTAAATTATATAATTACGGTCCACGGTATTAAAACTTAAACTGTGATCACGGAAAAGCAATTAGGATGACTTTAAAAAGTTAAGGTTGTTAAATCTAAAATAAGTCAAATTGCTTAACTAAAATTGTGAAGATAACTAAGAGTGGTTTCGTTAAAATATTGGCCGCGACCGTAACCGTGACTGTCCGTAGACCGTGAGATGAAGTTCTTATTAAATAATAATCGAAAAATGGGAAAATGAGCTCAGAGAGAAAAAGTTAAAAACAAACGATTATTGATTAACATCTTAAAACATGGAATATGAAAAAATAGTAGCACAATATTAAGTATATTAATAAACTGAAGAAACGTATTGGCCGTGTTAACTACTAACGACCTTTTCCCTAATAATAAAAATAATAATAATAATTAGGAAATACGGGAGATATTATTCCGAAAATTAAGTAGTATTAAATCGTCGGAAAATTAACCCTTATTTCCATGGATTGCGTGGGGCTAAGAAGGCCGTAACACTTTAAAAACAGATCACTCACCAGGTCAGACTTCATGGTAACTCCATGAAGTCTGACCTGGTCTCATGGTAGCTCCATAAGCGTTGTCATTCGTCTCATAGTCCGGCAAAAACTCGCATACTCACAAACGTTCTATTTAAGCTAACTATCTCCGGCTGAGACCCAATCATCATCCCTCTTTCTGCTGGAGAAAGACTTAATCTCATACACGAAGAACTTAGACTTCCCTGGTGAAGATCATCGTCCTTCGTTTTCGCTGCAGAAAAACTTAATGATGTCCTATTTCCTCACTGGAGAATTATTTAATCATTCCCCCTATCTTTTTTTCGGGGTTCTCTTTCTCCGTTTTCTATCTTAGCGCCCTTTGACTAAGCGCCTATCGATATTTTAATTGGTCAAGAATTTTTATTATGGTAAACTAACCTTCGAATCACAGATGGAGGAATGGAGATGAAACGCCCTTTGCTTTTCCCCTCTGCAGGTGCGTTATCTGGGGCTCAGCGACGTCTAATTGGTGACGGGTTTAGCAAACTAAAACCGCATCGTACACAATAAGAAAATATTACTTCTCGTATCCTTTCTTCAGATCAGCAAGTTACTGCTAACTTTTGCTATGGGTGGACAACCAGTTTCGGATATACTATTGTAAAAGAAAACATTTTGTTATAAAGGAAAGTTCTTTCTTGGATATCTTGAATAACATTTTACGGAAAAGGAAAAACTTACGTTTAGAAGACCTGCACAGGCTTCTCGCCTGCAGGACAACATTTGAAAAGGTGATTGTTAGACTCTAAAACTGCCTTTTTTTTAGGTAGAAGGGGGTTACACCTGGTTTTAAATTTCTCCAAATTGTATCACCCTTTGTGAGTTCTATCTATGCCTTTTACATAGTTCACATTATTCGACTATGTTGTTTATTTGACGAAACTTTCTCTTTTACCTTTAAGACCTAAGTACGCACTTCCTGCATGCAGGTGTGCGAATATTTCCATACTTAGGTAATTGGCAACGTCGGGCTGTGGAAAAGGCCGCGATAGTATGCTTCCTTCTAAAGCCTGAAACAAAGGCCTCAAATATTCAGGGACATACAATCCCAAGAAACTCAGCAGCATGGAACTTTAATAACTTAAGAAATATAATAATAAACATAATTTTGCTTGTTAAATTTACTTTTCCATTGTCTAATTTCATTTATATATCAACACTTTTATAATAATAAAGTGCTGCACACTAGATATAAATATTTATGTATGCATTTCTTGGTATGTGCGTGTGTGTGTGTAAAAAGTTGATACTAAAAAATGCGAGCTTAGCAATCCGTTATCCTTTAGCTCTTGAAAAATGATTGTGGGTGGATTGAAATTGGTTAGGTGCCTGTAAATCGTGGCCTTGTTTAATTACTCTGGCTCTCTTGGAACTTAATACTTTTCTGAATGCAAAGTACTACTTACTCTCTGCTGTTATTCTTTCTTTAATTCCTGTACAAATCTTGCCGTCTTCCATTACCATGGTTCCTAAATATTCAAACTACTGTACAGGTCATATGCAAGGAATAAATTCCGTTTTTACTGAATTAGCTTTTCCACAATCATTACAACAATTTGTATCCCGATTAGAGAGACAGTATTATTCATGTTATGGGCGAAAACAGGCTTTGGGACGGGCAGAGAGCCTTTGAGAGAGTTTGGGTCAATGTTGAGTATCTCCAAATTCGTCGCAAGCGTTTTTGGTACTATCCCTGTTGCTGAGATGACTAACGGGATGATGAGGATCTTTTCCATACCCCATATATCTCGTACTTCATGTCTGAGATCTTGGTACTTGGTGATTTTCGTTGTGTAGGTTGTCTGTATGTTATTGGTGTTGGGTACTGCTATGTCGATTAAGTACGTGGTCTTATTCGATTTATCGACGAGGGTTATGTCAGGACGGTTATGTGGGACTGTCTTGTCTGTTATGATTGCTCTATCCCAGTAAAGCTTGTGTGTTTCGTTCTCATGCACGGTCTCTGGCTCATATTTGTAGTACGGGCATTTTTCTGTCAGAAAGCCAGCATTCGCTGCCAATTTCTGGTGGACTATTTTCGCTACTTGATCGTGTCTATGTTTGTAGTCTGACTGCGCAAGGATCTTGCATCCTGCCATCACGTGTTGGATTGTCTCCGATGCCGCATGACAGTGTCTGCATTTGTCGCTTTCTATGTCTTTTCTCTGGATGAATTTCTGATTGTTCCTTGTTGCGATCACTTGGTCTTGGATGGCTAGCATGAATCCTTCTGTCTCTGGCTGGAGAGTGCCTTTGGCCAGCCAAGAATTTGATGCCTTTTTGTCAACGTGTGGTTGTTGCAGGTCATTGTAGTGCCTGCCATGTAATGGTTTTCCGGCCCAAGTTCTCAGTTTCTGTTCGTTGGCTGTTTCGAGGACACGCTCTTCGGTACTACACAGGTTTAGTGGCGTGTAATTTGCATCTGCTTGTATTATGGCTTGGATGAGTGGCGATCGGGGACTCTTCAACTGGAAGTATTGCCTCATGCTCTGGATCTGCTTGTCATGTAAGTCTTTGAGGTCCGCTTGTCCGCGTCCTCCTTCTTCCCGGGGTAGTGTTTGCCGTTCAATTGCCGTTGCAGGGTGTAGTTGTCCGGCTCTTCTCTGGATGGTTCTCATTTTCCGCTGGAGTTGTTCTAGTTCAGTGTTGGACCATTTGATGATCCCGAAGGAGTAGGTGAGCACTGGTACCGCATATGCGTTAATTGCTTGCGTGGTGTTCTTCCCGCTCAGTTTCGTCTTCACAATGCTTCTAAGTCTTTCTTGGAATGCTTGCGTGAGCTGGACTTTGACTTTCTTGTGCTCCTGCTGCCGTTTTTGCATTATCCCTAGGTATTTGTAGGTTTCGCCCTCGTCCAAGGTCTTCAGTAGTCTCCCGTCTTCGAGTTCGATGCCTGGTAAATCTTCTTTGCTATTCTTCTGTATTTTGCACTTAGTTAGGTTGTAGGTAGACAAGGAATTGGACGGAAGTTGCTAGGAATGGGGCCTTTTGCTTTCTCCTTTATGATGAGGTATGTTTTACCCGTCGTGAGCCAGTTTTCTATTTTAGCTGTGTGGAGGATAGTATTGAAATGGGCAGCAATTCTCTTATGGAGGCTGGTCAGGCGTTTGAGCCAAAAGGACTCAAAAAAGCTTCATCAATTCCAGGTGACTTCCAATTTTTAAGTTTCTTTGCATATTTTGTGAGCATTTCTGCAGTGATCACCAACTTGTCCATCTTCTTTTCCTTAAACTTCTTTTCGGCTTCATTTATCCAATTGGCATTTTCATTGTGTTGTGATGGATTTCCCCAAATGGTTTTTCCACAAGACAAGGGTTTCTTTCTTGTCAGGGCAATTCACAGGCTTCCTTTCCGGATTCAGCATTTTTTTGTAAAAGGCGTGTTGGTTTTTTCTGAAAAGGACGTTATCTCTAAATTGGGCAATTCTATTTTCACATCTTACTATTTTCTTTGAGATTGCAGTCACTTTTTATTTCAGGATTTCGCTGACTTCGGAAATTGATTTTGTGTCTAATTCCAGTCGTTTAATGAGCTCTCTCTTGACACTGAAGTTCTTTAGCCTTCTCTCCTTCAAATTTTTCAGGTTGCTTAGGTCTCGCCTGATTATGGCTATCTTCTTTTCTAGTCAGAACTTCTAATTAGGCTTTTGGAAATATGCTTTATTTCTTCTCTCCAGCTTAAATCCCAGGTCTGTTGTAACTGTAAGTGCAATGCAGTAGATTAGGTTGCTAATTTCTGTTAAGTTACGTGTTTCGAATATGCTAATAACAAGGTTTACATCCTTCAGAATTTCATCCAGTTTATTTTTTTTCGTATGTTTCAATGCTGGCAGTCTAATCCTTTTAATATTTCCTGCCAGATTCACTAAAATCCTGTATTTTAGCTCCTGTTGTTTTCTGGTAAGGCTTGTAATCACCAGATCTTCGATTATCAAGTCCTCCTTTAGAGGTACAATATTTTGTTTCCTTCGTCAACATGTTGTTTAATTCTGCTTCAATTTTTTGCTTGTTAGTGACCAAAATGACTTCTGTGGAATGGTTTTGGGCCTTTTGTTCTAGTTCTTTTAATTATGGCACCGAGAAATGATTTCAGAAGATAAATCGCCTCTATCTGATCTGATCAGCTAGTCTCTGATTATTAATGTTACTTTACATATTATTATTATTTTGTTACATGCATTATTTCTGTTTTATTACATGGTGATTTTTATATCCTTGTTTTTAATAACTAATGAAAATTATATTTGACAACGAAATAAAAAGCGAACCACGTATTTTCAATCATAAAACTAGTGGTTTCCTAAACTTTTTACAACATTGGAAGGTATCTCATGGAATTTGTATTACTTTATATGAAAATAAATGATTCGGTATAGAGCATTGTGCTTTACGTTTTGAACTTTTCAGGAACATTGTCTTGGCCGTATAGCAAGGTATGGGTTTAAAATATACTCTATATTGTTGTTCAAATTTTGTTATGCTTTTCTGTATGACGTTGAATAATAGTAAATAATATAATAATGAGTAATTAAATAAAATAAATAACTAATAAGTAATTAAATAAGATAAAGTAAATAATAAATAATGAAATAAAGTAGATAATAAGTTAATAAAAGTAAAGCTATAATAAGTAAATTTAAAGTGAAGTAAACTATAAATAAGTTAGTAGTACAATAGTTAAAAATATTTATAAAGCAATAATAAATAGTTAAACAATTTAAAACAAAAGTTACAATAATACTTTCTTTTAACTACCAGCCTTTGAGGAAATTGACAGTTATCCACCTGAAGGTAAGTGCTTTTTAAGAAACCTCAAAATTATCACTTCTAAACGCAATTTGAAAAATCTTGAGCTGGTATTTACATGTTTTTAAATGCCCTTGTGGAGAAAAAAAAATTCGCAACCCTATATAAAAGCCTTTACGCGCTAATTTAAAGTCCTTTTATGTCTTATTTTAAAGGTAAAATACAAAATTTGCTCGAAAAATGTAATATTACTCTTCATTTCGTTTTGAGACTAAAAAATACGCCGATTATAGCAAATGCAACAGTGTAACGTTATTCTGAACGAGGAGCGGGATTGAGCGAAAATGGCGCTATGTATGCCTGTACCTTGTCCTTTACGGTGGTGGGGAAGTTGGGCAGAGAATGGTTGCCCACCATCAGCCAACGCACGAAAACTGTTTTGGTGGGTTAAGGATGCCACCAGTGATGGCAGCCAAGGTGGACAATCGAAATACCAGTTCCAGGATTGAGTACATAGAACTTTGTAAAACTCTGCGCAAAAGCATGAAAGAAGACATAAGAAAATTCAACTGTGAGCTAGTAAGGAAAGCCATTGAAAATAACAAGAGCCTTAGGGTTGTTAAAGGAAGTTTATCTGTTGGGAAGAAACACATCATTGCATTAAAAGGAGAGGATGGCACCGTAACAAGAAATAGGGAAGAAATACTTAGAAGAGTTGAAGAATTCTACAAAAATCTATACGAAAGTAACAGTGAATTAAACGAAGACATTGAAATAGTCGAAGGAACAGCTCCTAAAATCTTAAAAGAAGAAGTTTCATTTGCAATAAAAAATATGAAGAAAGGAAGAGCCCCTGGTGATGATGGTATTACATTAGATATCCTAAAAGAAGCTGGAGAATATGTAGAAGACATACTTGCAAAATTCTTTACCAAATGTCTTAACAGCGGTAACATACCAAACCAATGGGATTCTGCAACAGTAATTCTTTTGCATAAAAAAGGTGATAAAGAGGATTTGAAAAATTACCGACCAATTAGCTTGTTACCTGCTATTTATAAAATCTTCACAAAAGTGCTAACACATCGCCTGCAGAAAAAAAAATTAGATGTAACTCAACCAAGAGAACAAGCTGGATTTCGAAGTGGATTCAGTACAGTGGACCATATTCAAGTATTAAGAGAATTAATTGAAAGAACACATGAATATGAACTTCCATTGTGTGTTGCATTTATTGACTATGAGAAGGCCTTTGACTCTATAAAAACATCAGCAGTCATCAACTCTTTAAGATCAACAGACATTGAGGATGTGTACATTGACATGGTGAAACGTGTGTATAAAAATGCAAGTGCAAAATTTCGGTTACATAAAGATACCAAAACTATCAAACTTGGCAAAGGGGTGAGGCAGGGAGATACCATTTCTCCAAAACTTTTTACTTCTGCTTTACAGATGATTTTTCAGCTGATAAATTGGAATAACAAGGGAATAAAAATAAATGGTGAATATTTAAATCATCTGCGGTTTGCTGATGACATTGTTATTTTTTCAACGGACCCATTAGAACTCCAAGACATGGTACAAGAGCTCTCAACTAGAAGTGAAGAAGTTGGACTCAATATAAACTTGAAAAAAACTAAAATCATGTTCAACAATTTCGTAAACAAAACAAAAATACAAGTTGACAACATTGAGCTAGAAGTTGTTGATTCATATATTTACCTTGGACAACTGATTTCAATGGAAGGCAACATTATGAAAGAACTCGACAGACATGTTAAACTTGGCTGGAGTGCATACCGAAAAAACAGTTTTATCCTGCAGAGAAAATTACCTTTGTGTTTTCCAAAGAAAGGTTTTCAACCAATGTGTATTGCCAGTCCTCTCTTATGGATCAGAGGCATATAGCCTAACAATTGCAGCAATACGAAAGTTACAGACAACCCAAAGGAGCATGGATGGAGAGGTGCATACTTGGAATAACTAGGAGAGATCGAAAAAGAAACACTTGGGTGAGAGAGCAAACTGGAGTAGAGGATATTATTGTTAAAGTAAAAAGACTGAAATGGCGATGGGCTGGGCATATTGCAAGAAGAACTGATCAACGATGGACAACAGAAATTCTCAACTGGATTCCAAGAGACCACCGAAGACCTAGAAAACGTCCTCAAACTAGATGGGTGGATGAAATAAGAAAAGAGGTTGGGGTGACGTGGAAACGAATGGCCCAGGATAGTGCATTATGTGGAAAGCACTTGGAGAGAACTTCCAGCAGTGGATAGAGAATAGTTGAATATGATATATATATATTTATTTAATTTTAATAAATGGAAATTGAAACAAAATGTTTTATTATTAGTAATAATGTTTCTTTAACATACTGCTCGCGAAAATTTGGAGAAATGAAAATACTGCGCCTATTTTACTACGTTCCTTTATGTCACTTGACACATACGTATTGAGAAGCCACTTTCCAGTTAATGGCCATTAAATTGCTACCTGGTACAAACCTAGCGCGGATACAGAAGTTTTTCAAGTGCGAGAGTGCGATATGTTTCCGATTCTTATTTTTAGCCAATTGCCCTGTACTTTTTATATAATTTTCTATGATATAATCCCAGCTCAAGGGTTGGCAATCGCCTCTTCCTATATCTGCCAATGTTATACGCTCTGTTTCTTTATTTAAGTGTTCCGTAAGTATGTCTCGGTACTTGTTCTTTTTCTTGTCTTGTTAAAGTGATTTACTTTCCAATGCAAAACTGCTTTTGTAAAGAAAAAAAAATAGAAACTGCGTTTCCAAGTCCGGTATTCGGACTAGAGATCCTATGTAGTGTCATGGAACCAATTTCCTCATTAATGAACCTCAAACAGCTACCTATTAATGGGTTTGTTTCTTATTTTAGTGTTCTTCAAGTGTTTTTATCATTATTCAATGCCGTTTTATTTTCTATTTTCGGTGATGGCTTCACTTCTTTTTTAAAGACAAAAAAATATGATGTTTCTAAGTT
The DNA here is from genome assembly GCA_006491805.2 of Dysdera silvatica. Lineage (NCBI taxonomy): Eukaryota > Metazoa > Arthropoda > Arachnida > Araneae > Dysderidae > Dysdera > Dysdera silvatica. The sequence goes on along the minus strand of QLNU02003225.1, from coordinate 61,921,949 downwards.
TGGTATTTAATTTAGAATCCTGTGCAGTAATGAAATCCAGCTTCATAATTAATGACTGACAAACTTACATCTGTTCAACATTCCCTCAGCCCTGTTTTATTGTTACTCGGTTGTTTCTTTTTCTTTAACGTAAGTTTTATTTTCTCTTTATGGCGAATGGCTTCATTTGTTACGGCATAACTACTTTTTGTAAAAAAGAAAAAAACGTACGACACTCCCAAGTACGATATGGAACTCAGGACTTTATGATATATTGAAAAGCCAGCTTTATTATTAATGACCATAAAAGTAGTATCTATTAAACGCTTTGTTTCCTTATTTTAGAATAAGGTCGTCCAACATATGGCCTGCAGGCCATAATCTGGCCCGTCAACAGCCTTACTCTGGCCCTTGGACAACTGTTCAAAACAAAAAAAAAATTGCAAAAAAAAATTTAGATTGTTTTAGAAATAAGGTACAGCGGTCATCATTTCTCATGCTATCGGCAACGATAGCTCACAAGAAAAACTTCTTACGATCAGTTTAACACAGCTGTATCTACTTTCTAAGGAATGAAAGACGATGCCGCTAACTTTACATGGGAACTCTCCTCTCACAAAGAAACGAGAGATACCATGACATTATAAATAATGTTGTAATTACACGAGAATAGAGTAGGAGTACGCACACTACGGCATTTTTAATTATAACATGGATTAAAGAAAGCTTTTGTTTACATACAAAACAGAGAAGACGCGCACGCGAGGGAAGGCAAACGCCAGAACTAGTATCATGGCGTCGCTTACATGTCACATAAACAAACCGGAAAGAAGAGTCCACTGTATAGATAGGGATAAATTACAGTTGACAGTGAACACATATATGTGAATATATATATATATATATATCTTCCAACAAACCCTCACTATGTCAACGCAATTTACTTGAAATACAATTCAATATCTTTGACTCTCAATGTTTTCATATATGACATAAAGTTTGCGAGATGGCAATGGCTTTGTCAAAATATCTGCATCCATTTTATCCGTTGAAACGAAACCCAAATTAATTAGTTCGTTTTTCAGGGTCTCTCTTACAAAATGGTGTTTGATATCTATATGCTTAATGTGTTTGCGAAAAACAGGGTTTTTAGGCAATTTTATTGCTCCAATGTTGTCGCTGCACATTTGCACTTTACCAAGCTTGGTGTCATATAATTCTTTAAGTAATTTACTTAGATAAATGGCTTCTTTGTGCCATCTGAGAGTGCCATGTATTCGGGCTCTGTAGAAGATAGAGCAACCGTACATCGTTTACGATTTTCCCATCCAACAAACAAAACATGCTGCCAGCTAGATCAGACGAACTTACAAGTACTTATGAAAGTCTTTGTCTGTTTACCGCCCTTGGACCCCTGTCGAATGAAATAGCCCATAGTTACTGTCGTCATATACAAACTGACCAATCAACACATCTAAATATTCATTCCCTAACACCTTTCGGACTGAGTATATGAATTCAGCTCTGTTTCCCAAACACACTACGCGTATTAGCTGAGCTTGAATTATGTAATACTAATCGGAGCCTATATATTCTCTGTTTCTAATCACAGCAGCACCCACTGCCTCATGGTCCGCTTTTACTAGTGCCAGAAACACCACTTTTAGTGCCAGAAAAACTGGTACACCTACTTGATATGTGTGGGCACCCCCTCCCGTGCGCGCAGAAGTGCCGCAACACGACGTGGCATGGACTCGACTAATGTCTGAAGGTATCCTGGAGACAATTCACACCAGGAATCCTGCAGGGCAGTCCACAAATCCATAGGAGTGCAAGGAGGTAGAGATCTCTTCTGAACAGCACGTTGCAAGGCATCCCAGATATGCTCGATAATGTTCATGTCTGGCGATTTAGGTTGCCAATGGAAGTGTCTAAAGTCAGAAGAGTGTTCCTGGAGCCACTCGGTAGCAACTCTCGATGTGTGGGGTGTCGCATTATCATGCTGAAATTGTCCAAGTCCGTCGGAATGCACAATGGACATGAATGGGTGTAGGTGATCGGACATGATGCTTACGTACCTGTCACCTGTCAGAGTTGTCTCTAGACGTATCAGGGGTCCCATATCACGCCAACTGCACACGCCCCATACCATCACAGAAGCTCCACCAGCTTGAACAGTCCCCTGTTGACATGTAGGGTCCATGGATTCATGAGGTTGTCTCCATACCCGTACACGTCCATCCGCCTGATGCAATTGGAAACGAGACTCGTCAGACCAGGCAACGTGTTTCCAGTCATCAACAGTCCAATGGCGGTGTTGGCGGGCCCAGACGAGGCGTAAAGCTTTGTGCCGTGCAGTCAACAATGGTACACGAGTGGGCCTTCGGCTCCGAAAGCCCATATCAATGATGGTTCGTTGAACAGTTCGCACGCTGACACTTGTTGATGCCCCAGCATTGAAATCCGCGGCAATTTGAGGAAGTGTTGCACGTCTATCTCGTTTAACGATTCTCGTCAGTCGTCGAATGTCCCGTTCTTTCAAGGTCTTTTTCCGGCCGCACCGCTGTCGGAGATTTGATGTTTTACCGGATTCCTGATATTCACGGTATACCCGTGAAATGGTCGTACGCGAAAATCCAAATTTTGTCGCTATCTCGGAGATGCTATGTCCCATCTCTCTTGTGCCGACTATAACGCCACGTTCAAAATCACTTAAATCTTGATAACCTGGGGCGTGCAGCCCCACATTAATAAATAAATAACGATATTGCAAAGCAGGCATGAGCTAGAAATGATAGCAAATATAACTAAACGCGCATCGCTAGCTAGCTAACTGCAAGTAGCCAAACCAGTTCCCACAAGTCACTCTCCTTAAGAGAAAACCAGTTCTCCAGAACTCGCGCCTGACTTATGATTCGACTGGACAAGAGTGTGTACTCATAACTTAACGCTAGCTGTCCCACGCGCGCCTGAAAGAACAGGCCTAAGAAATACCGCTTCTCCGGCGGCTGCCGGCCGAGGCAAACTTCCATCGACGCAACCTTCTGAAAGAAAAAGAGGAAGTGGTGACCCATCCGAAAAGATAACGCAGAAGTGGTCAGCCGGACCACAACT
>QLNU02003225.1:61883199-61896962 GCA_006491805.2 Dysdera silvatica | reverse complement strand
ATGGTTTTCCTCAACTTCTCATCTTGGATTATAACTCGTTCGGAAACTAATTAGTTTTTCAACACGTACACTTTCAGATTGAATGCAGCATGTATAAAAATATCTTGGTACTTGTAATTTATAATATAATATGACATGATTCTAATACAATAGTCTAATATTTAATTAGAGTCTATCATCATAACTGACGGTGTGGTTGTATTAGATGATTGAATACTCGCAAAGAAAAGAATGATTTTCTGCTCCTAGTGGGAGTCGAACCCACGTCTCTTCAATTCCCGGCTAAATGCTCTAGCTATTAAGCTACAAACGACGGTCACTCTCTCTCTCTCCTTTGCGAATGCACATAAAGCTTTTAGAGCTCTTCATAGTACTATCTCTATAATTGTAAGATACTAATTTCTTCCAAAAATTCTTCAGGCACCACCGAAAACAAGATCGGAAATTTAGCATCTTCTCAAAATTATGACTTGCTTATTGATACCATGGTGTTAATCAAGTTAAAACATGAACAAGATATTACAAAGTATTATCTGTATCAATGCGCAGTAACTGAATATCTCTTTTTTTTTTACTTAATAATTTTCGACACCCATGTAGAAATAAGCTCAAACTAGAGCTTCGTTTTTTGTTTAGGAGAAAAAGAAAAGACGCCATCTTTATCCTGGATTCGAACCAGGGTCCCCGCGTTGAGCCCGCGGTGTCTTGACCTACTAGACGAACGAGGACAAGAACAAACGCATTTTTCTCCGTATGTGAGGATGTAAGATATTATTACCCTTCACAGGGATAACACAATTACCAAATAATGGTCAACACACAAAGCCACCAGTGATTTACCCCACGAAAACTCACAAAAACTCGCCACGGTGGCTTTGTGTGTTGACCATTATTTGGCAATTGTGTTATCCCTGAGAAGGGTAATAATATCTTACATTCAAATTCTTACTCTGAATGGCGGCTAAAACTTGCCAAACTTTAAACTTCCAATAACCCCTTTTTAACCCATAAGTAATTGATACGGAGAATGAGAGGAGTGTAATAAGGCCTTTTAAATGTCACACATGCAACCATTTCTTTACGAAACGTAAATAGCTGAGGCACTAATAGTCACGTTCGAAGATAAGTGCGTGGTCTCATCCACGCTCTTCATCTGTGTTAAGGGTGGATTTAAAAAATATTTTTGGAGGGGCGCACTGTGAGGCCGTCAATGGTCAAAAATCGAAAACCAACTATTTAATGGACAATAATGAACCTCATATCCAAGTTCGGAGATAGTTATTATCGTGTAATCTAGTGTTAGTAAAACAATAGATAGTCCTCGATCATATTTGAACAAGCGGCAATGAAGCAGCGAAACCGACAGAGGAGTAATGTTAAATTCATTTGTAATTTCGCATATGTAAACTTAGCTTGGTTTCGAGCTTTTGCCTATCTTAAAAAATCATCGCATCATATAAAATGCTCAACATGGTTTGTACTTTTCATTTCAGTATAATTTCTTTATAAACATTCAATAATTTTTGTAGTAATTACGCCTAGAATGTGACTAAGTAAATTCAACAGTATTATTGAAGTTTCCCAACTTCAATTAAACATTTACAGAGTTAAACTCAAAATATCCTGGGATTTTGACTTTTTCCGGCTCATCAGTTATTCTAGTTTAGGAAACTGAAGTGATATTCTGCTACAAGCTGCTACGCTGATTGTTGTGATTTTTTGTTTAGAAATAGGCCGAAGTTTCAAAAATTCGGACTTAATGGAAGTTTGGATTTGAAGTGAAGAATCTGAGAAAAAATGGGAAGTATTAACTCGAATGAAATAATTTTTTAATGCTAATAACTTTTCGGATTCGACTAATGAACATTTGGAAACATGGGTGTATTTAAGGGGTGGGTCGAGGAGGCCTTGCCCCTCCCCCAAAATTTTAAACACCCAATGAAAAAAAAATATAAATATATATATAACATGTAGACCCACCCACCCACACACACACACACACATCTTCAGTTACACATACACATCACAGTCTTCAATTATTTCGCCTCCCCTCCCCCCCGAAATAGAATCTTACGTACGGTCGTCTTTGAAAAAAATATGTTACTACTTTTTCTTAGCAGCCGGCAAAAATTGGAACGATTTTTCCCGAAATTAAAACTATGTATTTAAGAGGCATCAAGAGTGGTTAAACAAAGAAATTGATATGCACGAAGATGTTTTGAACCTTGATACATTACATTTTAATGAAACTGAGCTATAACTCATTACAGGAAGACCACAAAAATTTAACGTCATGGACACCACTCCCCACTTCGGTCTACTTTCGCCCATAGACTCTATTGTTAACTCTATTGTTTTACTTTTCATCCTTTATAAAAATTTAATATTATGGACCTCATCAAGAGACAAGTAGAGTGCACTCAAATACGAATCATATTAATGCTCTTCTACTTGTATCAAACCCTCTAATTTCAAGCAAAAGAAAAACAAAGTAAAAAAAAAATATATAATAGAGATTTGAATGATATCAAGGATTATGTAGTAGTCACAGATATACGGGGAACATCCGAGGAATTTCTTATTGTCCAGAATTTCGAGTTTAGAAATACAGATTCTGATGAAAGCGACTAACTTTATGTCATTTATTGTAAATAATCAATTTGTGTTTCTTTCAAATGTATATATTTGTAATATTTTTTTTACAACTCAGTTTTCATTCTTTTTTTTTAAAACCCTTTCGTTTGGCCACACTATGCTTAACAGATCTTCTTACCCAAGGAACTCAGTTTTTCTTACGTTTGATGGAAATTCTTTTATAAATTTGGGCGAAATTGATAACTTTTGAAGGCACTACAGTATTATAGTATTCTTAAACACAAACATCCCTAAAACACTTTGGCGTACGCAGGGGGGTGTTAATGGGGAGTTGTAACCCCCATTAACACTTGCAAAATTTCATTACAATGGGGAGTTGTAACCCCCATTGCAATGAAATTTTGTACACCCCCCAACTGAACCTAACCCCCACCTCACGAGCTTTCTGCTTACGCCAATGCTAAAACAAATTACGGGTAATTTGCATTTACGTTAGTAGTTAATCAAAACGGCTATGTCAAAAATAATTTCATTCCATTAAAACAAGCAAAAAGTCTCATGAACACTGACTTTTGAAAAATCATCTAATGCTGTTATTCATAATAAAGTCAATATATTCCCATCTGATCATGTGCTAATGTTAAGGCACATCTATTGAAATATCGTAGTAGTTAATCATCACGTTATTTTTGGTTAACTCATAATATTGCAGTAATCAATAATTATCTTTCTCAATTCTCATACTGCATTGCATATAATTGTTAATTATAGTAAAAAGAAAAAATAATTTATCATAATATACAAATATTAATATTCAATGATTTTGTGACTAACTATAGAAAAAATTATATTTTAAATAATGTTTCATATAGCGAAAATACTGTGTGAAGCAGAATCTAAATAAGCGTAATGAAGTGATTATAATCGAATATAATAGATTACATTTTCGCGTACTCACATCTGTAATTGTAATTGAATGTTTTGAAGTAGCTGTAATCTGCAATATAATCATAATCACACTTTTAAATTTCATTTAATCATAATCGTTTTTTGAAATTCTTACCTAATCGTACTCACAATAGCTTTGATTATTATAGTAACCGCCATTATCACAATCGTAGTAATAATCGAAAATGAAACTTGACTGTAATCGTAATCAAAATAATAACCTGAATTTTGATACTTAGATAATTGTAATCCTAATCATAATCCTACTATAGTAATCGTAAGCATATAAGCAGATCGTAATCGTTCCTAAGTCTGGTGTCAGCAGATAAATAAATAGTCGTAAATAAATAAATAGCAGTAAATAAGCAAATGAAACACAATCCGAAACATGCTAGTTTTTAAAATAAGAGAAAAATTGCCAATTCCTGCAACCCTTACTAACTTTTGGTATAAATACGTATTTTCCTTACGCCACTAGATCCGTTTTTTTTCCTTAAAAGTAGGTTGTTCTTGAAAAGGTTAATTTATGTTTCTCACCTATTACTTCTATTTCTTCTATTGCAGGAGGCGGGGCTTTGTAACTTGTTTCGTTAGGGGTTTTCGTCAAGAAAAGGGTGGTCAAATTTTTCTCTAATTGGGTGGATTTAAATTCTTTATAACTTCATAATTATTAATTTCTTAGCATTTTCGCATTAACATTTTTCGCTTAGAATTTTACAAGGAACCGCGCTATACTCTTTTCTTCTGGACGTTAACGGACACCCTGTATATGTATTTTTATTCTAACGTCCCTACTTCGGTGCAAATGCAAATTAAGACACCAAATGTTTAAATATGGCAATGTAAAACTGAACTATGAAGTAATGATGATTTCATACGCACCAAACTTTATAAGCAGAAATCCGAGTAATGTTCTTTTACTTTTTTTGAATATTTTTACCAAATATTTGAGTTTCTTGAAATTTAATGACGTTACAAGGAAAAATGACGTTACTCCTGTGTGATTCACTTGGAGCTTCAGAATTTCAACGTAATAGCAGAGATGTGGTTACAGCAGAGGTTATCATGAACGACTCCTGCTGCAAGCGTTTTTAAAACCATTTAACGATAATCTCGAAATTTCATGAAGGAGCAGACATTTGTCTAAGCATACCCCAACTTTTCTTTTATAAAATGGCGTCTTCAAAACAACTATAATGTTGAAGATTGCAAATGTCTTAAAGAGTTGCACTTGTATACTGTCTTCTTTTCCTATTTCCCCATGAGCTTTCCCACTTCCATAGTGTCCAAGATCAAAGGATCTATGCAACCTCCCACAGCCTTTACTAACATCTGTGAATTTCTGCGAGCACGCGGATAGTTTAATGGTTTAACGAGAGACGCTTAATGGAAAAATAATTATTCACTATGGAAACGAGGAAGGCAAACTCAGGGCCACAAAATGGCGTCAAATTTATGCCGCTGTTAGGATAGGAGAATTTGTGCTAGTGAAGAAAGTGAGATTAAATTTATGATCTATTATTTTAAATTAAGAACTGTTAGAGCGTAATTTGTTTATTTAAAGAAGTGAATCACCGTGCAACATTAAGATTAGCAATAAAAACACGACTAACACAGTTAAATTTTTAATGGAAGCGGTTGACGATCGCTTCGGGAGGCAATGGCCATCCTTTCCCAAAACCTGAACAGGGGTCAACGCTGGTAGCGTGTGGACGTCTTTCCGCTTCGGTCCGGGTCTGGTGGCCTTGGTTCCTGCCCGTACGATTGTGTCGCTTTCGGAGGAGCTTGACTGGTCGGAGTATGTGGGACATTGGCCAGGCCGCTGGATTAGGGTGGATTGATGTTTGTGCCCGTTATTTTGGGACTTGGCTGCGCTCTTCCTCGCGGACCCATTTTTATCTCCTGGGTCGTGCGGGTATCCTTTATTCCATTCGGGTTGTTTGGCCACAATCTCCACTCGTGAGCGGCGTCGATCGCCTTGGAGAAGCTTTCATTCACCCGCGGGTGGGACACCGGCTAGACGCTTGGCTGTAATGTATGGCGTTCTGTGGGCTCTGATTACAGTACCGACTCGTGTCCGCTCTCTGCCATTTTGCAACGGTCCGCCACCATCTAATGGTGTCCGGCGGGCTCCCGTAGAAGCATTGACCGGCCCAAGGTGTTCTTCTGCGCCATCCATCTATTCGTATTTCTTCTACTCTCCGGGAAGGATTGATCGCGGATTGATTCTCAGTTGACAAAGGACGACACCAGTGCGAGTAGTGTGTCTCTGTACGCCAGCATGGATCGACTTTCTCCATTTAGCCTATTGGCTGTTAAAGTCTTTTGATGTTAAAACCTGTCTGGGATTACATGCCACATTTTAAGCGGCCACCTTTTGCATTAAATTTAATGCCTATTTAAAAAAATGTCCGATTGGAATACAATACAATTTTTTTCTCTCTCAAATGATTCAATATGATGCTTGTAAACATGGAAAAGCGAGCTATCATCGATTGTCGTGCTGCGAAAAGCCTTTTATAAACACTAGGAAGAGATATTGACAAATTAATCGTTGACAACTTTATCACTGTGTATAAAAATATGAAAAGTTTTAAAAAGGCCAAATTTAAGATAGAATTAAATTTGGGGATGAGATATTTTGCTTCCAAGAATTCAAACTCGTGTCCGGTATTTCAACGGTGTTTGGATATGGCCGATTTTTGGAGTTCTTGGTTGCGGACATAGTTTTGGTGCTCTTTAAGGCGAACTCGTAGAACCTTATGTGTCTGTCCAATATAGAGCACTCCACATTATCATAATATCAACCCCGAAGTTAAAACCTACGGTTTCGCCTTAAAGATAACAAAACCTATGTACAAAACCCGCGGGCGGATTTATCACTTTGCCGCCCCAAGGCTACTTTTTCCCCTTTCTACCCGTTCACCCCTAATCAGTGGTAGGAACATAAAAATTGTTACATTCAATATACGCTAAAAACTTTCGTATTGATAATAAATATGTTGAAAAACAAACTCATAAATTGAAACATAAACATTAAACAATATTAACTTATATTGAAGTATTATCTCTTCTTGGTATATAATAAATCAAATTCAATTTTATTGAAATAAATTTTAATTTTAGCAAAAAATAAAAGCCTATCGAACACTGGTATTTAAATGGAAAACATGACGTCTAGCTTTCTTCTCGGCAAAACCTCTGATTATATCATATGGTATTAATTTTGTTATATCAAACTCAATACACAAAATTTTGCCGCCCTAGTCTATAGCCTAGTATAGCCTATTGGGAAATACGGCACTGCCGCAACCAAACACTGTTGGAATACCGGACACAAGTTCGAATTCTCGGAGGCAAAGCTCATCACCAAAGTTAATTCTACATCAGACTTGGACCTTTTAGAAGTTTTTCATGTTTTTATCAACAGCGGTAATGTTGTTAACGATCCATATGACAATATCTTCTTCCCAATGTTTATAAAAGACTTTTCGCCAAGCGATGATAGATCATAGCACGGTTCTCCATGCTTACATGTATCGGATTAAGTCATTCGAGGAAAAATGTATTATATTCCACTCGGACTTCGGTCAGGTTTTGAGAAAGTACGGCCATTGCCTCCGAAAAGAACGTCAACCTTTTACATTAAAAATTGACCTGTATTAATCATGTTTTCTTTGCTAATAGTATTTTGTTTGTTTATGTTTTGACGGCGCAAGGATAGCAAAGATGATATGTCAGAACTTAAGAGTTTTCAGAGAAATCCGAACCAATGCCGCCAGGGGCAGCAAACTTCAAACTATGGTGGGAAGAAAAACGCCATCCGTTCTACGTTACCACTAAGAGTCAGACCCGGGTTAATGGCTCGACAGACGAATCCGTTACCACTACAACAGTAGTAGACCTACATAGTCCCGAAGAATCCGAACTTCTTAAGAGATAGAGAACTTCTCGACTACAGTAGGTAATTAGTCGTTAATTGATCTTCCTTTTTGAGCCGTTATTCGGAGAATATAGCCCATTTATATATCTATAAATAATAATCACATATTCCTTATTATTTTATATTGTATTTTATGTTATTATATTATAATATATTATTTATAATTAAATATATTAATATAAATAAACAATATAATAAATAAAATTATTTATTATTATTTATTTTATATTACTATATTTTTATATTATTTTTATATTATTATATTTATTCGTTATCAATTATATGTGGAAAATATAGTTTATAATTATTTTGCATTAAGCATGTTTTCTCCTATCTTTCCTCTCATTCCTATTTACTACTCTCTTATTCCTATTCTACTCACTTTCATTTTTATTTAGGAAAATTCCTTTCGCTTTGTTTTACTATGTCAGACAGGGTTTTTTTGAAATGCTTTCCTCAACACTTAAGGCATGACGTGATCCAACAAATGTAGTATTTCTTCCTATGCGCTTAAAAATAGCTTAAGTGGAAAAAAGTAAATTTTCTAGAAATCGTTATTGTGCCTTAATTTTCGTTATTATTCATTTCAGGAGCATAAACAACATCGACTACATACCCTAATATAATAAATATTTCGTAATATGTATTTTGCTACTGTGAAGTATTCCAGTCTTTCGGTGTATCTTTCCAAAAAGTAATAGAATTATTAAACATCATTTTTCGTGTAAGTCATGGGTAATTTTCCTTTTGCTCGTTTCTTAGTTTTTCCTCTCTTTACATGTTCTGTTTAACATCGAAAATGGCAGCTGAAAAAATATTTTTTTTGGGCTCTAAGTTCTCCTTTGCTTCTCTATTTACAAAAAAGTTTTTAAATACAAATGTAGATTTGGAAATCCGACATTAAAAGAGCCGTAATGTAAGAAATAAGAATAGTCTATCACCTGGCCTAATAGATTTTTATCCATTAATTGCATGAAATGTTACTTTACTCATTTAATTAGTTTTATGAAACACTTACTTTGAGAACTTTAGAACTGGATCACAGATTTTTGTTACGAGTATAAAATTATTTTCAAGCAATGATATAAAAATTTAAATTTACCCTCACAAAATTTAAAAATATGGTAAATCTCAATAAAGAGATATGAAAACTAAGATTTAAAGCAACAGTAATTAATTTGTTCAGAGAAAATGAAATAGTTTTGATAAAAGCGAAAGTTTTCTTCAGAAATTCTCTCTTTTTTTTCATGAATCCCTAAGATGGGTACATATGGCTTTTACAAAAAAAAATCTTTTTTGTTTTTTGTTTTTTGTTTTTTGGTAGACTCCTTCATTTCTTTTGATGCTTTCCCCCTTCTTTCTTGAGCTGGTTTTTTAATATCTTCTGCCATATATCCTTGGCTTACCGTTTTTTTTTACCTGGGGCGTCGAGTTCAGTGTTTGTCTACTAACGTTATTTGTTCTCTTTTTTTAATGGGATGCATTTTTAATTAATGATCCAGCTATTTGCATTTCCTCCACTTAATTGTCTATGACACATCTTTTTATCAGCAAACATTCCATGGCTTTATATTGGTTGTTTTTTCCAGCCAGTGTACGTTCAACGTTGTTGGAAAGAAGTTCTTTACGAAAAATTATGTTTGATTTGTTATTGCTTTGATTGTTATTCACATTTAACAAACATGGGGCAATCCTAATTTTACTATACTTTTAAAACAGATTTAGTTTGGCTTTCTTTCTCTGCTCTTGAGCGATTTAAATACAATTTAGCTACGAAAAGGCGCCTTTCACTTTTTGGATTCTCTGTCTCACATCTTTCTCTGTTCCTGGCATAACCTTGCTAAGAAATTTAATTGATTTTCCTTGTTTAATATTTTTATAACAAACTGAAATATTCTCTAATTGTACGGGTGATTTCTTTAGTTTTACTTTCATTTAATTTTAGACTGACTATTCTTTCCTGCTCTTTTAAGTTACTTTACTTTCTTGTTTTAAAAATTTCCTTTCATGTACTTTCATCACTGTGTCATTATTCACAAATCTTTAAAATACAGGTCCTCAATCTTTCTATTGTATTCTCTCTCCCTCTCTCTGAACTTCTGAATTTATCTCTAATTGATTTTTCCGCTATCTTGTTGAGCCGCCAGTGAGATAATTGGTAACAATAAATAACAATGATTAACTCCCGATGTCACTCTATCTTCCATGTTGTATAACACTCCATAATTCTAATTTTGATAGACGCCTTTAATAAAGCCAACCAATTTTACTAATTTTGTTTGACTGTTTTATTATCATCTCACACAATTCTTCCAGATTTCGAGTTCTAGCTTCAGTTACTACAAATCTGACATTTTTACATACATCTCCACGAATCATTTCTAAAACTTGTATTTTTACTTCTTAAAATAAATTCTTAGTACTTGTCTTCGTACTCTTCAAGAGGTTCTTGGTACGTGTCTTTTCATTGTATTCTTTATGGTACTTCCCCTCTTTTTTCACCAATAATTGCCATGTATTTCGGTTTTATTTTAGTTCCTCCGTTTCTCTATTTCTATTCAAGTTTTGCTTGAGCTTCAGGGCTCTTATTTTCATCTTTTATACATTATTTTTTTAACTTATTACTTTAATTATGCTCCTTATTTAACTGCCTTTTCTACCAATATTTTTTCGTTCATTGTCATTCCTTAACCTTCACCGTTTTTTTCTTTATTCAGTGGGATTTTGAGCACATGTCTAATCTCGTTATCTTCAGATATAAATTTAATTGCCCCTATTTAATTTAAAGTCTTTCATTGTTCACTTTAAATTTTATTACCTCATTAATAAAATGAGATTAAATGGCATCACTTCCTCAATAAGGTTTCCTCCACAATCTCGTTAAGAACTGCCGCATATTTGCCAGTAGGCTAAGTGGGCTGAAGTTTACGGCGGCAAATTTTCGATGAAATTTTTGCCGCCGAGAAATTTGCGAAGGCGGGGCTGAATTTTCTGATGTCCAATTAAATTATTGCTTTTGAATTGTTATATTCAGAGACGTAATTAATCATTGGCGAAGGGGAGCTTCCATGAGTGCTGCCTTGAAAGAGGCCCAGAAGGCACCAAATTCGCGTAAATACGAATTTGAAACAATCTCCAGGAAAATCAAATGAAAAATCTGACAAAAGCAGACAAAATCCCTGTCGGGCTTCGAGCAGGGGCGGACTGAACCGCCGACCAACCGGCCGCTGGACCAGTGCGCCGTCATGGACGATAGAATTTGCGCCCTCATGGGCTATAGGACTCGTGCCCTCCTATAATCCAAGCTATGCGCCCTTTGAGAGAACCCAGTCCGCCCCTGACCTCTAGTCACGTTTGGTAAGATTATGCGGCAAAATTGTCAGAGATTGCAGGCGCCAAAATCGTAAATCCTTTTTTTGTCAAGGGTACAAATAGGAGAGAGTAAAAATTTATTATCCTATTATAACAAATTTTGAGAAGAGTCTGTATTATAAAAGCACTTACAGTTGATCAAGAACTGTGCATGTGGATCACTGTAAAATTGTAATAGCTTATTTTGTTCCTTAAATGTCTGCTTATCTCTTCATTGCTATGTCTGTTTTTTATTTCCTTTGGCATTTTTGATATCTTGATATATCTTTATTTCTTCATTTGTTCGCATCGACTATCAACTAATTTTTGATTATGAAAAGGGACTTCTGTTGAGTGAGAAAAACTTTGCCACTCCCATTATATCCCGAGGTTTAATGTAACTCTAAAATATTAAATGGAAAGTTTCAGAAATAAACTGTTGATAAATTTAAAATCATGTGCTATTTTGAGTAATATAAAGAAACCTTCCTGCACCATCACACTTAGTATATGATTAATTTTTGCTTGCACTTTATATCTACTTTGGCCTTTTTTACTCGCATCCAGTTAGTCTCTGGTCTTCCCTCTGTATCCATTATACTTTATCTCAGTATTCTTGGGAAAATAGCTCTCAATTTTTATTTGTAATAGTACTAAAGTACAAAAATAGTGAAATTAAAACTTTTTTTTGTGAAGGTAAAGATTTATTTAGACTGCTTGTATGTACAAGGTATTTTTCATTGCTCTATGATCTCTTGAAAATTAAGCTAAAATATCACAATTCCGTTCATTTAAGTAGAAGCACAAACATTTTATTAGTTTTTTATTATTTTTAATATGTTATTTCGTATAATTTATTAATTAAAATGCATTTTAGGTACGTTCGTAAAGCAAAAACGACGAATTCATAGGGTTCGCTACAATCGGCGGTTGGTCTTTGGTATTACCTGCCAATACTAGTATTATTGTATTAGTATGTAGTATATTGTAGTATTATATATATATATATATATTATAATAGTAGTATTATATATGTTATAGTAGTAGTATTATATATATTATAGTGGTAGTATTATATATATTATAGTAGTAGTAGTATTATATATATATTATAGTAATATATTATAGCAGTAGTATTGCTATAATATACTACTATAATATAGTAGTACATTATAGCAGTAGTATTGTATTTTATTGCATTAGTATATAGTATATTATAGTAGTAGTATTGCGTACTACTTTTAATTGCTTATTAGTCTCAATTAAATTATTTTAATAATTTATGATAAATATGATCACTATTAGAAATTCAGCTTTGCGCAAAAATAGTTGTTCCTTAGTAACATTTGTTTTTTCCCCTTCTTCTGTCGTTTTAGGCGTGGACCTTTATAAGAGCTGCGAAATCCGCTTCTTGTTCAAACACTCTTCCAGTAATGTAGAAAGGAACACCACCGCCTGCTCCTAGAAGTTTGTTGGCACCAACTGCGCCATGTTCTCATACATACTTCCAATACTTTCAGGTTGGTAACAAGTTATCAGATTTCGATAATTAAAAGTATTTTTAATTGGCTGAGAGTTGAATTAGGAAAGTTATGGAGTGTCATAAGCTTCCGAATATTTAATTTTAATACAAAACTACTATAAGAAAATTAATTTTGGTATAAACTAATTGATCTGAGATATCATAATACATATATATATATAAAAGTTTTCCTCGCCCATTCTTGGCGGAAACAGGCTTTGGGACGGGCAGAGCGCCATGTTCCCAAGCCTCTTTTTACATCACTTCTTAATGTGCCATGTCTAGAAACTTCCTGACAATGTGACACGTGTTTAGGATTGTGGCTTTTTGTATTTCAATGTAGGTGTTTGGGTCAATGTTGAGTATCTCCAAATTCGTCGCAAGCGTTTTTGGTACTATCCCTGTTGCTGAGATGACTAACGGGATGATGAGGATCTTTTCCATACCCCATATATCTCGTACTTCATGTCTGAGATCTTGGTACTTGGTGATTTTCGTTGTGTAGGTTGTCTGTATGTTATTGGTGTTGGGTACTGCTATGTCGATTAAGTACGTGGTCTTATTCGATTTATCGACGAGGGTTATGTCAGGACGGTTATGTGGGACTGTCTTGTCTGTTATGATTGCTCTATCCCAGTAAAGCTTGTGTGTTTCGTTCTCATGCACGGTCTCTGGCTCATATTTGTAGTACGGGCATTTTTCTGTCAGAAAGCCAGCATTCGCTGCCAATTTCTGGTGGACTATTTTCGCTACTTGATCGTGTCTATGTTTGTAGTCTGACTGCGCAAGGATCTTGCATCCTGCCATCACGTGTTGGATTGTCTCCGATGCCGCATGACAGTGTCTGCATTTGTCGCTTTCTATGTCTTTTCTCTGGATGAATTTCTGATTGTTCCTTGTTGCGATCACTTGGTCTTGGATGGCTAGCATGAATCCTTCTGTCTCTGGCTGGAGAGTGCCTTTGGCCAGCCAAGAATTTGATGCCTTTTTGTCAACGTGTGGTTGTTGCAGGTCATTGTAGTGCCTGCCATGTAATGGTTTTCCGGCCCAAGTTCTCAGTTTCTGTTCGTTGGCTGTTTCGAGGACACGCTCTTCGGTACTACACAGGTTTAGTGGCGTGTAATTTGCATCTGCTTGTATTATGGCTTGGATGAGTGGCGATCGGGGACTCTTCAACTGGAAGTATTGCCTCATGCTCTGGATCTGCTTGTCATGTAAGTCTTTGAGGTCCGCTTGTCCGCGTCCTCCTTCTTCCCGGGGTAGTGTTTGCCGTTCAATTGCCGTTGCAGGGTGTAGTTGTCCGGCTCTTCTCTGGATGGTTCTCATTTTCCGCTGGAGTTGTTCTAGTTCAGTGTTGGACCATTTGATGATCCCGAAGGAGTAGGTGAGCACTGGTATGTATAT
>QLNU02003225.1:61845886-61874540 GCA_006491805.2 Dysdera silvatica | reverse complement strand
GGCTGAAAACTAAAGGTAAATCTGTTACTCAAATTTCTGTTGCATTGAACCGTTCAAAGCGAGGCATTTATCGAGTGTTATCCCGGGGTGATCAGTATCAACCAAAATCACGATCTGGGAGGCCTCGAGTGACCAGCATTCGGGATGATAGACAAATACGAAGATTGGCTTCAAATGAAAGCCTGTCTGCAAATCAAATAAAAAACACGTTAGCAATGCGAGTGTCAAGAGAAACCATACGTAGAAGGATTGTAGAATGCAGGCATTTGAGATATGCAAAAATGCGCCGCAAGCCCTGCTTGCAATTACATCATAAACAAGCACGACTACAATGGGCAAGGCAGCACATATCATACAGTGACGAATGGCTGCAGGTGTTATTTAGTGATGAAAAAAAGTGGAACTTAGATGGTCCCGATGGCCTTTCGCACTACTGGCACGATCTTCGAAAACGCCCCTTAAGTCGGTTCAGCAGACGTCAAGGAGGAGGTTCAGTCATGGTTTGGGGAGCCTTTAGCTTCAATGGACAGACTTCTTTGGCGTTTTTGAATGGAAAACAAGATTCCAAGGCATACCAGGCAACTCTTGAAAGTCACCTATTACCTTTTGGCGAACTTTTATGTGGACGAAACTGGGTTTTCCAACAAGATA
The DNA here is from genome assembly GCA_006491805.2 of Dysdera silvatica. NCBI lineage: Eukaryota > Metazoa > Arthropoda > Arachnida > Araneae > Dysderidae > Dysdera > Dysdera silvatica. The sequence continues at coordinate 61,873,889 of QLNU02003225.1, read as the reverse complement.
ATGCGTCCATCCACACATCCAGGTCAACAAAAGAATGGATGAGCGCTAAAAATATTACAGTTCTCGATTGGCCTGCTCTTAGTCCTGACTGTAATCCCATCGAAAATGTATGGGGCATACTAACGAATGTTGTGTATGCCAATGGAAAGCAATATCCGTCCGTTTTAGAACTTAAAAAGGCTATAGAAGAAGCGTGGTTTAATTTTGAACCAGAAACCTTTCAAAATCTTGTGCTTTCAATGAACGACCGCGTATTTAATCTAATACGAAGTAATGGTGGCTACATTGATTATTAAAATTGTTCATTTCCTTATGCAAGTGCTAAAATTTATGTTTGTGCCTAAACTTTTGTGCCACATATTTTACTTATTTTAAGTTATATATTGCAGCAAGTTCGCTACTGATGTGATTTCTGTTCTCAAATTTTTAATTTGCATATTACATGTGTTCATACTTCGTAATATTAAAGTTCCTACTTCTTCAGTTTTAATAGTATTTTGTTATACTCAAATTTGTGTTGTGTCTAAACTTTTGTGCAGGCCTGTATCTATCTTCAATTGACTTAACTTTCCTTTGAACCAGCTCTTCCTTCTTCCAAAAATTTGGTATTTGTTTTAAAAGAGCTCAGTTCGGAATTTGAGCATCTATCCGTTAAATGCGATTTTACAGGAAGCTGGGAAAATACGAGATTCAAAAATAAACTTTCTTTCAAAAATCCGTTTCTCGATTCATCTTTTCAAGTCTTTCCAGTTGATACTTTAATAGCTTCAAATAGAACATAGATACACTTCCAAAGTATCGGATTACTAAGATGATACTAGAGTCATAGATACTTTCGTTCCAGCGTTCTGATCTTCAGATTTGCATATGTTTTACGTTTTAGATTGGTATCAATTCTTAGTATATTTCTACTTTTAAACAAAATATGTATGAAAGTTTAGGTTTGATTTTCTGGAATGAAGATGGATAAGTGATGTCAGAAAAAAATTAGAAAAAGAGAAAAAGTGGAGAGGGTGTGAAAGAAAATAAAAAACGTTAATCGCCCCCTTTCTCCCTATTCAGGTAACATCAAGATATTTTTACCCTTACCAAGCTTTAAATAATTTCCTTCAATTCTATTTAATCTGAAAGATTACAGAACATCACAAATCTGCGATTTACAATCGAAAGTGTTTTATGCGCTTCAGAGTTTTAAAACGGTATGCATTTAAAGTTTCGAATATTTTTATTTTTTATTCTTAGTTTATACTTGGATAAATATTTACTTATAGTATATATATATATATTCTTTCTTCAAATATGAAAAATTTAAAGAGTTTAATTTTTGCAAACCATTCTAGACATGTTTTGTAAAATCTTAATTTCTGTTACATATTTTTCATTATTTTCGCGTTTATAGTTATAGAGGATTTAAATAAAACTTTCTGCACTGACTATGTGCTAAAACGTTTGCAGTAAGACTTTATTAATACAAATTGTAAGTTGTTAGTTTTAAATTAAGATTTGTTTCATATAATAATAAAAGTGAAGGATTCATGATTGCCATGATTGCCAAGTTATCCCGACAAAGAACAACATAAAATACATCCTTATAAAAACTTCGATAACGACAGATACCGCCAGTACCACTTAACAACAAAAAAATTCAACATATTACATCAGGTTGCACAATATTAACGCAAACTAACTACAAGCAGACACCACCAGGTGGCAAAAATGATTCACCAAAAGTTAGCCATCCGAACTGGTTTAATAGAAACTAAACTACTCTACTAAAAGTGTATGCCAGAAAAGTATTTTAGAAAATTAAACATATGAGTTGTACTGGGATAGCTGACAAGAAAATAAGACCACACAACTGATAATAAAATTTGCGAAACCGCAAGTATTACAGATATAGCAATCTCAAACACAAAGAACATACAAACTGCACGGACAACAAAAATTACCAAATATCAAGACCTTAAATTTGAAATTGAAGACTTGTGGCATATGGGAAATGTTGACATTGTACCTGTCATTTTGTCAACCACTGATCTAATACCAACCATACTTGCGCAGAAGCTTGGAAACACTTCAACTCGACCCCAACACCTACACTGAGCTACCAAAGGCCACCATAGTAAACAGATGCCAAATAGTCAAAAAGTTCCTAGACACAACACCCGAAAAACTACAGAATTGAGTCTTGAATAATTGGCACTGCCCATTTCAAATCCGTTCCTCAAAAAGCGAGAACACATAAATAATAATAATAATAATTTTTAGTCCAAATTAGACGCCAGTTATAAATAACTGGATCTTTAAACATTGAACATAAATACCGTCTTCAAATTGCTAAACCCAATTTCAAACGAAAAATAAATTATTTTCATACATTCTTCCAAAAAATCAGCAGGTACAAACTTTATTTTCCTTAAATGTTGAACTTACCATATTTCATATTTAAGCGAGGCGTTCAGTAAATACTCCCGGTTCAGTAAGAACCCCCCACGAAATTAAACCCTGGCTACGGTCTTGCGTAAATAGCTTATGTAAATAATCAGCTAAATTCTGATGCTAACAGCGCGTGACTACCAAATTAGCTTTTAACGCTTTAAAATCCTTTATTTCCGGTTTTTTTTGTGACTATTTTCTATATATATTTATAATTCCTACTAATATATATAATTACTACTTCCTACTAATATATATATAATTACTACTTCCTACTAATATATATAATATATAATTCCTTCCTAATTTATAATTCCATTTTTGTTTTCGGAAAGTCACATAAATTCAAGTTATCAAAATATGTGCTTCGATTATAAAAGGACACATAAAATGCACAGGCAGGTCGTCTGAATTATGCGGGTCATGCACTAAGTACCAATGATATAACCCAAGGAGCAGGGTGGTGAAAGAAATTTTAAGAGGGAACAAAAATATTTATATCTGCCAGTGCAGGAAATTTCGAATGAATTTATGGGAACAACATGTGCAAAGTAGAAATATCTTTTATAATAAAAAAGTCTAGAATGATATGTTCAACCTGGCATAATAAATGTAGGCAAATAAGAATGAACATAAAAATGGCCATCGAGTTGGTAATTATACCTAGGAATTGCCATTTCAGTAATCATGAAAAAGTCTATAATTTAGTAATTGTAAAAAGGTTAATAAATAATCAGATAATTAGGAAGAAATTACTAACTTCTATACTTTTTTATATACTATTACTAACAACGTCGAGTTTTCAAAATCTTGAATAATTAGTACTATTAAGGGGGTCAATAGCATTTTTTTACGCATTTATACATTATATTATAATATATGTAAAATTCCAATTTATTTCAAATGATGGGGGGATCCCATATAGCTCTAGGCCTATGACTATTGCTAATTATTATTGAAAGGGTTGGCTAATTTCGTAATACCTGAAATAGTTAATATTTCTCCATATAATTAATGAGCATACATTAACTATTATTTATTTTGAGAAAAAGAGATTCCCAAAGAAGAGATAATTCCCTCTCTTTTCCCTAATCCTGGTTCGAATCCAGGATGGGGAAAGCGTCTCTTTTTCTCCAAAATTACATAAGCTCTAGTTTGAGCTGTAATTAATACGTGGGTGGCAAAAATTATAGTATAATAAATTCCCCCACGAAAACTCACAAAATTCTCGCCCCGGAGGCTTTCTTGTGTTGACCATATTTGGCAATTGTGTTATCCCTGCGGAGGGTAATAATACCTTAACGTTAATAATCTAATAACCATGGAAAGAAGCAGAGCCGTTTCTACCATTAGGCCAGAGTAGGCGACCGCTTAATATTTTTAAATCAAACAAAGAAAAAATTGAGCAAATGAGGAGAAAAAATGAAAAAGAAGAAAAATTAAAACATATAATTGTTTTCAAAAGCATACGAAACAATTAGTTAATAAGTCTTTACTTTGACGAATGTAAAATTTCTTGATGTGTTTCATTGTTTAATTTTGCACACGGATTCTTTTATATCTAATACATTTAAGCCTTCTAGCTCTGATAATACAACGTTGTGTTTTGAAATATTACTCCGTCAATATTACAATTTTCAAAAATATAAAATGTTGAAATTAAACAATTATAACATGTAGCAATTGTTTTACTATTCACAATACCCTAATATTACAAAATAACTAATATGTCTAAAATATAAATATAATTAACGGGTTTAATGATTAAAAGTATAATAGAAGATTTACATTGTTCTACCGCTGGATGTTAGTGGTGGTAAAGAGGCGAATATAGACGAAAGAGCTATGGTGGCAAGAAGATGAGGGCGGCAAAACACCTAGAAACGGTTTTGGAAAGGAGTATAAAGATTTTGACGATCGTGGGAATGTTTATTAGTCAAATAATCATGGAAAGGTGTAATTATTTGGTAATCATGGAAAGGACTACTTATTTGGTAATCATGTAAAACATTCCATTAAATAAATAATATCGTTATGTTCATGAACACTTTTCAAAAATAATTTTTGAAACTACATTTTTATAGATCCCAATATTAAAACGATTATTATTTCTTTAAATTTTGTTTTCCATAAACCCAATTTAATCGATTAATCGTCCCTTTCCTCTCAATACGTAGGGATAAATAGAATAATCGATTGACATTGCTTAATCGATCACTTCAGTTGTGAAACATCCTTCACTATCGATCTTTTCGAATGGCACCTGGCACATGTATCGACCATACTAACCAATCTCTTTTTTATTTCGCTGCCAGTGTTACATAGTTATATTTGTAGGGATATGCTTTTATACATTCTTAAACGTTTAACAAAAAATCTTACTAATATTTCTAGTAATTTCTAAATTTCATTTTTAAAAATAATTGCTCTAATTAAAAACATTTTTACATGGCACTCATTTTCTGTTATCTTTAGCATCTGTGGACGTGTTTACCCGTTTTTCATCAGGAATCTATCCATTGTATCTTTGATCCATCTGCTTTGATCTTTGCTCTTTGATTCGATTTTTCTTTGTCTTATGATTTGTATTTTTGATCCAACAAACATTGCAACTATTGGAAAAATTCCATTTCTCAACGATACGAGACAATTCTATGTAGGAACATTTCTACTGAAATTCTTTTTTTACAAGTTACCATATTGAATTTTCAAAAACATGGGAAAATAAATATGTCTGTTTATTTTTACCGTCATATTGTAATAAAAAATACTTTAAGGTAGCATTCCTTGAACAATTATCCCTAGTCTATTTCAGCCACTATTTACTTGTTTTAGATAAAGCAAGTCACAACTCCAATGAGAAAAAAACCATTTTGATGACAAAATTTGCCCAATTGATCAGATCAAGCCGAGTAGCTTAAACGGTAAAAAAGTATCATGACCGAGATCCAATTGTTCAACCTGATCATTCCATTCTCTTATTATCTTGTGTATCCGAAAACAATTCCAACTGAAGGAATTTTCTCTTTCTAAGCTTCTTATTGTCCTCTGCTTTTAAAAATAACTATGTTTTTTCTGCAACTAATGATTTAGTGAATCTCCCATAAAAAGATTTAGTGACCGCGTTCTCCCATAATTTGATTTCCTGAAATGATGAATTGCGTTCAAGAATTTTTGAGAGCAGATATTGCGTTGGGCGAATAATAGCTCCACTAAGCTTGGAAAACCGAACGACAATTTCGCATCCAAACTGCTTTTGCTGACGACACTTTTTAAAAATCACTTCGTCGGTCTCAAATAAATGAACATAAATGAGACCCGTAACTTTATGTTTTCGAGCGCTAGTGGCAACCGGTTGTTTGTTGAAAACAGATTTATTTTGAAGTGACATTCTCTGACCATTTTCCGGGAGTTTAAAGCGATTTTCCGTCACATCAAAAATGAGGTCTGTTTTCTTTTTGATGTGCAATGAATCTCGTTTAGGACAAGGAAAGCAGATATAACGTTCCATGGAACCTCCATTTCATCTTCGTCATCTCCAACCATTATCTATTTATTTACGTGCACTCTCCACCGACTGAAGGTCTCTGAGTTATTTCTTTGCATATCTGGTTCAAATTGTTTGTGTGTATGTGCTATTCCATCCTAATTTTTCGATCGATCTACCCTTTACGCTCTTGGTGTATATTCTTTTAATCATTAATGGCTCGTTACTATCTGAGATTTTTCGTTTTTCATCACTGATCAGTCTTAATTTTTGAGATGAGAGAATACCCATGTGCGTGTATGTTCACATTTTAATAATGAAGTTAATGTATTATAGGGTTTGGCCATACATACAGGGTGTCCCAAAAATATTGACAGCAGCTCTAATTCCGTAAATATTGATCCTAGACATATGTATTAAATTGGAAAGCGGCGTAAAAAAAAGGTGCAGAATTTTATGAAATTTATTAAAGTTGCAGAGGATTATTTTTTGAAGAAATACAAAATTTAAATTTTTATACAGTCCCCGTACACAAAAATTTCCAATAAGTGAAATGTGCCCCATAATCCAATAGGTCAATATACAAAATTTCAGCATTCTAGTGGATAAAAGAACCAGAGATATCAAGACCCAAAATAATGTGACTTAGCAGAATGAATTACCCCTTTTCCCGGCATATACCTATTGCTCCCTTCAAAAAGTGTTGTCAGTCAGTTATTTTGGACTTTCATATCTCTGGTTCTTTTCCCACTAGAATGCTGAAATTTTGTGTATGGGGAGCATATTTTGTTTATTGAAGTATGGGGCATATTTTGCTCATTGGAAAATTTTGTGTACAGGGACCGTACAAAAATTTAAATTTTGTATTTTTTCGAAAAATAATCCTCTGCAATTTTAATCGATGTCATGAAATTCTGCACCTTTTTTACGCCACTTTCCAATTTAATACATATGTCTAATTTCAGTATTTAAAGAATTAGAGCTGCAGTCGATGTTTTTGGGACTGTAACTGGAAGTGGCATTTTAACCTGTCCTACACGTATTCGATTGGGGAAGAGATCTGAAGATCTGGCAGATCAAGGGACGTTCGTAACTTTCCTTGGACATTTCCTGAAGACGTTAGCTGTGTGCGGTCGGGTATCATCTTATTGAAAGATGGCACACAGCAGACACGACAGCATTGGTGGCATGACGGATTTCAGGATATCATGTGCGTGTGCTCAGGGTATGCTAGACATGTGGTACAGATCCACAAAAAGGTAGTAATATTACCGACATTTAATTTTTGCATTTATTCTCATTAAAAATTCCCTTGATTGTTTGCTGGCGTTGCGTAATCCTTAAACACAATTTACTAATGCTTCTTGAAGAAGAAGAGGCATTTCAAAGTATATGCATATTGTACTAAATTCGCGTTAATAGACCAGGTATACGAATATGCACACTTTTGAGTTCTTTAAACAGATGCATACAAATATCGTTGAAAGTTATATTTACAATGTATCACGGACTTTAAACCACTTGGAAGTCAAAACGGAGTGTATCATGTAGCGACAACCTTCAGAATTGGAAACCTTCTACATGAAGGAAGTCACCTGGAGAAATTTTCTCTTTGAGATGGTTTCACTAAAACTTCAAATTTAAGCCTTATTGTTAATTTACAGGATAAACTTAGAAGCTAAAAAGCTTTAGAGTGAAACCGATAACTAAAAAAAATATCTAGATGATCTATTCGACTCTATATTCTGAACTCATTGACGACAATCTCACCCTTTCATTTCTAGGATGATATGGAGCTTTTCTGAAAATATTGCCGTTGTTCTGATATTAAGAGCATGATTTACTAACACACTGTATATTGTATAGAAGTTGTAGTTTCAGTAAATGTGTATTTCATTCATTGTGTTTACTTACTTCTGGATGAAGACTTATCCAAGTGACCTCCACACATGTATGTATATTCGGAGCAATTCGATTTAATGTGTTGCCATAACCTCTCTTTCTCATTTTATTTATCCTTCTCACAGACTTTGATGGCTTTTTGGACGCAAATTAAAACAATTCCTATAACCGTCCTTAGTAAGTTCTTGCAATATGGCCATCCCATTGCCATTTGAGCGTTTCTACTTTTTATTTATAAATGTGTGTATGTGCAAAACTTACTTCATACATATTTTTATAATAAAAACTTATGTATGAGACGCGTTTTAATATCCTAAAAGATTTGATTTACAATGTATTTTGAAGTATTTTGTATTTTGAGTATTTTTGTATTTTGAGACTTCACCAAAAGCTTCACTAATTGAAATTGACTGGAGTCTAAACACAAACATTATTGAGATCATAATTAAATTTACATTTACAAAAACCAAAAGGAAGGAAAAAATAGAAACACGGCTTTATGAAAATGAAAGTAAAGAATGAATTTTTCGTTCTCAGTTTGCATTATTAAACGCAATTTAATTCTTTACTTACGCAAATTAAATATTTTGCACGTGTAAACAAATGTTTATTTTCTTTGTCCCCAATTTTTAAAGAAATCTGATGTGAGTGTACCAAATTAGCAGGTTTTTATTAAATCCTGCAATTAGTTGATCAGATGTAAATTTTTTTAAGAACAATTAGTGCTTTTAATTAAACAAAGAGAGCTTTTCGTTAAGTAGCATTTAGTATTCACTCTGACTAATTAACTATAAGTTCCTAACTGCAAACACAAGGGTGTTAAAATTGAAGTAACTCTAATTAGAGGACATGGAAGTGAATTCTAAAGCTCGGAATGAAAAACAAATTGAACAACAGGTACCCCAAAAGATGATGTCCTATTTATTAATTAAAAATAGTTTTAAAATTTGTCACCAGATGGTGATATGGAAAACAAATCACAAGTTCAGTGCCACTTCGTATTGCTATATGGGCGTAGAGTTATATGGGCCCGAGCCCCCAATAATCTGAAATAAATTGCGATTTTACATATACTGTAATGTATAAATGTACATAAAATGTGCTTGCCCCCCCCCAATGATTTTGACAACTCTACGCTGATGGCTAATTGTACAATGTATTATATACTGTATTCCAACAACATTTTTTCAATACCAGAATTTTTTACTGTAAAATATATCAATGACATAATAGGAATTGTCAGTATATAACATGTAAAGCTATGCCTTAGATCTGAAAAGGTTTGATATCCTTCCCAATGTAGCTGGTTTTTCAAAACTCTACAGTCAGAAATAACGTGGGTTTAAGTTCGGTGATCGAAGTAACTAGGATGTATAGAAGTAATGAATGATAATCTGCGCGTTTACAAAGTGACGTTTTGTGAATGTTTGGACGCAACAAAAGATGTATAATGGCTCACTATTTTGATTGAATCTATTCTGGAGGTATTACACATTTTTCAGTTTTATTTAAGCTCTGGTATTGCGAAATTTCTCAAGATTTCATAATGCCGCTGGCCAGTGATCTAGCAAATCTGAAGTTCAGTCGATGTTACTGTTTCAAAGAATATGGCCTAATGGTGAATGTGGCTACAAATCCAAACCACACTCTCGTGTCTGGAGAATGCAACGAAACCAGTTGAATATTTTGAAGTTTTCCAATTGCCCCCATTTTACAGTTATACGTGTTCATGTACTCATTTAAGGAGAAGTGTGTTTCATCATTCCACTGTCGTTGTCAACGATATCCATTGTCATTCGCTCCAAGAGCTATAACACGAATGTGGCACGAATTTCTGTGTCATCGTACTTAAACTACCGTAATGCGTGCATCTTGCACGAACAGTACCGAAGTATGTAACACATTACTTGATTTGCAGTGGAATACGGCACATCTTTATCCAAGGCCGGCCTCATGCCGATTTAGCCTAAGTGGCTGAACTGGGTTCCGCGCTTTTCAGAAAAAAATGCTTTTTTTAATTAAAAATTAAGATACTTTTTATGGCACATAGAGTCAACCAAAATTTCTAAATCCAGCTTAGCTTGATGAGCTAATTGCCCTGAATTAAAATTGGGTAATTAATTAATTTCGAATACCACAAAATATATTGTACCTTCGCATTGTGGTCAGTTTTCTAGCTTCCGAAGAACTTTTTTTTTTAACCCGCCAGCAGGCGCGCCGGTTAGAGGAACGCGAGAACGCGCGCGGGGTGATTTGCACCCCATCTAATTATATAGCATTATTTCATTAAAAACGTCCAATTTTACAGGGAACAATAAGTGGAATTTTCACTTTGTCACCCTACCCCAAAAGATTGTGACTTTGAAGGCAACAGGAAAGAGTTTGGCCAGTTTCAGAAGCAAGGGTGGGCGGTTCTTTTCACAAATTGTAAGTTGTGGGGTGCGAAACACCTCGCGCGCTTCCTCGGGAGTTAAATGGTACTAGTACTTTATATTTTAATTTTAATATACTCTTGATTTCACGAACTCGCACGGAATCAAAAAAAAAAAAGAAAAGAAAAAATATCACAAATACCTAAGATCGCAAATGAAAATTAACCTTAGTTTAGCAAGGGAGTTATTCATAACTAGTAAAATTTGACACTGGTCGGAATATACGAAATACAAATGAAGAAGGTAAAAGATATTTACCATCTGCAAAAATATTCGCAACGTTTCGAGAACTACTGTTCCCTTCATCAAGCGAAAGTGTCAAGGAAGTGTAGGTGTTCGGTATTTATACCCCAACTTTGGTTTTCCCCAAAGCTATCCCGCAGTCGGGTCCCCCCCCCTCCACACACACACTGCCTGAATCTGGATTTTCTAAGAACTGTCCCGCACTCGGTAATTCCCCCTGTCTGAAACTGGTTTTCCCCCATCTCCTAGCAAAAATGCGGTAAGGTTCAGGCATCGATTTTGCGATGTTCATCGCCTTACTTCGCATTCGAAAAGTCTCCCAAGACTCCAGAAAAAGTCTACAATAGCGAGAAGTTACATTTTTATGAAGAACTTTTGTACTTTTCCAATCAGGAACATGACCTTTCTCCCAGGCATGTTCTGCCAGAAGATTAGTCATCTCACCTTTCTCCACAGCACGATGATGTTCTTTTTTATGTGTACAAAGAGTTCTTTATGCAATAATTTTTTTTTTTAACAACAAACAGTTCTTCCCGTCTCGCCAGTGTATACTTTTTCGCAGTCTTTGCAGGGTATCTGGTAAATTGTTCCAGTCAATTCATCCATTGGAACTCGATCTTTCACTCTCACCAACAGGTCACGTAAAGTCGATGTAGGTTTATAGTAAGTCTTGATGTCAGATTTCCTAAGAATACGCGCAATCTCCTCAGAAGTCCTCTCCACATATGGCAAAACAACCGTCCCTCTAGTCTGTCTCTCCTCAACCTGTTGAGGTTGCTCGCGGGTTAAAAAACTAGTCTAATGCAGGTTTTTTGATCTGAGGTGAGTGGCGGATTTCAAGGGGTACGAAAAAGAATGACTTAAGTTCTTGAGTAAATGAGTCATCATTCAATCAGTTACTAGTGTACTTCGAGGAATACAAGGTAAGTAAATCAGAACCTGATGGCTTAAATTATATTTCCTATTCATGCACCGAATTAAAGGCTTGTTTCTTAAGTTCAATTTTTTTTCATCCGCAATACTGTATGTATTTCAAAAATTTGAAACTTTGCTTTTTCTTCTTCAAATATGATATTGTTATTACATGGTGTGTGTGTGCTATTAATTTCCATTCTTTTTTCTTATCAAGATACTAGAAGCTATATTGCATTTAAAGCAACCTGGAGTAATGCTCGAAAAGTTTCGGGAACATATTCAAATTCAACTTCAAACAAAAAGTCAAAACACTTTTTTGAAGTTGAATTTGGTCACGTTTCTGGTGCTCTTTGAGCGTTAATATAGTGTGTATGAAAAGTTTAGTCACAAAAGTTATTTAACATTTAAGAAAAAAATTACAATATAAAAAAAAATATTAAATACATCCATTTCATTATGCAGCACATGCTGCTTGCATATATATAAATCCAAAATCTCTGATATTTATTTAATAAGTAAATTAAAATGAAAAATGACTGTCTCAAAAATTTAGTCATAGTTCAATTATTTTGAAAGTTTTAGATGAAGGAGCCGACATCACAAACAGCAAGTATAAAGCTTAAGTTTTCTTCTAAAAGGCATTATAAGAATGCTGAAAATAAAACAGTTGAACAATAAAGAGAGATAGCTCTGGTCAGCGGCGTAGCGACGCCAATTCAATAAATGCAGTTGTATTGGGGCCTTTGCTCTTGGGGGGGGGCATTTTGGCAGTCGAGGCTCTTAGACAGCACACCAAAGGATCCTGGTGGGCGTGGGGACCCCACCCGGTGATTGTCTGGGGCCTAAAGTTCCAGAAGACCACTAGCTCATTTCTGAATTGTAATTCATCGGAAGTTTTGTTTTTGTTTTTTGGTTTTACGGCTCAAAGACTACAGTGGTCATGCTGCGCCGGGACCTACTGTTTTCCGAGGAATCCGAACCTCTTAAGGCCTAGGGAACCAAACCCCGGACTACAGTGAGCAGTGCGATCTTTATGAGATCTCTGAGTAAGCGTTCTTTTTGCACTGCTGGGAGTCGAACCCGGATTAGCGGCGCACTAGGAGAACGCGTTACCACACTGCGCCACCGCAGGGCCGACTTAATGGGACTGTATTAAAACTTGTGGTGCAATTAAATGGGTCCGAGCATAGTATTTATGGAGCATTAGCCACAACTGCCATAATTTCGTTCTAGAAGGCCACGTTCGATCTTTATACTTGATGACAAAAGAATTGTGAGAATGGTGTCATCCCAGAAAATTTCCTTAAAATAAATAAAAAGATATACAAGCTGTAAATTTTGAAAGGATACTATTCAGTGAAGGATTAGGCAAACATGTACAATAGTTTACCGAAAAATGGCTCGAAAACCATTTTTGAAACCACGACACATATGGAGAAATCACAGTGGATACGAAAACATATTCTTTTTGAAAAAATAAAAAAAGAAGCACCATGAAGAAATTATCTGTTTTTATTGAAACCTCTATGTGTATAAAACATATAGGCAGGTAAGGAAATGATAAATTCAAGACCGTAGGGCCCATTAATGACGAGAAATTGCACAGTGAATGTTCAAATCAATAGTTGGTGAAACTCCTCCTGGCGGCAATGCATGCTTCTATACGTCTAGATAAGGAGTGATAAAGATTCCTCATGTCATCCTGCGACGCATTCTGCCAGGTATTTCGCATTTGTTGCTCCAGATCTGCGACATTTTGAAGTACCTAAATCTGGCGGCCTGCCATGTCCCATACATGTTCGATTGGTGAAAGGTCTGGTGATCTTGCTGGTCAAGGAAGGGTATCAACAGCACTGGGGTAGCTCACAGATATGCGAACCATATGGGGCCTGGCATTATCTTGTTGGAAAATGGCCGCAGGCTGTCGTGTCATGAAGAGTAACGTAAACGGCCACAGGATGTCATCAACATATCGTTGAGCTTTGAAAGTTGTATGCAGGATGACTAGGGGTGTCCTGCTGTCGTATGAGATAGCACCCCACATTATCGCACTAGGGGTAATGGCTGTATGCCTCTGTTAAACAAAGGGTGGTTGGAACCGCTGGCCCTGGCACATCCACACATGAATTCAATGGTCGTCTGCTCCAAGACTGAAGCGGGATTCATCGTTGAACACTGTAATCTAATAAATTAAATTAAAGCCAATCTAATCTCTATCTGGCAGCCATGATGATCGGCTACGACACCACTCCAGACGACTCTGTCAGTTGTGTGGGATTAAAAGCAGCTGTAAGCGTAACCTCTCCTCAGCCAAGCGTCGTGAAATGGTGGAAGGTGCCACGAGTGGTATGGAAGAGACCGTAGCACGTTGGATGGCGGACAATGATGCCTTTTCATCAGCTGGGGCCTGTCTCACAACCAACCAATCTTGCCTCACATTGGTGCACCTTCGCCTTCCAGAGCCTTTATTCTGCCGATGAGTTCCTCGCAGAAACCATTGCTGCCAACACCTTTGCACAGCAGTGTCCGTACGGTGCAGGTGGCAGCCTATTGCTCAGTAGGACCAGCCAGCTTCAAGCATCCCGACTATGCGACCACGTTCGAAGTCATCCAACTGGCTACATAATGTTCGACAACGTCGTAACGGTGTAACGACCCAATGCCGCCAGATGCGGATATCTTAATGGATAAAAATGGTACATGCTGCGGTCGTTAAAGCTGCACCCGTTCAACCTTAGAAACCATTAGCTTAGACTAACTGACGTATCCTTTATAACGACCCTCTGTTGATATCAGATGGGAAGTTACTTGATCTCGTTTCGTAAAAGTAGGTCCGTCAACTATTGGGTTTATGCCTAAGATAATAAATTGGCAATAAAGATGCTCCTCTTTGCTGAGATCGTTTATCTTATAGCTATTGTGAACTATGTTTCGTAAAGTACACTGTCGACATCTCACAAATATGTGAAAATTAGTAAACCAGCTCGAAATCGTTAGCGTTTAAATTTCGTATAATAGCTGGGGCAAATAGGGGTTTTTTTCTCGCCTTTTTTGTTTATTGGCTATTTTAGCATAACGTGACCTATAGTTGTAGCCAATAAAAAGTATAGTTTAAAAAAATTGGAGAAATTCATAGCAGAGAGGTAGAAGATGTAAAAATTTTGGTAATTCGGTTTTAAGAGAGAGTGCAATTCGGATGAGGATTTGGGGGGTAAAAAGAGTGAACTTGTCTTGTTAATATAAGAATCGAAGTTCTAGTTAAAAATATGAAGTAAGGGTGTGAAAGGGCAGCCCTCTGGGACCCACTACGGGCTAGTGTTGTGATGAAATATCATAAAAGGTATTAAAGCCGTGCTCTACGCACACGTGATATGAAGATGACGATGATGAAGAAGGCCCTAACGCCCATGTGTAACTCCCTTTAAATTAATACCCTCAGAGACAAATCGTGAATTAGGGATTATGTTTTTAAGTAACTTTATAATTAATTATATAAATTTTAGTTTATTGATAAGCCGCTGAGGCAAAGGGCATAGAATTGTAAAGGTTGAATGCGTGAAGTAGGAAGGAGGAGGAATTGTGCAAGGGTTTCATTGGGAAGGGTGGCCGCCGGAGGCGGCGCTGTAATCCCAGACAGGGCCTGAAGTAGGAAATTATTGTATTTTAATGAAGTAGAATCAATTACAATTATTTGTCGTAGGGTGTATTTAATGTAAATAGTTTTAATAAACATTTTATGTTGTTATTATTATAAGCATGAATTATTATAATGAGTCTTATTCGGTTTTCACATGTGGGATTTTAATTGGGAAGGAGCCACGAACAGGGTTATTGTTATTTCGCAATGTACTAAAGAAAAATACTACACTATATGATATTTGTTTCGGCAACACCAATCTCCCACTATTATTATATGTGATTTTAAAATATGTGAAGGAGCAAAAAAAAGTCATTCGCCACACAGCCACCCCCAGGAGCATTTTCTATGGCAAATGAAAAATTGCTTTTAATGCCTGAGACTAATTGCTTTTCGAGTGCAAAAGCAATTCAAAATTAATTTGATTGTTTCATTAGAAAAATGCAGTTTCCGCATAATATGAATTCATAAATTACTATCTCCATTTATTTCTCATTAGTGGAAACATTGAAACTTCCGTGAATTAAGCGTTTCATTTTTATTATTATATTATACATTTTGATTTAGCCAACATTTCAAAGGACTATAAAATTACATGGAAACTTTGCAGACGCGGCCTAATTAGCCAAACAAATTTTATCAGAAATTATAATTTATTACTACCACTATTAATATTGCACGAATTTAAATATAACCAAAATTTGCGTAGATCTAATATAAAAGTATTTTTAAAGGCATTAATTAAAATGTGAGTTTCGTTTCCTAATTTTCGTAAATAGTTGTAATTCCAACGTAAAAGCAGATATTAATTATGGCATATTTATTATTTACGAAGATATGACTTATTAATCATATGTTGTCCTGTATATTTTCTATAAAAACCAGTTTTTTATTTATACTTTTATTTATACATGTAGCGAAGTTGGTGAGAGCACCTGCTGGGATTGTAGAAGGTCGTGGGATCGTGCCCCACCAGACACGAAAACATTTTTTCTTTTTTCACCATTTTCACCAAACATTTCACCATCTAACCGTGCTAATAACATCAACATTACTATTATTACGCCTAAAAACGTTAATAAAA
This sequence comes from Dysdera silvatica, assembly GCA_006491805.2. Taxonomy (NCBI): domain Eukaryota; kingdom Metazoa; phylum Arthropoda; class Arachnida; order Araneae; family Dysderidae; genus Dysdera; species Dysdera silvatica. The sequence continues at coordinate 61,857,753 of QLNU02003225.1, read as the reverse complement.
AATGTTTCTTAATTTAATCTGCTTAGTATTCGATTTGTATAAATATATCTGCTGCAACGGGCTTTTCGATGAATTTAATACCGATCTCTTCGCAATTTGGTTTATAAAGAAGTCTATATACTGCCCCACTTCCCATAATAGTCGATTTCGAAAAATAAGCTTTAAATACGTTCGTAGGGAATTGATTGTTTGGTCGTCTGTAGCTCAGTTAGTGATAGCACCTTCCCGGATTGTAGAAGGTCGTGGGACCCCACCAGACGCAAAACACATTTCTTTTCCTTACGAACGTTTCACCATCTAACCACGCCATAACATCGGTATTACTATTACTACGCCTAAAAAAGTTGATAAAAATTATTTCTAATTTAAAGACCGGTTATTGATGCATCCCGAAGTCAAAGACATAGTGACTAATGTGAATTTGAAGAATTATTCTACTTTGGGTCTTTTTTGATTAATTTACCATCAAAATTGATATTGATAATATAAACGTAAACAGAAATATATAGGGGTAAAACAATATTTAAGGGCGTGATAAGTCGACAGTCATTTTAACTAGATTTTCGCTAACAAAGAAAAACAACGCTATTATTATTATTAACCATCATCAAGATAAAAAGTTTTTCTCTATGCTTCTGGTGATTTGTAAAGCGAAAATTTAACTGAAATGTGTTGCATTTTTTACATACTTTACCATCAATTTTTTTTTTCGTAAATATTGTATCGTCGTCTTCTCTAGTGAAAGACAAAGTCTTGACGTCGTATTGACTGAAATATGTTGCCTATCTTTTTATATAGTATTTGCATAGGCAACGAGAAAGATGCAGTTGTAACGATGAACTACCATGTTCGTCTAGTGGCTGGAAAAGTCTCGACATCGTATTGACTGAAATATGTTGCTCACCTTCAATGATTTTCCTTAATATCTTTGTTTATATTTCATAGACAACCCGAAAGATGGAGCTGTAGCGACGAACGACCGTCTTCGTCTAGTGACAGGAAAAGTCTCGACGTCGTATCACACGGTGAAGACGGCCCTGACGACACTTCATGAGAAGTACGAGCGCTCTAAGGAGGAACGGAACCTTTTACGGCGGTACACCCTTCTCAAGGCCATCGTGAAAGAAGTGATACAGTTGGACGCCCAGTACTGGCTTCTGCTGGACGTCCCGAAGCAAGAGAAGCAGGAACAAGTGAACACCTATGTATTGAGGGCTTGCGCAGTCTTAGAAAAAGCCTCAGATGTTACCACGTCAAGTGGAGGAAGGGCTTCTACAGCAGACGCAACAACAGGTAGCGTCTCCGCCAAGGGTCAAGCTGCTGCCCAAGCTGAAGAAGAAGCTCGGGAAAAAGAACGAAAAATACGGTTAGAAGGTAAGTCTGACATCTTGTACATTTCCTATCCATGAATAGAACATTTAATATCCATGAATTTTCCTATCCATGAATCCTTCGACTATTCAGTGTCCGCCAGTCAACCGATGAGATGATAGTTAAAAATTGTCGACAACAAAAAGGACAGTGTGAGGTGGCTGACATTACCCCAATCCACATCATACAGTCAGCTACGAAACAATCACCCACCCGAAAACTAACCGTGCTCCAAGTTGGTTGTCTTCAATGATCTGACAAGAATTAGTGTTTCCAAAATTAGAGAGGAAATGTTACATATAGGTGTATAAATAATGGTATCGCTAAGGTCTCTATAACGCTTTCGTGATGGATGTCCTGAAAGCCAAGATGGCTCAGCGTTATATCTATAGGTGCCTATAACATCATTTTGCAAAGACTATCACTCATTATCCACGTTTCTCCTCAAATTTCTATAATTGAGTGAGCAAGTTCAAAGTCAAAAAAAAAATCTAGACAAATGCCGAGTCGCTAGAAAATTGCTAATTTATTTTTAAAACATAAACTACATTAGAAAATTTCAGCGATTATTTCTGAGTTACAAATAAGCAATAAGTGGATAAGCAAAACAAAATTTTCTATTTCTAAATAAGTTGGTAAGCAAAATAAGTAATCTATTTCTAAATTAGTGGATAAGCAAAATTATTAACAAGTGGGTAAGCAAAACAAAATTGTCTATTCTTAAATAAGTGTATAAACAAAACAAAATAATCTATTTCTAAATAAGTGGATAAGCAAAACAAAATTGTCTATTACTGCGTCATAACCAAAATATTAAAAACGACATCGAACCATAATTTTCAAGACATCCGAAGAAGGACTGCGTGTTTCTTGAAACATAGCGAAAGCAAATGAAAATAGAAAATAGAAAAACAAGAAGACTAGAAACAACTGAAAATAACCTCTTAACACACACATGCGTTAAACATCGGGTGTCATGACTGATTACACATCGCAATAATCGGGAAAACACCTACTTGATTAAGTTCATGGATGTTCTAGAAACACCGTTAAAAATGAATGCATTACCTCTTTTACTAGTAGCTGGCATCATGGTCCGACCGACAGAACACCTTAATAAATATTTGACAATTTTCAAAACTAGTAGCCATTTCTTAGTAAATGTTTCAAGTTCATGCATTGGTATTTCATTCTTGGCGCTCGTGATTCTACCAGATTTGAGCAATTTATAGATATTTAATCTGTAGCGAGCTAAGCAAGCTAAGTATCTATTAAAAAGCACGGGTTAGGTAACGAAAGATGAAAGTAATACATTAAAAAGCAAAAATTACACATCAAGAGGCCAAAGCTAGACAACAAAACATAACAATACGCAAGTTGTTACAATCAGTTCAAAACTTCAGTGTGGACCAAGTAGGCGTGGGCTTATGTCCCAGAGATTTTGGGCCCCTCGCAGAGGTCTAGTGTTATTTAAAAGTTACTTTAATCTTAATTTTAAATTCGAAACTTTTGTATGTTTCTTTATTTGCATATCTGTAGTTGGACCACCATTCATCATACCATCTGAAGGCCGTCTGCTCTATTCACGTTACGATTCCGGCGTTGGAGTATCTACATTCTTGTTTCGTCTACATACCTACATGTAATGCATTCAGCTTGGCAAAGCTACGCTCATCTACAGGCATAACAACTAAAAAGTTTTCCATCTTTTACCCGATTTTTTTCCTTTCGAACTACTGTTAATTTGCAACGCCAAATGCCTCCCCCACAAGCTTGGACCTGCCTGGCTGATGATCCGGCGGTTCGATTGGCTATCTTCTTTCGGGGGGGGCGGGGCTTTTAACCTTTTGGCCTAGAGCCCATAAAAACCCTAATCCGGCTCTGGTTGTAAACTTTGATGAAATTTTAAGGTTGTGGAGGTTCAATATTCTTAAACACGCAGTAATTTCTCCCATTAATGATCTTCAAGGAACGTAGTAAAAACGCCTTTAAATAGAAAGAAGCGCTTCAATCGGAACGTGCGTAAATCTATGAAACACTTGCAGATACCGTAAATTATTGTTAATAATAAGAAATCGTCGACAATTCGAACGACATATTTGAGATAGATGACCGTAGTCTTGAACAATTTATCTAATGCGAAGGCTACAGCAACATAAATCTAATGGAGAAAACTCGCGATAGCAGGAAAAAATATTCTATGGTGGTGTTATTACACAAAAACTGGATTTTCATCTAATAACGCAATAATCAGAGATCCGGGAGATATTTAGGATAAAGGTCTTCCGGTATATTATTTGGACAGATGATGGATGGCTTCATTAGAAAAATCTTGATCGTTATTCCCGGGATTTTGTCTATTTATGGTGTATTTTTTTTCAACAAACCAACAAATGGATATCGAACTCTTTCGTTTTTCCACATAACTTATTTTTCGACAGTTCTAGTCAACCAAACGAAATAGTAACGCACACTTGAACGCTCCAACACGACAGTTCCATCAAATGTTCTGAAATCTGTCAAAACCAGAAGCAACTTCTGAATAAAATATGTAAAGCGGCATATTTTCTTCGAATTTTTCTGTGAAAAGACAGTGTATATTTTCAATCACCCAACACGTATTTGTTCCCGAGTGCTTAAGAAGCACCACCTTATATCACAGTATGTAAATTAAATAGACACCAAACCGCAAGTAAGTGAAAAACAAACAAGATAAAATCTGAGAAATATATTTCGTAAAACATGTTTTCAACAAAGCGTTGCACAACGAAATGCGAATACAGAAACAGGCTTTATTTTTGATACAAACTCCGAATACTGTTACTATAGAAATGTTTTTTAAAAATAAGGGAAAGATGCATGAAATATTCTTTTCAAATTGTTTTTATCCATGAGATTGGACGATAGGATAGTTCTTTTACTTTTCTATTTTCTAAGCAGTCTAAAAAATATAACAAAAAAATAAATCTTGGAAGATTTGTTTTGCTCTATTTTAATCGAAATAAACTAACTTTGAGGAAATAATAATAATATGTGCAACAATAGAAGAATAGTGAAAATGGAGAAGTTGAAATAAATTATAGTGTATTAAACATTTTTGATAACTAATGTAAAGTTAACGATGATATTGCAGTGTGCGAAATAAATATGTCCCTCGGTATTTTTGACATAAGAAATGAGAATTTAAAGAGAACTCCCGTGCTATTTACTCCACTGTTTCATGCAAATTGGAAATTCACTCATTGGAGTCTAGAAAAGTGTTCTGCGCATGCGTGGCAAAACTTTATCAATGAAATCCGACATTAGAAAACAAAATAATTATGGCCTTTCTTTACTGTCGTACGCAGGGGATGTTGATAGCTGTTGTAAAAAACCATTGCAATGAAATCTTGTATATTTAACATAGGAATATTTGAGCTGCAGCTCTGTAATTCTCCCTATAATCTCCCTTATGAAATTTTTGCGTACGCCTATGCCTTTCTTAGTTAAATGTGTATGGATATGGGTGCTCTTTGGTAAAAACAGATTTTTTTTTAATTTTGACAACACTCTGCAAAAGACTTAACTAAATTAGTAATTTAATGTGTTAAGTTAAAGAAAATATGTCTGCTGTCCGGCTTATGACTTCCTGCCATCGAACGCTGGAAAATTAATGTCTTGTGAGCGCAAACTGGTATGAATCCCACAAATATTGCCCGAGCTCTTAATAGAAGCTCAAAAGTTGTACGAAATTACGTTAAAGATTCAGCTGGATATGAAAAAATGAAGAGCACTGGCAGATAGCGGCCGGGGCAAGGTAAGTATTGTGTCCGCTAAAACGCATTAGCAATTCCTTTCATCAGTCCAATATTGAAATTTTGCGCCCAAGGCTGTCGCCCCGGTGGCACCTCACACGCTACGTCGTAAGATGATGGAAGGTGCCACGGGTGGTATGGAAGAGGCTGGAGAATATTGGATGGCGGACAGCGTTGCCGTTGCGTCAGCTTGTCGCACAACCAACCAATCTTGTCTCCTATTCATGCACTTTGGCCTTCTAGAGCCTTCATTCCTCCGGTGAGTTCTTCGCAGCAAACATTGCTGCCAACGCCTTGTCCGTAGCAGTGTCCGTACTTTGTAGATGGTGTCCTATCGCTATACAGGATGTTTGGAAAATATCTGGCAAAACTTTAAGGGGTGATAGGGGACACCAAATAAGGCATGTTTGACCATATCCCCGTGTCCGCAAGGGGGCCGGTTTGGCTGTAGAGCGTAACTACTGTTTACGTCCATCACGTTGCTACGTAGCCAATTGCATGAATTAAATGCAATTTTTGATACATAATTTAAGTAAATGAGCTAATAATACAGCAGAGACAAAGAAATCCGGAATTCAGTTTCCTGATTTTGATCTGTGTTACTATATAGTGAAAATAAGCCTAAAACTGCCTTTTTTAGCACACTAGAAAAGAGTTGGGAATGTGCCAAGTATATGTAACAGGTGAAGCACATCAAAATAAACATTTTTTGTTCAGTGAATTTTTTTCCAAAAATTAGCCGTTCGGGCACTACAGTGAATTTAGTATTTGCATCCACCACATTCAAGGTTTTCACAAATGGCTACAATGCGCCATTTCAAAAAGTTTTAAAATTATTTAATGTCAACAGATGTCGGGCTCTCTCCGGCAGCTTTTTTTAAATTAGTTAAATTCACCGGAATTGTATGTGTAGAATTCATACAATCGCACCTGAAGCGGCGAATTCTACACATACAATTCTGGCGAATTTATCTGATTATAAAAAATCGCCGGAGAGAGCCCGGCGTCTGTTGACATTAAATAATTTGAAAAATTCTTGAAATGGAGTACTAAATTCGCTGTAGTGCCCGAACGGCTAATTTTTGGAAAAAAAAACTCACTGAACAAAAAATGTTTCTTTTGATGTTCTTCACCTGTTACACATACTTGGCAGTTCCCAACTCTTTTCCAGTGTGTTAAAAAAGGCATTTTTAGGCTTATTTTCACTAAACAGTAACACAGATCAAAATCAGAAAACGGAATTCCGGATTTCTTTGTCTCTGCTGTATTATTAGCTCATTCACTTAAATTATGCATCAAAAATTGCATTTAATTCATGCAATTGGCTACCCAGTAACGTGATGGACGTACGTAGCTACGCTCTACAGCCAAACCGGCCCCTTTGCGGACACGGGGATATGGGCAAACATGCCTTATTTGGTGTCCCCTACCGCACCTTAAAATTTGCCAGATATTTTCCAAACACCCTGTATATCCAGCCAGCTTTACGCATCCCGACTATGCAATCACGTTCAAAGTCGTCCACTTGGCTATAAGGTCTTCGACAACGTATTAACGGCATTACTGGTTGCGTCTCCAGGGAACTGCAACGCTGATAACGAGAAAAAATAAACCGTCCGAAATTTGTTACCTTCTTTACACGATACGAGTTGCCCAGTAGAAATGCGCGCTATCATCGAAATTAACATTCACTAGCTTTGAAAAATAATCCTTTGCATATTTGGTCTAAAGGAATTTTTATGCGAAATTTCGAGATGTTCGGATTATTTTTTTAGGAGTGCTTCTTCTTCTTCTTTTATTTTCCTATCAAAAGAGTGCATTTGGATTTCTGCATCAAAAGGAAAATGCGCAATTGGTGAACCGTGTCCTAAAGGACAGAAAGGGTCTGAAGAGCAGAAGAGCAGAGAGAAGTCTTCGATCGTACCAGGAAATAGTCAACTGCATTTATCTGCAGATGAAAGAAAGATATTCTTCGCTTTCGGAACTTGATTTTTTTCAACTTCTTTGTATAGCACAAAGTATGGTCAATGTGCGATGATGTTTCTTGATAATGTTTTAGAAAACTTAAGGTATTTCAATGGCTAGATTTTTGATTATATTCACTTAAAAAATGAACTGAAAGTATTATGTACTTCTGATGAATTTGCTGCGAAACTAGTTTATGACATTAAAATTTATAAAAGAAAATCCACTTCAATTTGCATTTAAAGAAATTTAGAAGTTAGCAGAGCTTGTCATGTCGTTTCCAAACTCTGCTGCTACAATCGAACGTTCTTTTTCAGCCCTGAAGGAAATCCATACATGTTATCGAGGAACGCAAGCACAAGAAAGCCTATGCCGTTTAAGTTTGCTAGTAATTGAAAAGACATTATTTCTGGAACTGAAAAAAAACCCTCTTTTTTAAGATCACGTTCTAGGGTATTTTCTAAAAAAAAAAGTAGAATGGAATAAGCAACGAAACGAGGTGATTCGACCTTTCTTTAATAATCTAATCACACCATGAAACGCAAATTCTTTGTGTTTTCAAATAAATGGCGTATGAAAAACTTATCCGTTGGTCTATTTGAAATTGTGTTGAGCATATTTGAAAGTGTAATGATTGATAAATTATTGCATTCAAAGATATCCTACGATTAATTATATGGAAACAAGTAAGACGAGCCCTGTGGTGCGCACATTTAAACTTTTCAAACACTGGCAGTTCTAGACAAAAAAATTTATTGGCACAAATTCCTTCCTATGTGTAGTGAAGCCGTTCAAATTTTTTTCATTATAATTAAAAAGTAAAATTTGGTTACATTTGAGGAGGCCATGGCTTTCCCGGTTCTAACCTAGAACCGCCACTTCTTTCAAACATCGATAACAATGTAATCAACTGTTTACATTAACGTTAATTTTGTAACATGTATAGCATACCCAAACGAAATAGTCACGCAACGCCACTTACATATATATATATTTGGCTAAATCCACATGTCCGTAAAGGGCCCGATGTAACTGTAGAGTGAAAGTATTATTTACATCTATCTCGTTCCTATGTAGGCAATCACATGAACAAAAAAAACTGACACATAACTTAAATGACTGAGCTAATAACGCAGCGAACAGCAAAGAATAAAAATCGAAAATTCCCTTCCCTGGTCCTGAGTAGTGTTGCCATTTAGTCATCAAAGGTATGGAAAACGATTGTTTTACCATACTGCAGGCAGTTGGGAATCGTTAAGCATGTGTAATAGGTGAAGGACATCAAAAGAAACAACTTTGGTCCAGTGAAACAATGTCCGAAAATGAGCCGTTCTGGAACTATAGGGCTGCTATTATTTGCATCCACATTAGTTAATCATATAACAAAATTTGGAAAATTTGCCGTTTTAGCCTAAAACCATATTGGAAAAGGTTTCACTACTTACTATAGTCCAAAATAACTTCCCATGGCCAAATTTATGCAGTTGGGGAATTTATGGCCCAAACGTAAGCCCCACATTTAGGCCATGAATTCCACATTTCATAAATTTGTCCATAGGAAGTGGGTTTGGACCGTAGTCAGTGATAGAATCTCCTCCAATATGGTTCTAGGCCGGAACGGCAAATTTTCTAAATTTTGTTACATGATTAACTAATGTGAATGCAAATAATAACATCCCTATAACATATATCCTTATCTCTGGATTCTTTAAATTCAACATTTTGCTGTGTATGTGAATATTTAACACTTCAAGGGCATGAACCTGTCATCTTTTAAGAAACGTTTCTGCATACAAATGACTTGTATAAACGTAACTTCCAATAACATACTGTGGAGCTTGAAACTTTTCGCTTTACTGTTAGTCTTGTTAAGTGCTATCTATTTGAGTAGCTGAAAAATAATGGTTATAATATTCCATATTGCAATTGTCTATTCAACTTAAATTGACATCATAATTTCTATTTCAGCGGCCACAGTTCAACAAGTTGAAGAGGAAAACACCCTGCTCATAAACGACCTCTACAGACTCCTCAAAAAGTACGCCAGCTTACGTCAAGTGGTCCACGCTTTGCACCTGTCATATCGTGCTGCCCGAATGTACCCAATATTCCCTCGTTATAACATGTTGAAAGATATGATAAAAGACGTCCTCAGAGATCCCTCGTACATGGAAGTATGCCACGAGGAAGGATAAACATGGTTTAGACGATTCCAATACGATATTTTTCCTCCAGAGGACAACCTTTTCTCTGTGCTCGATGGAACTGTTACTGAACATATTGCTTCGTTTGCTCTGTATGGCATATCAACGGTTTCATCCTGCCGAAAACATAGTGTATCCGGTGCTATCATGGCATGCTTAATGCTACGCTTCGTCCCCTCCTGCCATCAATGTCATTGCTACGTCTTTTTGCGTCTTTGTTGTCAACTGAATATTTACAGAAGCGTGCTTCTGGAAGACACGTTGTAACCTCCATTGATCATTCAAGTTGTGAAAGGTAGTTGAAGTGTAAGAATTTTACAATGTTCGTTGGTGTGTTTCGCGGCAAACCTGTCTAGGTTAACAAGCAAAGAGATTAGAAAAAGTAAGATTTTTAAAGCATAGTCTTTGAAATTGGGCGGTGGTCGAAATTTTTAAAGGTTACGCTGCCTTTTCTTTATAAGGATAAATTACAGGTCATATTTAAACCAAATAAACATATAATATGCGTTTTCAAGGTGCAATTTAAAACTGCGAAACATACTTAATGGTGCATTTTACGTTGAATGTCTATTCAATCCCAGTGGTTGAAATCTGCTATCGGGTAATTTTAATGAAGAAAACTAAAACGAAAAGAAATGTGCAGAAAGATAGTCAAGTATTACCTTGAATAATTTAACATGTTCCAATATTTTAGTGTTTGCGACACGCAGAACAGAACTTACATTTCTAAAAACACACAAATTATCGTAGTTTAAAATGTTTCGAAAAGCGCTGATAATTGTTTCAGTAATCACGTGCTACCTGCTTTAAAAGGGCACTCAAATCATTCTTGGAAAAGTGTGTTTTAAGATATTTTTTTAAATAATTTGAAAAGCGAAGTATACTGCTTAGGAAAAAATGGATAATCTGTTTTCCAAAGTTGTTTCTAATTCAAAGTTTACTATCTTATACGATATACCATTACACTGGTATATAATACACATAATTTTGCAGCTTTAGATTCTCATAACATTTTTAAAGCATGAAACTAATCTAAATCGAAAAATTGAGGAATTGATACGAAATCTAAATTGAAAAATTGAGGAATTGATACGAAATCTAAATTGGAAAGTTGAGCCATTACCCATTTAGTAAAAAGAACGTATGAAAATTTAATAAATATTATAATGACGTATAATAAATAAATATATTAGATAAGTTTATTAAAAAATAAGAAAAGACATCAGTATAATAATTAATTAATCAATTAATTTTTAAGTTGAAGTGAAAAAACAGCTGGATGGCAAGTAAAAAATATGGAAGAAATACATTTTAGGTATTTTTCACTATTTTGATCTCTACATTACAAAATATTGGATAGTATTGAGGGGAATAACTTTATAAAATTACCCCAAACACTGACCAAGTTAAGTTTTAAATACATTTGTAATTATAGTAAAGATGAAACGACACACTGCGCAAAATATTAAATAAAATAAAACACATTAACACAGTTTAAATAAATACAATGGTTTATAGCTATTTTGGAAGCGCATTTAGTCTTCCTTCTTCAGAACTCTGGTTACACTAATGTGGCACACGTGCTAGAAAGACTGTCGATGCCAAATTGCTAGTCCAAAATTAGTTCAGGTAAACCAGTTGTGGGTCCGTAGCCGTGTCTTTTGCTATGGGACGAATGGAGTTTCTCCAAATAGAGGAAATAGAATTGAACGGAAGCTGATCGTTAACAGTAGAAGAAGGAATGCGAAAAGAATATGGAAGGTTTTATTGCAAAAATATTATTTTACTGATAAAAGAGATTGTTGAAAAAAATTACAAATGTTAAATAAAATTAAACACATTAACACAGTTAAAATAAATACGATGGTTTATAGCTATTTCGGAAGCGCGTTTAGGCTTCCTTCTTCAGAACCCTAGTTACACTAATGTGACACACGTGCTAGAAAAACTATCGATGCCAAATTGCTAGTCCAAAATTAGTTCGGGTAAACCAGTTGTGGGTCCGTAGCCGCGTCTTTTGCTATGGGACGAATGAAGTTTCTCCAAATAGAGGACATGGAATTGAACGGAAGCTGATCGTTAACAGTAGAAGAGGAATGCGAAAGAATATGGAAGGCTTCAAAGAAATTGAGGTCGGCTGGTGAAGAAACTTTCTCTATTAGATGGGCCTTGTCGAAAGAAAATTTGTGGCCAGCTTCCCAGGCGTGTTTGGCCAAAGCAGATTTTTCCAGTTGTTGTTTACGCACGTAGGCTTCATGCTCTTTAAGCCGAAATCGAAGGGCCCGACGTGTTTGACCAATATAAACACGATTACACTGGCATGGAATGGAGTAAATTCCAAAATAATTGCAATCAGGAATAATATCCTTGAGTTTGGAATAACCGAGTTTATTGATTGGAGTAAAAGTGACCTTGAAATTAAATTTACGGAGGATGGAAGCAATTTTTGAAGAAATTCGTGGAACGAAAGGAATGCTGATAAAATTACAAGGAGAGGAATCAATCAAGAGTGTACTGCACAGCTTAGGTCTAG
>QLNU02003225.1:61788591-61836997 GCA_006491805.2 Dysdera silvatica | reverse complement strand
TTTATTATAATTAATTAATCATAAGCACAGAATCATTATATCACTCCATATGTAACAATAATTGACCTTCAATAATCATTAGTTTACATTTGAATTTCTTGACACGAGATTTTTAACAAAACTCATAGCCAGGAACTGCATGATTAATAACGTTTTCATAGGCTGAGTAACATATTATAATGCATATATATTTTAGCAAAGGCTATGATTAATTATTTTCCATTTATATCTACTTACATTTATAATGAATCAATGTTACTGGATGCTTCGAGATTCTCACTCTCTATGTTGGCAATTTCACAGTCGTTTGGATATTTCGAAATTTGTATACATAACAGAAAATTCTATCATGATTTTGTCCATTTTAACCATCTTTCAAACAATGATTGTCTTTTTATAAAAAATTTCTTAAACCTTTCCTGTGGGTCCAAACTGTTTCAGAAAGTTATCAGTCTTTATTCAGTGTTATTTGATATTCTGCATACGGAGGACTTTGCAATTTTAAAACACTGTTCTTTCACATGGCAGTAAAAGCATGCATTATCAAACAAAGTGGTCCCATCCGCTATATAGTCAAGATTATCGAACATAATTTTATTGGATGTTAATTACAAATTGTTGGGAGTTTTATTGAGAAACCAATATGGATTGTTTAAAGTTGTGTTTTCCCAATTAAAAGAATTGATTGTTGAATGTCAGTTAACGAAGATGTATTTCGGAAGAATACCTAAAACATTTATCTTTTCACTCATGAACTAGATAGTTAATTTTTGTATAAAATGTGTTTGTTTAGTCTAAATTAGAAATGAAATGAAACGTTAAGCTGATTGGTGAAGTTTACATGTAAATTCTAAACCCCTAAAGATTATTCTGATGAAATCAGACCCTCAACTTTTGTTGTGATTCATACCAAAGCTTATTTATGGCCTTTAATAGCCAGAGAAAAAAATTTACACACTCAAGTCTGACTCAAACCGATGACTAACCCAACAGTAAAGATACTGGGATAAAAAAAACAGAGGGATCAAGTTTAAACTCAACCTGAGGGCGTGGGAGTTTTTTCTGGCTATTATTGACAAAAATAGGTTCTAGAATCAATTGCAAAACGTAGGAAATCGTAATGATATATTCTTCCCTACCCTCCTGTTATTATTTGAGAAGATCCTTTTGGTTAATACTAGAAGTAAGTCAAATGAGTGAGAAAAATTCAAAAGAATGAAATTTCTACAATGAACGAGAATGCTAAATCATTTGCTTAAAATAATGAGTTATCGTTTTTCATTTGATGAGCATAAGCAGTGATTCTCATTTAGCGAATGATCGAAAAAGGAAGAAATAAAAACAAGAGAATGAGCTAAAAAAGTATATATGTATTATTTCAAAAGGATGTGATTGAAAAAATGCATTAACTGAAGGAAGTGATTTTTCCCGCCTTTAAATACCTTATTATAAAAAGTAGAATATCATACTTGCAGGATTCCGAACTTACGAATCCAATTTACGAATTATTAAGGGTGAGGACTTATAGTTTGACAAGGAAGCCAGTATCCACTTCCCCTGAGAATCAAACACCATTCTGCAGGAATTTCATAACTGCAGGTATCCCTCGATATATGCCGTTAATTGGTGCCACGAGTGTACCGCACATATCGAAGTTAAGAACCAATGGGAAAAATTGAAATTCGTTCACGATGTTTTGGAGCATTCGTTAGAAGACTTAATTTTTACCTCTAAGTTACGTTTTAACCGTGTGTACAAATAGCAATATGTATATACAGGGTGTTCGGTTACCACGTGTACAGATTTCAAGGAGTGGTAGGGTATACAAAAATAATTCACACGTGTTTTTTCTTTTTTTTTTTGGAAGAGGTTTCCTTACCGAGTTAGGACCCAAAAATTATTTGATGGATGGAAATTGGAAATGTTGATGCTACTACCAATCTGTACATGTGGGCTGTATTTTTCCGAATATGTGTTCTACCATACTGAATATTAAAGAAAATGTCCTTTTTTATTCGTTTTCTAGTAGCGAAGAAAAAAGTTGAGAAAACAGACATGGTTTATGTAGGATAAAGCATCAGCATAATTCAGTCGATAAACAACGGTCTCCATAAGATGTATGCATCCAGTCTGATGGAGAAATCGACGGAAACGTATTCGAAAAAGTACAGCCCACGTGTACTTATTGGCGCCAGAATTAAAATTTCCCGTTTCCATCCACCAAACGATTTTTGGGTCGTAACTCGGTAAAGAAACCTCTTCCGAAAAAAAGAAAAATCGTATTACTTATTTTAGTATACCCTACCACCCCTTAAAGTCTATACACGTGGTAACCGAACACCCTGTATAACGTACTACTAAATAATAATGAAATGCAAATTAGCTAAAGGTAAGTTATAGACATATTAAAGACTTAGGTACAAAACAAATGAAAAAGTTTTGTGCGCCCATACGGTACTAAACTACTTTCTAGAAAAATAATTGTCGATCGAAGTTTGGACAACGGTAGCTGCCTTTTTATCTTCATATAATTTACCATAACAGCTAATATCTTTTTCAAGGTTTTGACAAAGAACAATGCTTCTTTCCACATTTGGATCGAAATCTGTAATTTGTTGCTTAACAGTTTCTAAATTTCAAAATATCTGCTCGAGTTCTTTAAAGAAATTTCCTTCGGAACACACTCTTCTCCTTCAATCGCAGTTTCTTCTTTCTCATAATAGGCACGCTGTTTCTCTAATTCTATAAGATTAATGTCAGTGAGTTCCTGCGAATGTGAATCTATGCATTCTCTTACATTGACGTCATCAACGTCTTCAAACCCAAGATCCTTTCCAATGACGCTAATTTCTGCAATGGCATCATCAGTCTCATTTTCAACGTCACAAAATTGACTTGCGCAGTGCGGCAGAAGGTATTTCCACACAGCTCTCATTGAAGTAGCTGCAATTTCTTACCATGATTCATGAATATTTTCAGTTGCTTGCCTAATATTAAAATTCTTCCAGAATTCGGTCAATGAAATTTTACCTTCCCCCCGTCATAACTTGAACTTCCGCGAAGGTTCTTCTTAGATAATAAGTCTTGAACGTCGATATTACGCCCTGGTCCATTGGCTGCAGCGAAGACGTCGTATTTGGTGGTAAAAATACAACTTTTATATTTTCACACAGATCATTCAGTGCAGCAGGATGACCAGGAGCATTGTCAATAATTAAGAAGGCTTTACATGTAAGATTATTTTGCTTGCAACAGCCTTCGACTGCTGGACAAAAATAATTTTTAAACCAATCTTCAAACAAAGCTTGCGTAACCCAAGCCTTTTTATTTGCCCACCAAATTACAGGCAGTGATGCTTTGTTGCAACCTTTTAAGGCCCTTGGATTTAGTGAGCGGTAAATTAGCATGGGTTTCAATTTGAAATCGCCTTCAGCGTTTCCTCCCAACAAAAGAGTTAAGCGGTCTTTCGTAACTTTGTAATCAGGTTGCGATGCTTCCTTTTTAGCTAGAAAAGTTCTAGAGGACGTTTTTTTCCAATAAAGGCCTGTTTCGTCAACGTTAAAACTTTAGCGGTCATCTTAGTTATTTTCCTCAATTCTTTTTTTCAAAGATGCAGGATATTTGGCGGCTGCATCATTATCGGCACTCGCCGCTTCCCCTGTTAATTTGACGTTGTGCGTTCCAGTTCGAGCTTTAAACTTTTCAAGCCATCCTTTACTGCCAGAAAACTTCGTAGTATACCCCTTTGAATTTGTCTTCTTTGAGCAATGAAAACAAGCTAAGTGCTTTTGCCATTATGTTATTGGTACTAATTGGAATCCATTTTTGATTACAATCTTCTAACCAAGTTATTAAAAGATTCCTGTGCCTAATGCACTGCATGCTAAAATATAATGAACCGAACTTACCTTGTTTTAGGTATTCTTTAGATTTTGATAAAATTTGTCATACCGTAGACTCATTTAGGCCTAGAGTCGTGCCTATGCGTACTTCGCTTTCACCATTATCAAATCGTTTTATAACGTCAAATTTCGTATCCAAAGTAATAACTTTACGATGTTTTTCATTGAATTTCACTGGCACATCACTTTTCCTTTTGAACTTAGTGAAATTTTACAGAGCGAGCGTGAAACACGGTCTGAAGACACAGCTTTTTACACGTGGTCTTCAATGAACGAAATTGTGTGTTACCGTGAAAAAGTGTTACCAACTCAGAGTACTAACTACTTAGAGTACTACTGTACCAACTCAGAGCATTAAAAGCTCTCCAGACTGGCAACGTAGGAAAACCCTAAATCTAGCAGAAAACCGCTAGATTTAGTTTTAATTTTCCCACAACCGCATTAATCGAAATTTTAGGGCACATATATAGAGGGATGGCATGAATGTTTGGAATCGTGTTAATCGAAACCGCATATATCGAGAGCTACCTGCATTGGTAAATCATGTATTTATAATGATTGTTGTTGTTAGACTTCAAACATGCCACTTAAAAATGCGCAACAACCAAAACGATTCATTAAATTTATCAGGGGCTTCAATGTGTCCATAAATGTATTTTCCTTTTTTTAATGTTGCTTCCAACCTAATATTTACCATTTACATAACTATGGTTTCATGTTCAAAGATAATTTTATTTCATTTCTAATTTAGGCAAACACAATATATTGAATCCATTTTTACATCAAGCACTGACAGACGATGTAACGTACTTAAATTGTTCGACAATTTATTTTGATGGAAAAATTAGCCAAAACGCCACATATTTAATAATAGTATCACGTGGATCGAATCAACCTATATCATACAGACAGACCTGTTTTGGAAAATACTCAAACTACGGGGCCAAAAATACTTCCCATACTCTACTTAGAAACTAGTCTCGGCTTTATGTGTACAAAAAAATAATGTGTATTTACTTCCAAAAAAAGTTTGAAGTGCATGGCTTGTTATTTTGGCTACTATCCAATACGCGCTGGTTTTTTAGTGAATCTTAAGCGTGCTGATCATGAAATACATGTACATAGAGTTGTAAAAAACTCGGGAATTTTGGACATATTGGAAACTTTGATGGGAAGAAACCAAAATAACTAGAATAAAGGAGGTAGTCTTGTCCGCACCTTTCTTCCTATTGGTCGATTTTGTCGAATCGACCAATAGGAAGAAAGGCGCGGACGGGACTACCTCCTTTATTCTAGCTATTTTCATTTCTATATTCAAAGTTTCCAATGTGCCCAAAATTCCCGGTTCTTTTAGAACTCTACATGTACACGTAGCTCATGGAAACAAAAAGGTTCATCTTATAATTTACTAGTGACGGAATCGATGTAACTTTTTCATTACCTCAAAGATTATGTCAATGCGCCCTTTCAATCTTCATGACATAGAATTTGCAATTAAGGATGTAATTGTCATAACTATGTATTGTCATTGCAATGTTCTTCAAGAAAACAAGTAACTGTTTAAACATAAACAAAATAAAATGTATATTTGTAATAGAAGCAAGAAAAATGTCTCATTTTTTTCAACGTTTGCCGCTGAAATTAAACATACGGAGGAAAATAAGAATAATGTATCTAGAAACCAAAGTAATAGTGAAGTTGTACGCTAGCAATTTTAATGGGCTTAACACACTAACGATTTAAACTATTTTTTTTTAACCAAAGGACTTTCAATTCCCAATTCATGTTTCCAGCTACGAATATTTAATTATAATAATTAAGCATGGAAAAAAATGAAAAAGGTCTTCAACTATCAACATGTTGCTTTACAACGGTTTTCAGATCACATAAAAATAAACATTTTTTTTTTAATCGAACTTTTCTCATTCTTTATTCTTTAAGCCAGTTGACTTTATTTTTACATATCCTTTATTGTATCGGCGTGGCATCTATTAAAGCCAGGAAACCCATATTTTTACAAAGAATCTGAACCATATCAGAAACTTTCCATCTCAGCATTTCAGAACCACATACTCTACATAGCACAAGCATCACATTATTTTTAAACTTCAAGCGTAATTATTTTTAGAAACCCTACTTTTCAAGCCTTAAGTGACTTACTTGAAAACTAGTTCTACGAGTAAACAGTGTTTCTAACTATAGATGATTTTATAGTATATTCTTGGTCAATTTTATTCCATATGTATGTTTATTTTTCCTCGAAAAATGGAAACAACTTCACTAGATTGTAAACTGGTTCACAGTTGAGGTTGGGAGTGGGGGGGGCGCTAAGAATTTTCGAAGGTTGTCTGTGAAAACCGAATTCAGATTCAACAACCTTTATTTCTCGATGGCTTTCCGCACAATGTTTGAACTGCCATGGTCTCTTGGGGTTCCACTGAATCTGGTATTTTGTAGGGTTTGTTGTTACTATCGTTTCTTACGCATTCTTTCGCTATTCCAGTAAATATTTTCATACAATCAGAATATAATGGTGGAAAGTAAATAGCTTGATCATAGCAACAGTGGCGTTGCTTGACTGTTCCAGAGCCATATATAGAGAGAGTTCGGTCACAGGAAGTGCATGGCGCCATTTTCGCTCAATCCCACTCCTCGTTCACAACAACGTTACATTGTTGCATTTGCTAAAATCGGCGTATTTTTTAGTCTCAAAACGGAATAAAGACTAATATTACATTTTTCGAGCAAATTTTGTATTTTACCTTTAAAATAAGACATAAAAGGACTTTAAATTAGCGCGTAAAGGCTTTTATATAGGGTTGCGAATTTTTTTTTCTCCACAAGGGCATTTATAAACATGTAAATAATCTCTCAGTATTTTTCAAATTGCGTTTAGAAGTGATAATTTTGAGGTTTCTTAAAAAGCACTTACCTTCAGGTGGATAACTGTCAATTTCCTCAAAGGCTGGTAGTTAAAAGAAAGTATTATTGTAACTTTTGTTTTAAATTGTTTAACTATTTATTATTGCTTTATAAATATTTTTAACTATTGTACTACTAACTTATTTATAGTTTACTTCACTTTAAATTTACTTATTATATTTTTACTTACTTTTAAACGTATTATGTACTTTATTAAATTATTATTTATTTTATTTAATTACTCATTATTATATTATTTACTATTATTCAACGTCATACAGAAAAGCATAACAAAATTTGAACAACAATATAGAGTATATTATGGACCCATACCTTGCTATACGACTAAGACACGTTCCTTAAAAGTGCAAAAAGCAAAGCACAATGCTCTATACCGAATCATTTATTTTCATATAAAGTAATACAAATTCCATGAGATACCTTCCAATGTTGTAAAAAGTTTAGGAAACCACTAGTTTTATGATTGAAAATACGTGGTTCGCTTTTTATTTCGTCGTAAAATATATTTTTCATTAGTTATTAAAAACAAGGATATAAAAATCACCATGTAATAAAACAGAAATAATGTACGTGACAAATTAATAATAAAATTATTCGATGCATCGATAAAATTTTTTTATTACAGATAACATAAATTGGCGATGCATGCACTTTCAAGTTTGCAGTTATTTTATGAAAAAACATTAATATTTAAAAATTAATAACTGATATAAAAGCTTTTAAATTTGTACTTAAAATTGTAAATGCGTAGATAAACATTTTTTTTTATTATTGATAAAATACGGATAATCCACGCAATTTAAAGCTGCCATTATTTTAAACATATAAATGTAAAACTAAAAAGTTATTTAAAATATTGATGATAGGCATCGACACATTTATTTTACATTGTTAAATTACGGGTCAAACTTATTCCCGATATTCTCTCATATCGCAATACTCCCAAATGTGAACAAAAAGTCATAAAGCGTGTGACACATTTTTTACTACAAAAACAAAAATATTTACTTCACACAAACAGGTACTTTTCACGAAGTTAAAATCTTTTCGTTTTATTTTGGCGAACCAAATTTTGCGCCGTTCTTGATCATTTTTTCCATTTGGAATGTATAAATAATTTTACTCCTTGACCATTTTTATCCTTACATTTACAGCAAAACAACCAACCATTTTTCACACTAAATAGAGAGAGCGCGATGACTGAGCCATAATGGCCGCTGTCTGTCACGTGCCCACCAGTTGACCAATCAAGCAGCATAAGTTCGACAGCAATATATGACCGAACTCTCCTCTGAATATGGCTCTGTGCCATTCAGTTTGGGAGCAGCTGTTGTATAGATTATACGGCCAATGAAATAAAAGTTGCATCCATTTTATCTTACCACCGCACTTTTTTTTTTTCTTTTATGAATTAATGTAATTCAAACATGGTAAACATAGGCTAAAAGCACAAAAGCTATGCTACCCACATGTCATTTATATGAAAAACATTGTGTTTACATGTGCGGAAAGTTAAACTTCATGGTGGAATTTGATCATTGAGAAATATTAGAAGGAGATATGGATTTTGATTTTAAGGGTGATTTTTAAACACAGCTGGGCCTGCAAAAGGGTTGCTGGTATCTAACTGGAAGGAGACCCACACGCTGAACGTATGTGACGATGTGTGGAACCGGCCAGGCCAGTAACCTAGTGTCCTACCCCGCCTTCAAGTGGTGCAGGCTGAGCTTTCTATTTATGTGGCAAATTAATATTTGCTGCACGGATAGAAAGGCGGAAGGGGAGGGCTAATTCACCAACCCGTCTAGCCAGCGTGGTGAAATTATGGCTAATTCCTCCATTATGTTGACACACCAGAAACCATGGCCCCTAGTCTCCAGGTGCTGGAGTGCTCCTGATCAAGGCAGCGGTCAGTGTGGCATGAAAGCAGGGAGTGCTATGAATCACTGGAATGGCCAAATGTGCCGCTTGCTATTGACCTTGGCAACGTATAATGGACGATCCCTTGCTTCTGAAGCAAAACTTCAGGAATTGGAAGAGGAACTAGACAAGATCAAATGGGACATTGTAGGACTCAGTGAAGTTAGAAGAAAAGGTGAAGAGTTGGTGGAACTGAAAAGCGGACATTTGTTTTATTATAGAGGAACGGAAACTGGAAGAACAAGTGGTGTTGGCTTCTTAATCAACAAAAGAATTAAAGACTGTCTTCTGGAAGTTGAAAGTACATCAGATCGAGCAGCGAGGCTTGTTGTTCAACTAACCCAGCGATACCAACTTCAAATAGTACAGGTATATGCACCAACATCAAGCCATACCGACGAAGAGGTTGAAGAATTTTATGAAGAAATCAAAGAGTTACACACCAAAGGGAAACAACATATCAAGCTCATCATGGGGGATTTCAATGCAAGAATTGGACAACAGGAACAAGGAGAGACATCGGTTGGTAAATACGGATATGGGGAAAGGAATGAACGTGGCGATCAACTCATCGAATTTGCAGAAGCTGAAAATCTTAGCATCATGAATTCATTTTTTAAGAAGAAACCGCAAAGAAAATGGACATGGAAACACCCAAATGGGGGAACTAGTGAAATTGACTATATCCTGGCAAACAAGAAATCAATTATTGAAGATTGCAGCGTACTGAACAGATTTAATACTGGAAGTGATCATCGAATGGTGAGATGTAAAATGCACTTAAATACTAAATTAGAAAGGCAGAAGCTCATTAGGAAACAAGTATGTAAGAGGGTGGATTTAAAGAAATTAAAAGAAAATACCGAGGCATTCAAGTTGGAATTAAAAAATCGCTTTTCTGCACTGGAAGGACTTATTGATGAAAGTGATATCTCAGAAGCAAATGAAAACATTGTTAAGACAATAGTTGAAACTGCTGGGGAAATTGGTGGTGTAACCTGTAAAAAGCAGAATAGCAAATTATCTGAGAAGACGAAACAACTCATGAAAAGGCGAAGAGATATGAAGGTGGACAATCAAAATACCAGTTGCAAGATCGAGTATGTAGAACTTTGCAAAACTTTGCGCAAAAACATGAAAGAAGATATAAGAAAATTCAATTGTGAGTTAGTAAGGAAGGCCATTGAAAGCAACAAGAGCCTTAGGGTTGTTAAAGGAAGTTTATCTGTTGGGAAGAAACACATCATTGCATTAAAAGGAGAGGATGGCACCGTAACAAGAAATAGGGAAGAAATACTTAGAAGAGTTGAAGAATTCTACAAAAAACTATATGAAAGTAACAGTGGATTAAACGAAGACACTGAAATAGTCGAAGGAACAGCTCCTAAAATCTTAAAAGAAGAAGTTTCATTTGCAATAAAAAGTATGAAGAAAGGAAGAGCCCCTGGTGATGATGGTATTACATTAGATATCCTAAAAGAAGCTGGAGAATATGTAGAAGACATACTTGCAAAATTCTTTACCAAATGTCTTAACAGCGGTAACATACCAAACCAATGGGATTCTGCAACAGTAATTCTTTTGCATAAAAAAGGTGATAAAGAGGATTTGAAAAATTACCGACCAATTAGCTTGTTACCTGCTATTTATAAAATCTTCACAAAAGTGCTAACACATCGCCTGCAGAAAAAATTAGATGCAGCTCAACCAAGAGAACAAGCTGGATTTCGAAGTGGATTCAGTACAGTGGACCATATTCAAGTATTAAGAGAATTAATTGAAAGAACACATGAATATGAACTTCCATTGTGTGTGGCATTTATTGACTATGAGAAGGCCTTTGACTCTATTAAAACATCAGCAGTCATCAACTCTTTAAGATCAACAGACATTGAGGATGTGTACATTGACATGGTGAAACGTGTGTATAAAAATGCAAGTGCAAAATTTCGGTTACATAAAGATACCGAAGCTATCAAAATTGGTAAAGGTGTGAGGCAGGGAGATACCATTTCTCCAAAACTTTTTACTTCAGCTTTACAGATGATTTTTCAGCAGATAAATTGGAATGACAAGGGAATAAAAATAAATGGTGAATATTTAAATCATTTGCGGTTTGCTGATGACATTGTTATTTTTTCAACGAACCCATCAGAACTCCAAGACATGGTACAGGAGCTCTCAACTAGAAGTAAAGAAGTTGGACTCAAGATGAACCTACAAAAAACTAAGATCATGTTCAATAATTTTGTAGAGGAAACAAAAATACAAGTTGACAACATTGAGCTAGAAATTGCTGATTCATATATTTACCTTGGCCAGCTGATTTCAATGGATGGCAACATTATGAAAGAACTCAACAGACGTATTAAACTTGGCTGGAGTGCATTTGGAAGAAACAGTTTTATCCTGAAGGGGAAATTGCCTTTATGTCTAAAAAGAAAAGTCTTCAACCAGTGTGTATTGCCAGTCCTCTCTTATGGATCAGAGACATGGAGTCTAACAGTTGGAGCAATACGAAAGTTACAGACAACGCAAAGGAGCATGGAGAGGTGCATGCTTGGAATAACTAGGAGAGATCGAAAAAGAAACACTTGGGTGAGAGAGCAAACTAGAGTAGAGGACATCATTGTTAAAGTAAAAGGGCTGAAATGGCGATGGGCTGGGCATATTGCAAGAAGAACTGATCAACGATGGACAACAGAAATTCTGAACTGGATTCCAAGAGACCACCGAAGACCTAGAAAACGTCCTCAAACTAGATGGGTGGATGAAATAAGAAAACAGGTTGGGGTGACGTGGAAGCGAATTGCTCAGGATAGACTTGTGTGGAAAGCATTTGGAGAGACCTTCATCCAGCAGTGGATAGATAATGGTTGAATATGATGATGATGATGATATGCAAGGTGATTCATAATTAATGGAACAAAGTGGAAGGGACGATCAAGGATGACAAATATGCCATATTTGGCGAAATCCCCGAGCAAACGAGCCAGTTTGACTGTAGAGCGTGACAGCTGTTGGCGTCCATGTCATTGCTACGTTGGCCATTACGGCAATAAAAAAATATTTAATGCATAAATTAAGTGATTGGCCTAATAATACAGCAGACACAAAAAATCCGGAATTCTCTTTCCTGATATCATATAGTGAAAATAAGCCTAAAACTGCCTTTTTTAGCACACTAGAAAAGAGTTGTGAACTGCCGAGTATGTGAAACAGGTGAAGGACATCAAAATAAACAATTTTCCTTCAGTGCTTCTTCAGTTTTTGTCTATGATTAATCGTTTGGGGATACAATGATTTTAGAATTTAGATCCACAACGTTCAAGATCCACAAATGGCTACAATGCGCCATTTCAAACATTTTTAAAATTATTTAATGTCAACGGATGTCGGACTCCCTCTATTTGGCGATTTTCTAAAATGGGTTCAATTAACCGGAATTGTTTTTGTAAAATCCATGGTCGCAACGATAGCGGCTACGTGCTGGAGGGCGTAATCAGGTGCATGTATGAAAGCGATATTTATTGCATGCAAGGTCAGTAGCGAGTTGGAATGGTTTAGTATACCAATGCGGACATGCATTTTGCGTACGGTCTCGCCAACGGTTATTGCAGGGAAGTTGAAAAGCTTTATCGAGAGTGCTTCCCTAATACACGTGCTCCTGATCATACGCGTAATGTTTTCTTGCTTGCACGGTCAACTGTCCGAAAAGGGATCCTTCAATGCTACCATGTACGATGCAGGTCGTGCATCAAGTGTCAGAACGCTTGCCAGGTCAACAGAGAGTCCACATGAGGTAGAACAGCATCCTGAGATCGGCACGAGAGGTACAGGTCGTCGCCAAATGTACCTAAAAACACGATTTGGCATGTTTTACACGATCAACCTGTAATCGCTGGCCCTATATTCGGCGGCCATCTAATTAGTGGCCCTATAATCGGCGATTCTCTAATTGTCGGCCCGTAATTCGCGGCCCTCTAATTCTAGACCACCTAGTGGCCCTCTAATTACCAGCCCACGGCCCTCTAATTGCCGACATTCCAATCGGCGGCCCTTTAATACGCGGCCCTCTAATTGGGGCGTTCTAACCCGCGATCCTCTAATTGACGGTCCTCTAATTCTAGACCACCTATCTGGTTGTCCCCAATGTGTGGCAGTCTAATTCAAGATCATCTGGGGCCCTCTAATTGGCGGCCCCAACCCAATTCTCAAGTAACTCGTTAGATTTGTAACGTTAACAATAGCCATCATTATTGCATTTACGGAAGACCTTTGCCTTGTCCTTTTCATTGCGTATAGACAGGCAGACAGAAAAACCAAAAGCAATAGCGGGTTCAATATCTATTGAAACCCGCTAAAAAAATAATATCACAAGAATAAGCAAAAACTATCAAACTGATCAAACAAATAAACACTGGAGATAGCACCACTGACGTCACAACCCTACTTCCCTTCAAAGCAAAGTAAACATGTCCGGTCGAATGGCCCTACCTGTATATTCTACGTACCTTGGCGTAATATAATAATAATATCTATCAATAATACCTATTGAAACCCGCTAATAATTATATTATTGATACAACTACAATAAAGTGGCAACAACAGCCTCCTACCTTTATTAAGGCGTAACGAAAAAAGTGACTTTTTTTTTTTTCAATTGACCTCCGTAAAAAGATTTTCAATGTTAATAATAAAACCAAAAGGTATTTTTAGGGGTGAGCCAAGCCCACTTGGCCCCAGGCTGCTTACGGCTCTGTGCTTAAGTGAATTAAAAATCGAGAAATTAATGCAAAAGCAAATGTTTTACTAATTATCAAAATATATAAAAGAGCACACAATATTAGATGCAACAAATTTCAAACACTTATATTAATATTAAAACATACAATAATACAATATATAGCGCTATAATCATTGAGCTCAGATAGCGTCCAGGTAAGGGAAATTGTAAATATAGAAATGACTTTTAAAAAGCAAATATGTTTTACGGTGAAAAGAAGCGTTACTCTTTCCATTACGACAGCAATTTGTAAACGCACACCACGGAATTAAAACAGTTGCAAAATAAACAAAGAAGTAATGAATAATACTAACAAATAATGTATAAAATAAGAAACAAAAAACACAAGCAAATATTAAAAATTGAATAGAATTGAAAAACGCACAAAAGCAAATGGAAACTCACGTTTCAGAGGAAAAGCAGAGATAAACAGTCGCACCACTCGCATGCACCGCTGACGTCACAACCTTCCTTACCTACGAGGCAAAGTGAACTCTCTCAATCTGATGGATCTACCTGTCTATTCTAGCTATCTTGGTAATGGCTTACGCAGCAAAGCCATGGACGTCAACGGTGGTTATGATCTACAGCTAAATTGGTTCGTTTCCGGAGATTCGGATTACCCCAAATATGGCTTATTCAGGAATGGGAATGGGTCAACCTAAATTTGGAGTAGCAAAACCTCAGTTTTGGAGCAGAAAAATATGAAATTGAAGCAGTCATTTCTTTAAGTACTAAGAGCGACAAAGTCTTAATATGTAAATTTACTAAATATACAGTAAACCAAAAATTATCTTAACGGTAATTCACTATCTAGGAAGAACGATTAATTGTTATGTAACACTCTTTAACCAATAAACTCTGCCATATTACTTACGGATGTTCAGGTATATTTTTCTCTTCCGAATGCAAAAATAACTTCATAAATGCTTTTTTTTACAAGTTTTATATCATACTTCAATATTGTTCAGTCTTAATTTTTTTGTAGCAATAAATACATTCAACTTTACTACGCATAAGCTGTGCAGCTTCAAATCTTGTTTTAAGTGTAGCCTCTTCCAGTTTTAAGCTCTTAATTACACTAGAATCATCAGACTAAACTTCATCCCTTACTTTCTCTTCCGCTTGTTTGTTTGGATTTTTTATGGCGCAAGAGCATCTGGGCTATACTGCGCCAATCTCTTCCGCTTGTATTCTTGCATCATATTTCCAGCATGATATTTTGATTGCAGAAATAAGTTTAAGATTTATATGCTCATTAAATTTTGAATATTGCCGATTTCCCAGCAGCTGATGATCTTTTTAATACCATTAATGCTTGCAATACAAATATTGTTTCTCCACTCCAGGATTTATTTATTAATGCTCTCACAATCAACATCGCCATGTGCCAAAGTCAATAAAGCTTTGATCGGAATGGGAAAATACTTGAAATTTAAACTTTCTGAGCCATCCCTGTCAGCAAAAAATTTAGACTAGTATTCATCTAATCTTTCATGTTGATTAGAAGTACATGAATCATTTGAACCAGACCGGTAAAGGATTTGATCATCAGCTTTGCAATATACATTGCAGGATGCTACAACGGCTGTTGCCAGATATCTAATGCAACTGGGAGAATAGTCTTCGTAACGAAATAAAGGGCGCAGACATTTCATCCATTGCAAAAATTTATTTTTTAAAGGCAAAGTTCTAAGGAGATACTCAGCACAAGTGATATAAAATGACCTGGCAACTAAAAAGAAACTTTCCTTATCCAAATTTGACCAATCTGCCAATACAGTGGTGTGAGGGTATACCCAGGTGAAAGGGTACTTTTCGCACTCCCGTCAGAAAAGGCTCTGCACTAGAAAATATCTCACAAAATATTTGCATACCTTATTTCTTTAACAACGATGAACAGAAGGTTTTACAACTTAAAAAAAAATTGTTCATCCTCTTTCAAACTGAAATTCCTCGAATTTTCCTCTTTGAAAAAATGCTAGAAAAGATTTAAAAAGAAAATTCTAAAAATGTCGTTGCCTCGAATTTAAGACCGTAGCCAGGATTTAATTTCAAGGGGGGGTTCAAAAATTTTTACAGCATGTGTCGATACAATCACAGCATGCAAGGCCGTAGCCAAGTCCCATTAAAAATTTAGTTTCGGGGTGTGGCCGGCCCGTAAGATCTCTCCTTCTTGATACGGGCCTGCTCAAATTAACTAAAAATTTCATAGCCTTGAATTTAACGGAACCTGTACCTTTCTACATCAGGGTTGTACAACCTTTGTGGGAAGCGGGCCACTTAAAAATTTTTAACCGATTTCGCGGGCCAGAAGCTTTCGAGAGAAAGAGAAAAAAACTTTTTAAAAGTCTCTCTTCAGTTTTTTCACTTGCGATATGGAAACCTCAAGTACTTTCCCTTATACTGTCACTACAGTTTTTCCTTATCTCAGAAAAAAAAAAGTCTGATTTTTGTTTAGTCTAAACAATTTTCGGCGGGCCGAGTTAAAACTGTTGGCGTGCCGGATTGTGGCCCAGGGGCCGCATGTTGGACAACCCTGTTTTTGACTCTATGACTATTTATTGCAACAGCTGGATCAAACCATGATACAGTTTTCATCAATGGAGAATGTTCTAACAGTTTTAAAACAAGTCTTTAAACTTATAGCAGATGGTTTACGAAATTACAAAATATCTTTGCACGAAACTGTATCCATCTTCCTTTTGTTTTAGAACACTATGTGTAGCATAACTAAGATTAATACTATTAGCAAAGAGAAAATTTTCATTCTCTGTAAGATTAATTTTTTGAATTGCAGCATGGGCTTTTAAAACACTAACAAATTTACCCATCATATTACCAACAATGAGTTTCAAGGATCCATGAAGGAATATCACTTTGATATTCTTTTGAGATAGGTTCGACTACTGCTATTAAAGATTAAAAAAATTTTAATTCTGCTTCTAGAAGGGGATCTCCC
This sequence comes from Dysdera silvatica, assembly GCA_006491805.2. NCBI lineage: Eukaryota > Metazoa > Arthropoda > Arachnida > Araneae > Dysderidae > Dysdera > Dysdera silvatica. The sequence goes on along the minus strand of QLNU02003225.1, from coordinate 61,820,484 downwards.
ACAAATGAACAAATTTTATTAAAAATTCATGTAACATAAACTTGCTTTGTCATTCTTTGTGCCATCAACAAACTTTTGACAATAGATATGTCAAAAGCATCTTGTGCAACTTCACTATTTTGCTGCAAACAGTTTGAACAAATCTTTTGAGGAAAATTCTTAGAATCTGAATAATCATAAATAGCGTAGGGCGTGAAACATTTTTAAATAAATTATACAGACGCCGCAGAAAGTGGATTAAAGACCAGTTTGTAGCTTAAATTGCAGTTTTAAAAGCACCATGCAATTTATGAAGCTCAACTGCCGGATATTTCCCGGTCTGTGGACACAGACCGGGAAACATCCCGTAATTTTTGTCCGCTGCACATCCTGAGGGGACTCAGACGCCCTTGACTACGGCTCTGCCGATCATTGTACGTGCAGAAAAACTACCTTTCCTTTTTTACTATTAAAACTAAAAAGCCAGATGTGATTTATAAAGTGTTTCGGCATTATTATTATCTAAGCGAGGTGCTTAGAAGTCCACGCACAATGTGTGGAACGAGATATACCTTCTGCTAGTAAACGCCAGTTCTCAAAAAAAAAAAAAGTAAAAAAAAAAAAAGTCGCTTGGCAACGAAGAGATTTTTATGTCAGGCAAAATTGCCAGATTTAGCTATAAATAGCTAAGAAGTGTTTAAAAATAGCTATTTTATAGCAAAAATAACGTAAAAGAAGTTTTGGGTGCAGAATTGTTTTAAATAGTACGAATTTTGCAGCAGGTTGCGTAGGGTAACAGTTTCGGCGCTATCTCGCGCAAACTTTCCATCCCTGCTTGTTTGTCGTCCTTGACCACCCCTTTCACTTCGTTCCATTAATTATGAATCACCCTGTATAATAAGCGACGAGGTCATTGTCTACTGTAATCATACAATCAACAAAAACCCTGGCAGAAAACAGGACATTCATTGTCTTCAGCACTGTCTTTCATGGTAATTATGAATAATTATAAATTACCTACATGAAATTATGAATGCATATTAAAATTTTGTTTATGTCACACCCTATGAACGTAAAACTTCAAGAGAAAGGTAAGAAAACCAACCCAACGTTGTTCTTGCAATGCACACATTGCTTCACCTTTTGTGAGGTCTTAAACCAATGGAATGTTTAGAATTCAATCTGCATGTCTGTTCATCTCAGGCTCTTGGCAAGGACAGACAGTGTGCCCACTGTTTCTCCTTTTTTTTATTTTTCCCCATTGTTTTTACCCCTTCTTTTTCTCCTCCCACCCAAATTATATATAGTCCTTGCATCACAAACATTCGTTATTTTGTCATTTTCCGTCCCACTCTTCAACAGTGTCTTCCCCTAACTCTTTGCCCTGCAGTGGTGATACATTTGGTTCTGTGCTAGGATCCTCTATGTTGCCCGAGCATGGCGTCTGTTGGTGTGTTTCGTCTACCGCTCTCTCTCCTTGTCCACTATGTACTTACCGTGAGAGCATGGTCTTCCACCTCTTTTGGATATACTTCCTTTATTTCATTGTGAGCAGCACCTTGAAGCAATTTCTGCTCCTGCTCATTTTTATCAAACATCCTTACACTTTTCTTACCACTTCTGGCATATTGGTTCTTTGCCCTTGTCTCATTTTTATACCTACATTTTTTGGTGAATGGAGCAAAATACTCTGATATAATATTAAGAGTTTTCGTCCAATTCTCATCTTAAAATATAGTGATGTTAGTTCGCCCAACTTTTCCACCTGCATAATTTATTATTTATGTCTATTACACGAAAGATGCGCGTTATCTAGAACTGTACACTGAGTAAATCGGTGCAAATATGATACAATATTTACAGGCTTAACTGTCTTTCCCTTTTCGTGAAACATTATATTGTGGCTAATTTTAGGAATCACACAAAATCAGCAAACCACGAGATATTTTAACAGGAATAAATACAAAAATATAATGTTGGTGATATTAGTATACTGTAGGAGTGCACAGCACACCTTTTATATAAACTAATAATCTGTGGGTATGCAGAGCATATTTCCAATATAAACTAAAAGTAATTTAATAATTCAAATGTACCTAAAAAAAAAGAAAAGAAAAAAGTTCACCTGCTAAATGTTTTATTTACATAATGTTCACCTGTTACATTAACTTGCTCAAAATTATACTTATATACAATAAATATATAATACAAAGGGTAAATTACATAAAGTGTATTCTTTATATATATAATACATAATATTTCCAACAACATTCCACTGAAATAAGTAAAAGAATAGCTTTAAAAAACATCACACGGAAAGTACTGTTTCCAAAACATATATGACAAGTTGAGAGTCAAAAGAAAGTCCACATACATTTGTTCTCATAAGGTAAATTACGATCGATTTCACACGAAAGTATGCTCTTAATGTACTTGCACATTGCTTATATAAATATACGTCCAAAAAGTCCTGTTTAAAGATACGTTAAGCTACATACTTATATTATTTGAGGCCACTAGTTCAACAGACTACCATTTTATAAACTAGTACTCTTGAACGTAAAGTAATAATTTCACATAGAGACGAATTACATTGGTTATTTTCGATGGTATATTCCAAAACTGCCTGTATAAAATAGCAACGAGATGGAACAGCGCGTGTCGAACAGCAACAAAATTAAAATGCTTATGTGAAGTAACAGCAAGGTAGTTCATAATCCCATGTGAATCTCTTTCGCATGAGAGACATGCAAAGTCGTAAATTAACTGAATCAGTAAATGAACGTACACATCTAAAAAATACAGATGGGCAGAAACGTTTTATGGCGCAAGGACAGCCTAGGTCATATTGAGCTGAGACCTAACGTCCTACGGTGAATCCAAACCGAGACCTAGGGCGCCAAATTCCGGTCTGCAGTAGTCAGAAAAAAATAGCACACATTCTGTGGTATTATTAGAGTCAAACATGAGTTAAAGACAGGATAGGCAAGCATGCTACTGCTATACCACCATAGGGTGGAATGGATAGAAATCTTCATTTGTATTATAAATGATGCATTTTCCGAAAGATATACAATTGCAGGGGGAAAGAAGAATTAGTTGCTCATAATCTCTTAAAATTTCATTTAGAACTGCCTGGATAGGTTTCACATGCATAAGAAAACAGCACGTAAAATGAGTAAGTTGACAATTGTTGCAGAAAAATGCATTGTCATTAAATGGAGTTAACATTCATGATGAATGCAATCGATATCATGATGAATGCAATTGACATTAACGATGAATGCAATTAACAGCACAATGAATGTAATTAACATCACAATGACTGGAATGAAGGATAGTAAAATATAACTGGCCGCTTGATCCTGACTATTAGATAGCTTCATTGCTAGTTGGCCTTGACTACTCAGGAGTCTTAGTGATAAGGCAAATAATAAGCAACTTTCAGCCTATACCACATTCATGAATGAGTATATTTTATAACAGTATTGTGCAACTTATGGAAGGCAATCACCCTGCATTAATATTACAGATGGGCAGCCTATTACTTCAATTAAGCATATTTTAACAATCTTTATATGAAAAAAAAGTTAAAAATAGGAAACAATATTTGTTCAAGATGACTAATTATTAAATTAATTAATCATTAGATGAATTGGTTTGCATATTTTAGGTTTTAAGACTGCACTATCTGGGATAGGCTTAATGTAGCTTTTGAACCATGACACATTTACATATATAACTAGGCTTATCAGCAGTTGAAGGCAATGTTAATCAGAATTGAATCACTGGGCACAATAAGCCACCTGGATATCATCAGGAGGACTGATGGTTAAATTTAAAATCTGAATCACTGCATGGTCGAGCTTAGTGAGAATCAAACTCAGATCACGACCAGACTAATGAGATTCAATAAAAAATAAAATTGATTAAGTTCGATATTTAAATTTAACGGGTTTCAATTAACATTGAATCTGTTATTGTTTTGCTTTGTCTGCGTCAACATAGAGGTGAATTAGGCCTGAGATGATGATGATGATGATGTTCACATGTGTTTACTCATGAATGTTCAAGAGTCAAATTTTGACTAGTTGAAAATTGAAAGGTGGAGAGTTGGAATTTGACAAGTTGTAGTTTACTTCCAAATTTTAACTTGCCAAATTCCAATTCTCTACTCTCCAATTCCCATTTTTAATGTTAACAGCTATCATTATTTTAATTATGGAAAACCTTTACCCTACTCTCTTTATTGTCGATAGACACAGAAAAACAACCAATAGAGTTCAATATTTATTGAAGCCTACTAAAAAAAACTCAACCGACCTTGTACAAGGTGATACAAATTTCTTTACAATAAAACAATTTAATTCACAACTAAACTTTCATCAATTCCTTAAAACAAACAAAAAAATAAAAAACTATCCCTTTCGGTAACAAATAAAATACTAATAGTGCAAATAATGCAATTTTTTTTTCTTTGAGGAAATATGTAATACCTAACTTACAAATAAAAACGAAATTTTCTGATACTACCTGCAAAATAAAAAGGTTGCACATTCTTGCTTTACAGACGTGGGTTAAAAATGTGGCATGACTCTGACATTAGACAAACACTATAAAGACAATAAAAGGAAAAGGTGTACCTTATTACACCACTGCAGTAATTACACGACTTGGAAAAGTCATTCTGAGAAATGAGGATGGATACCATTTAAAAAGCGCCACAAGATAATTTTAAAACTTAGCCTGTGGCACACACACAAAAAAAAGAAGATCAGCCACCTAACCAAGCAACTTTTCTTTTTCACTTTCAAATGATGCTTTTGGAGAATGCTTCAAAAAATCATCGGTCATTGATTTCATAAATCCTAGGTCACAAAATTTTATTTCACATAATAGTTTCACCTAAGTGTGTGTGTTGGTGTTAGAACAGTTAAGGTCATGCTGTTCAAGGACCTACAGTATGCTAAGGAATCTGAAGCTCTGTCATTTGGGGAACAAAACCCCAGACTATGATGGGCAAAGAAAATGGCATGCACTCTAGAGCATCATTGTAATCACTCCTGAGTTGATGGCACATTATGCGAACATGCCTTATGGTGGCATAGAGACCTCTATGCCATCGTAAGGCAGTTTCACCTAAATAAATTGAACGTAGCCAATATATTTGTTATCAAATTAAAATAAGTTTTTGTTGTACAAAGCCCAGACTGCTTTATAAAAAAAAAATACAAATCAGGTATTTTCAGTAAGCTTAAAGAAAAAGGACAAAACATTTTTATCTATACTTTATAACTTTTTACATCAACATTTTTTTTAACATAATTAATGCCATGAAAGCAGCCGATAAGATGGAATAAATGTGACATGGATGCTATGTGTTAACACAGTATGAATGATGTACTATATAACAGCGTGTTATGCTACAGTGATAAACACGTTGCGTATGTGCGGAATCTAGCTATTATAATAAGATACATTATTTGAATGTCTGTTTGTCTGCTATACATTTGCTAATTAAAGTGTAAATTAAAAATTGCAAAAGGCCAATTAAAAAATCTACAACGAACTTGTGGACTGGAACACTATTTGAAAGAGAAATGGGCTAACAACAAAATACGTAAACACATTTACAGAAGTTTACAATACAAAATACAGGCATTACTTTTACAATGAAATCTTTGGAACACACAGTAAAGTTCTGTGGGTTTATTTCCACTAGATAACAAACCAATTAGCCAATAGACAGTGTAGTGTCAGATGTGGTAATGCACATCAATAAATATCCTATACAATATTGGACAAGATCTACAGAAGTGCTATAGTCCATTGCAGAAACAAACAATAGTTTATAGAAAGCCATTAACCGATATTTGGAGCTTTTGATTGATGCCACATAAAGAACGAGGGAACTTGACTATTTGGCCATGAAATGTCGCAAACTCCTGTTAACAAAATAATTATTACCGATTATTATTCACATTATATACTTATATAGTTAAACCTATCCCTATCATGCTTCAATATATATATATACCATAAAACTAATTACAATATTTAAAAAATTATCATATCTGAATAAATCATGAAATTAAACAACAATACAAATCAACGTTTATTGGTGTAGTGATACTACGCCAATAAACGTTGATTTATATTGTTTGATTTAATCTGCGTAGTGTTCGATTTATATAAAATAAATACATATGCTGCAACGTGCATTTCGATCAATTTAATACCAGTCTCTTTGCAATTTGGTTTAAATAGTAGTCTATGTACTACACCATTCTGCGAAATAACTGGCAACAGTATTTATATACGTTCGTAAAGAGATTAGATATTGTCGTTCGTAGCTCAGTGGGTAGAGCCTCCGCCCGGCAAGTGGAAGGTCGTGGGTTCAGGTCCCACCGAAGGCAGAAATATTTATTTTCTTTCGAACGTTTCACCATCTAATCACGCCATACCATCGGCGTTGGTATCACTACGCCAATAAACGTTGATTGATATTGTTGTTTGATTTAATCTGCGTAGTGTTCGATTTATATAAATATCATGAAATATTACAGAAAATCCTTATATCCAGCAATATATAGCAATTATATGTTACAGCGGGGGTATAACAAGTTCTGCAAGTGAAGTCAATGTTCCATAAAAGAGTAAGAAAAAAATATCAGCGGGTGTTAGTAGTAAGGCAGGAGCATACTGTTTTCTATGGACATAATGCATAATATCAGGTCTGTTGTAACTGACAGACTGACAAAAAGAAAAAAAACTGTTTATGCTTTCAGGCTGAAGTTGAGTCAGTGATTATTAGGGTTTAGTTGTAATGCTTTGACTACCAAGTCACTGCGAACAGCCATGCATGACCCTTTTATACTTTTATTTGTCAGAGAAAACTCTTCCCAATTAATGAGAGGATAGTGAAAGAATTCGGTATTTCCTGCAACTAATCCCTCAACAATTCCTCTTTCATTAAGTGCAGTTGCACATCTGAATTTTTAATTTTCTTTCTAATGATCCGTTACAGCTCAAAAGAATGCACATTATGTCACTTAGGAAAACTATATACATAACACTTCATACACTGTAAATTTAATGCTTCAAGAATGCTGTGGGTCACCTGAGAACAGGACCAATTATTTACCATGACTTCTTAACCACAATACACATAATGAAGTTTACTTGGCCTAGGGGCAGACTGGGCCGATGGCTCATCGGCCCCCAGGCCAGTGCACCCTCATGGGAGATAGGACTCGCACCTCCGAATGGGCAAGCACCTGCACCCTTCGAAAGTCCAAGATATGCATGTTTTGAGAGGACCCAGTCCGCCCCTGACTGGGAGGACTTTCAAACCTAATCTAGTGCAAATAAAAACAAAAGTCACGTGACTCAGAACCATGAGAAATAGTCCAACAGCCATGCTATACTTTACCTGAAGCTGAGTTCAATTAGGACAAAAGCAGCTTAATGCCTATAACTCAAATTGCAACAGGTTATTGAAACCACTATACACACACGCTTCGTTTTAAAATTCAGAGTGATAAAAATGTGCAAACAGCATATTGAAGGGCACAACCAATCACAGGGTTCCATTCACATTGGAGTAAAATAAAAATAACCAATCAGAAGCAACTTTCAACTGAACTTCGGTTGGGAGAAAAATGGTTTCACGTTCATAGGAGATTTAGCTCTTCAAAACAGCAGTTAACCTGTAGGCTGGAAAACAGAAATTTGTTGTTCCATATGGGGAATTATTACTTCTTCCCTTCCATCCCATACAAATCAATCTAAGTGAAAGCTGAAAGCATCGCTATATGGGGTCAGGAGGGAGGTGTAGCTGCACTTAAGTATGAATAAACAACACCAAATAACTTTAGTGGGTTTGTATTGTACATTAGTGAAAGATAAGAAATCTATTCGTAATCTAATAGCAGATCGTTAACTTTCATACAAAACAATGAAGAGGAGAAAGGGAGGGAAAAGGTTCTGTTTGTACAATACGTCTTTATTTCATCCCCTTTATTCATTACCATCCACAACCAAGCCATTTGTACTACTAAACTGACCACAGACTTGGGAAGAACATGAAAGTGGGTGGGGGGACATTGCTGGGATAGGACTTATCCCAGCCCCGTTCGTTTGGGAGGTATATCTGCTGGGATATATGCTGTCCTACATGTAAGTTAAAGGTTAAGAAAGTTCACCCCCCCCAAACTTCCCAGTTTGACCAAAAAATCCAGGTTTGCCCTGACCTTTGGGACGATTTAAAATTCTCTGACCAATTCCAGGTATGTGGAAACCCTGTAATGAAGTTTAAAAAAAGTTCATAAGCTAGAATTAATCAAAACAAATTATACAAACCATTTAACTCTCTTTCCAACATTCCTCAGAAATATCCTGTACACTGCTGAAACAAAAATTAAGGGTGAAATTTCAAATAAAACAATTCTCATTCCGACAAAAATTAGCTACGAACTGAACACAGTACCCATGGATTTGTGCATGACGAAATTTCTTGTGTTTTGCAACACAAAGACAAAGGTAGGACATACTACACTGGTAGTACAGATACTACAATACTACCAATGTGAGTAAATATCAAAACTTTTCTTTCGATATTGACAGTATGGGTACCAATATGCATAATTCAATAATACTGATAAGGGAAGGTCGTAGGGTGGGCGATACGGATTTTAATGACATTAGGCTCATTCGAAAGCTCTTAAAAAATTATTAAGACACATATTTGGGCATTTTTCAGAATGATCATAAGTATGGGTGTTATAGGGCTGAAGAGAGCAAAAATGGGACTATTTTCAGAGATTTTATGTCATTTCTAAAACTATTGAATATGTATGTGTGTGTGTATATATATAATTTTTTTGCTTCATTACGTACCTTGCAGAAATCCATCGGATACGCGTTTCACGGTTTTTGGAGACGTAACTTATTAATAATGTTTTTAAAGGGTTATAAAACGCACGCGGAAACGAGTAGTACAGCGCAAGAATTCGCCAACTTGTTGGCTGCTTGGCGAATATAATATGTTGCATTTCTTTTTCCTGTATACTTATGGTATGATAATGACATAAAAATAACAAAAATCGTGATGTTTTGAAGGAGGTAAAGCAATACAGAAAAATCAGGATCCTTTTCGGAAATCTCGGTGACTTCATCTTCAAGTTGCAGTTTTGTTAAATAATTTTCCAACATACTAAGAAGTTCCACAGATATAGCTTTTTCACAATCGGCAATATCACTGGACATGTTCAAGAAATTTGAACACGTTGCTTCAGTTACTTTTTGCAAATGATGAGTAACATTAATTGCATTTATGAGCAATAAATCCATTTTAATGTATAAAGCGAAAATCAGTAAACAGGAAAAAAAAAGTTAATTTGCCAAAAATTAAATTTTCTGTGGTTTTCTGCAGAAGCTAAACTTTAGCTTAATATTAAAAGAACAAGATATATCACAAAGATTTAAATTATAAACTAATGAATTTTAACGAGTATAAAAATATATGTTGAATGCGAAGTCAAATTTTTTTAAATACGAAACTAACAATTTATTATGCGTACGATATATAAGAACAGTTTAAATGAACTGTCATGCAACACTCCCGAATGTGTCACTTTCTAATACTACCTTTGAAAATAACTGGTTATAACTACACCAGCAAATGCGCCAAGCAAACAACAAGTTGGCGAATTCTTGTGCTGGGCTAATTGCTTCCGTGTGCATTTATAACCATTTAAAATCATTATTAATAAGTTACTTCTCCAAAAATCGTGAAACACGTATCAGATTGATTTCTGCAAGGAACATAATGAAGCAAAAAAAAAAATAAATATTCAATACTTTTGAAAATATGATATTATAAAATCTCTGAAAATAGTCCCATTTTTGCTCTCTCCGGCCCTATAACACCTATATTTATGGCCATTCTGAAAAATGCCCGAATACGTGTCTAATAATTTTTTGACAGCTTTCAAATGAGCCTAATGTCATTAAAATCCTCGTCGTATACCCTCCGACCTTCCCTTGTGAGACAAAAATCAAAGTATCGGTAAGCTCAGTTCATTGATACTGTATGCTCATTATGTTTTATATCTATATAGATATCTGTATATATAATCTTATATCTATGTATCCTATCCTTTCCAGATAACATGGATTATTTTTAATATGACAAAATCGTTTGTCACTGAACTTTGTTCATATTAATGAGCTTTGGTTGCATTTACATGTATATATAGTGGAATAATTAACTTTGTACAATAACACAGTATGCACATTACTTAAAAGAGCACCAAGAGGTAAAAAAAGCTTTAATAAAGCCATTAAAATTTAATTAAAAAATATGTGAGGGCTACAAATGAACGTAATGATAAAAGAATAGTAAGGCTAACAATAGATAAAATAAATAAAAATACCAACAATAAATAATAAAAATGAACCTATATAAGATTAAACGAAATGATAATGAGTAAAAGTCACGATGACAAATTTTTTCTCACTGAAACAAAAAATTTTCATTTTATTTAATGAAATTTTTCATAATAATGTTATCAAAATCTTATTTAGATTTGAAATATAGCTTTTGCATAACGTACACTTTTACAAATTAAATTATTTTAGTTTAATATAACCAGATATTTTAAACATATATCAATAGAGCACAAGTAAAATATCAATATATGAATGAAACAGAACTAACATCAAATAAGCATTTTAACCAACAATAGTAAAACAATAACGATAAAGCACTTTGACAACTATAATGTCACAGAACGAAAGTAGGAAAACATTAGGAGGTAGGACAGAGGTGCATGGGGAAACATAAACCACTAACATTGCATGCATCGCAAACAACAAACAAATGATAAAATATACATACCATGTGATATCAAACAACAGTGAACTTTATTCAATGATTACAATCACAGATTAAAACATGTTACAATGAAAGAATTTATCATTACGCAATGCTCAAAAATCTGTAATTATTTTAAGTCAACAGTAGAGTCACTTCGGGTAAAACACATGGTTTAATGTGAACCCAGATCTGTAATATACATTTACAAGGATCTGAGCTTAAAAGTTCCAATTATGATCAAAAAAATTTTTGGCGAAAACACATGTTTTTTCATGATGCTCAAATCACAACCCTTTTTTAAATTGTCACATTTTACGTTGGATCCCAACCTCAATGCAATGGTTGACTTTGAAAGACAAGTGAATAGGACATAGAAAACTACTAGGCGTGTTACGTACAGGGTTGTCGAAATTAAACTTCCCCAACTCGGAGGGCTATGTAGGGCATTGTATGTGTCATAGAGACATGAAATTTGGACAGCAGACACTTCAGATTACACTCTCAAGATTTATTAAAAAAACCCAACATATTTAGTACAAAAAATCACCGATAGAACACGCTGTAACACTAGTGAAACGTGATTTTCAGAAACTTAGCCTTTGTGCAACCCATGCAAATGATGAGTCCCATAAAAGAGGAAGACAGGCACTGCACGAGAAAGAGTTTTCAGTTCGCTGATGCACAATGCCGACTTTGAAAGACAAAGCTCTGTTAGTGAAGGTTTTCTACCAGAATGACGAGAACTTATCTGCTGCAATAAAAGCATTCTGCCGGCAGAAGAACCTACGCTGAGGACCAATGACCATGCACACTCTAAGTCATATGACAAAATTCGAAACAAATGGACACCTTGGAATTTTACCAGCTAGAGGAGGACGAAAACCTGTAGACTCTGCAAGCGTGGAAGATGTTGCTACGGCAATCATGGAAGCAACTATCCAAGACCCGCATGGTGTTGTGAGTGTACCAGCTATTTCTCGTGCTGTTGATATGCCCTATTCCACCGTTTGGCGATGAATTGTGGGTTATTATCCTTACAAAATCCATAGTCTTCACCAGCTGTATGACCGGGACGCTGAAGTTCAGCAAATATTTGCACTGCAGTTCCTTACACGAATGGCAGTCGATGCCGCTTGGCCATGAAACATTCTGTGGACGGATGAGGCGCACTATTAACTGAATGGAAAAGTGAATACGCACAACTGCTGAATTTGGGCAACAGAAAACCCATACGCAATCCATCAAGTGCCCTTGCATCCTGCAAAAATTACGGTATGGTGCGGTTTCACTTCAACGTTCATCATTGGGCCTTATTTTTTTAGGAGATGACTCCAACAGGGTTTAAAACCTGTTCCGTCAATGGACAACGCTATCGGGACATGTTGACAACTTTTATGATCCCAGAACTGCAGCAACGTCACCGTGTCCAGGACACTATTTTTATGCAGGACGGTGCACCTCCCCATATTCATCGTGGCATTCAATAGGTGTTACGGCAAACTTTCACCGCTGCACGGATGATCAGCCGTTGTTTTCCAACAAGTTGGCCACCTCACTCACCAGATCTCATCCTGTGTGATTGCATTCCTGAAAGACTGCATTCGTTGACATGTTTGTGGACTTCAAGCGAACTTACTGTGTTCAGCTGTAGAACAAATTGTTTTGCAATTGGACAGGGTTGTGCAGAGCCATGGCAAACATACAGAACAACTACAGAACGCTTTGTCATGCTGCAGCACCACCTATTGGTGATTTTTTGTACTAAATATTTGTTTAAATAAATCTCGAGCACATGATCTGAAGCATCTGCTGTTCAAATTTTATATCTCTATGGCCCATACAATGCTATACACAGCCCTCTGAGTTGAGGGAGTTTAATTTCGACAACCTTATAGTTCCCCCTACTTGACAGACTTCCCAGATCAGCTATAGCCAGTCACGCTGTATCTAATAAGTATGTTTTACACAACCAATGCGAAAAGTGAACTGAAATGATATTTGAAATGCTGTTAACAATTATAAGAATTTTACACACTCAAAGCTAAAGTGTAAACAACCGATTTTAAAATATTGATGCTTGCTGTAAATGAACATGTAGGAATATTGAAGTTATGATATTGCTTAATTTTTGTTTAAACATAGAGATCCCGGTCTTTTCTATGCCCCACATCCCTAGGAAGTGTTTGATTAATGTATTGATATCCCCCTACAAAATTAATATCACATTTGAAGATGAAGTCAAATTTGTGAACGACACATATTGCTTAAATTGAATTTACACAAAATTCTAAACTAATCCATACAACACGAATATAAATTGAGCATTTGGCTTTTAATTATTTTCACAACTTTTCAAAGTAGACTGGCAGCTGGCTGAATGATGACTAGTCACTCAAAGACACAAGCTACCATACCCTCTCATAAGCCCCCAAAATTTCATCTTGCACCCCATGTTTTAGACCTACAATTTTCTGAAGATTTCTGTATTTTTAGTAGAAAAGGTTAGCGTTTACCCCCCATGTTTAAATTTAGATTTTCTATATGATAGATAAACTGTGCTACCATGATGCAAAACGATATGCAAATTCAGAAATTTGGCTTCTTGAGAAAGTGAGATTTCCATAGAAGAGAATAGCACCCACATTATGTTCTGTGACACACTTCAAAAGAGGTCGGTCATCATCAGCAAAAGACCTTTGTGAATACTGATGCTTATAACGTTCATGACAAATAAAATTTTACATGTTTGAATCCATAATGTGGATTAAAAAGGATGGACCATTTTAACTCATAACTTTGGAATAAATTACATACAAATTATAAACACACTTACAAAAAAAAAAAAAGCTACATAATAGTTTATCAAATTATTGCAAAATTGCCATCAAGCGCCTGATAAATGTCTTTCAAATGTGCAATTTTTTGTGACATGCAAAACATGCTACTACAAAACCATGCAGGATCCCCATAAATTCTGACCACTAATTCACTGTCTTCCATATCTTTATCCTAATTGCCCTTTTCTCAAGTAATGCACCATCTTTATTGTAAGGACATTTTCTTCTGCATTGTGCGATGATTACGTGAAATTGAGCGAGAAGCACGAAAGCAACACCAATTAAAAGCAACGACACTAATAAGAGTTCCCAAATTCCATTAACCTGGCCGTGTGATTGTTTAAAGGGTGCTACAGGGGTTGTTTTTTTTCCACATAGAGCTATTTGAACATGATCACTTTAGAGCAAATGAATAGGTACAGACTGCTAAATGCCTCAAACCCGCTGCCAATTCCTTACATTGTTGAAATGCAAATTAAAATGACAAAACATCTTTTGTAGCTGAGAATCAGTAACTGATCTTCCCTTTAGAAAAAAGTTTTTTTGAAATGCATGTTGAAGAAAGAAGATCATTTCCTTCAAGTCAGTTCTTTACTCTGTCAACAAGCAAATTGAGGATTACGTTTGCGTTTCAAGGTGCAAGCACTGCTACGATCATGTTTGTTTTGTTTGCATATATTTCACAGCAGATCATGCTGTGCTAGGGACCTACACAGTTTTCCAAAAGGAATCCCAAGCTCTTAAGATCTAGAGAACTGATTAACTATGGTGAGCAGTAGATAGGTAAATGTTCTTTTTCAGCACAGTTGGGAAATGAACCCAGAATAAACGCACGCTAGGCAAATGTGCACCACCCACCACAGGGCTACTAAGAAAAGCATGGGTGGTAGGCGTGGACTATTTTTCAAGAGTTTCGGTCCTCTATCATCTGAAGAATCAAACTTCCTCAATGCAAATTGGTAGAAAAGGTGGTAAGTGTTCGGTATTGGCAAAATTCAAAAATCAAGGTTTACCATATGGTGGTGGTGGGGAGGAAAAAGTATACTTCATGTCCCACAAACAAGGGACATTTCCTCTTTTCTTGTAGAGAAAAAATCTCAAGGACTCCTGAAGAAGGTTTTATACTAAATTTCAAAACACATTTTAGTAATAATAGTGTCCTCTCTTAATAAAAGCCTACTAAATATATAAACCACCTTTTAGCACCTGTTGAAACGAATATTTTTGCAACAGCAGATGTCGAAATTTTTCACATAAAGACATAATGGAATTCAACGAACAAAGAATAACAACGTTGTGCAGATTCATAAGCACAAACGTAATCACGATTAATGCTACTATGGAACTGATGGTTACCTCCTTGCTATTGTATCAAATAATGGGCACTGGATGTATAAAAAGACAATAAAAAAAAAATTCAACGATGAAAGAATACACAAATGGATCATCTTGCATAGCAAAATCATTAGTTGAATTTTTACAATGAAAGAACAGTAAAGGTTATGCTATGTCAAAAACTTGAGCGCCTTCAATCATGAATGTATCTTAGAGATATTACAGGGTTCCTCAGTCTATGTTTTTTTGTTTTCTTTTTTAAATGCAAGTCTGTGTTAGTTTAACCATTTGGTCTGTATTTTCATTTTTTCATCCCACATTTAACTAACAGCTTAATTTGAAATTAGTTGATTAAATGTAAATGATCTACAATAATACCAAACTTGCATAAGCATTTCTAGAAGCAATCTTCCAAATGTACAGGTCCGGATTTAGAGTATGAAGCACCCTGGGCACAATGATTTTGGGCACCCCCTCCCATTGGTGTAACTAGGGGGGTTAACTCACCTTAGAAAATGTCTAATTAGGCATAGTACTGCTAATTAGGTATAGTACTGCTAATTAGATAAATTTCTGCCACTGAGGTATAGGGTTCAAGTCCTAGAAAATGGGTTAGCTCCATAGCAAGTTATGACAATGTCCCTCCCACCTCCATACTAGCAGAAACAAAATTCTGTCATTCCGCCCCCTGAAATGTCATGAAAAATCGTGTAAGATAGGGAAAGTGTGACATTTATGGATGTGCATTATTATAAGATATAATAATGTTTTTATATAAATAAATTTAGTTTATTTAACGAAATTTTTTATTTCTGTTCTGGGAACAGAGCCGTTAGACTGATGTATTTTTTCAGAATTTCAAATGACGGCAAAAGGTGTGCTTTCGGGAAGTGCGTATCGACCCAATTTTAGGGTAGTAGATAGATCGTAATTAAAAGAGAAAGTTCTCAGCTTTTTGCGTCATTAAAAATTTGGCACCCCATCCACTTGCCCAACGTGCCTATTTATAAATACGGACCTGCCTTAGTGTAGTAGTAGGAGCAGTCCCTACTTGCATCTGTTTATAGGCCCTGATGAAATAGGGGGCCCTAGGTTTCATATAACAACTTTTGCTATATTATGGTGACTACACTTTTGCGGACCCCCGGTTTTAACCACCTTGGCAGAAACTTGCCAACTCTGGTATATGTATATATATATATATATAAACTTGGCTGGAGTGCATTTGGAAGAAACAGTTTTATCCTGAAGGGGAAATTGCCTTTGTGTCTAAAAAGAAAGGTCTTCAACCAGTGTGTATTGCCAGTCCTCTCTTATGGATCAGAGACATGGAGTCTAACAGTTGGAGCAATACGAAAGTTACAGACAACGCAAAGGAGCATGGAGAGGTGCATGCTTGGAATAACTAGGAGAGATCGAAAAAGAAACACTTGGGTGAGAGAGCAAACTAGAGTAGAGGACATCATTGTTAAAGTAAAAGGGCTGAAATGGCGATGGGCTGGGCATATTGCAAGAAGAACTGATCAACGATGGACAACAGAAATTCTGAACTGGATTCCAAGAGACCACCGAAGACCTAGAAAACGTCCTCAAACTAGATGGGTGGATGAAATAAGAAAAGAGGTTGGGGTGACGTGGAAACGAATGGCCCAGGATAGACTTGTGTGGAAAGCATTTGGAGAGACCTTCATCCAGCAGTGGATAGATAATGGTTGAATATGATGATGATATATATGCAGCAATCTGTTCTTCATCCCTTGGAGGAACCCATGAAAGAAATTTTCAGTTTTTTAGGCACACAGGTATGTAAATTATTGCAGCTACAGCTCAAGGCATATTAAAGCAATTCATAACTCCCATGCAACCCCAGTTCACGTTACCCTACATTATGAACTTACAGATCCTTGAAATAAAAAAAAAAAATATCAAGTGTCTTCATTAAAATTTAGCATATAAAAATTCTATAAAATGACAAAAAAAAAAAAATTCTTACATAAACACTAAAGAAAAAGTGATGGAAGGAACATAGCGCAAGAACATTCCTGTGTGAATTTCAATAATGCATGCAACAATTAGCGATACAACAACATAGGAAGACAAGATTCCATACCTTACTGATCCGGAAGCTGAATAAGGTAGGCAACCATAAAAAATGAAGGAAAAAAAAGTGTTAAAAACATTTGCTGCATTTTTTTCTTCGTAACAAGCTTAACCATTTCTGAAACTTTAGGCTTTACTTTTTCTTAACGTATTTCAGGGTAAAGTGTGAGGCAAGAGATGGGTAGTCTATCTAAATGATTCACACCTTTCCTTTTAGAATAAACATTACAAAATTGGAACGTAATATAAGAAGGCATATCCTTATACATGGAGAAAGAGAGCATTGTTCCATGTTCTCATTTGTCCACCGGTTAAGACACTGGCATCAACGGAGGGACCCTGGTTTGAATCCCGGATGAGGACAGCATCTCTTTTTCTCCTAAACAAAAAAAAAAAAGGCTCAAAATTGAGCTAATATGCGAGTGTCAAATTTATTAGTAATAATATAAGAAATAGTAGGAACAACTACCAAATATTTCAGCAAAAAAAATTTTTTTTAATTATTTTTTGCAGCTGTACAAAGAAACCATAAAGTGCAGAAATTATTTTCAAACAGAAATTCAGTCAGCTTATATATACTTATATATTTTTTGAAAAAAGGTACATTTTGTGGTTGATTTGCATACTTGAAGAAAGACTCACAATATATTTTATAGAAAAAATCATAAAAATATGCGATTATACATACATATAAATATCCAACCAGTTCGAAAAGACTTGCATTAAATGCAATGTTTAAAGTTCAATGTGTTCCTTCACATAAAAAAAACAAAAACAAAAAAAACAAAAAAAAAAACAACAACATTTCTTCTATATAAACAGTTTAATAGCAATGCACTGATCAATAGAAACAAATAAAATACAATTTTTATAGTGCAGTTATTTAAAATCGCTCTGCCAATTGCTCTGACGACGATAGCTGTTTAACGCTATCGAAATAGCTATCAGCGATGTTATCGTTTTAACGATTTTAAATAACTGCACCATAAAAATTGTATTTTATTTGCTTCTATTGATCAGTGCAGTGAGTCATTATTAAACTGTTTGTCTTTCAACAAGACTTTGCACTTCGCTTCTGAATGCAACGTGGTAACAACTTGAAAATGGTCAGTGCTTTTATCCTTTAATTTTCCTTAAATAGCAGTGCGTGTTTGGTTCATTAAAGCCAGATTTAAATAGATTTTCCAAACTTCGCATTCGAAGGTGTAAACAACTCCAACATCTGCAATTTCTTACTAAATACCGGGACCATAAAGTCATCACTAAGTTCATTACATTAACATGTAAATTACCCCAAAATCTCCATTTGGATAAAGCTTTGTTTCATTGCAAATTAAAAATACATTCTATCATCAAAAACATCCGGTGTAAACTTTCCTATATCGAAAACGAACTCTATCCTTGACGCCATTCGCTCTGACGACGGTAGCTGGTTAACGCTATCGAAATAGCTATCAGCAGTGTTATCGTGTTAATGATTTTATCGAACTGCACCATAAAAATCGTATTTTGTTTCTATTTCTTCTATATGTTTATTTCGGTCAATTCTTAAAAAAAAAAAAAGTAAGCAACCGCAGTCTACTAGCATATAAATGCATCTAATATCATGGAAGTAGATTGCCAATGTACTTCCAATGTTGGCGAGATGTTTGGCACATTTTTTCTCATTTTCACACACGATTTAAATGTAAAATTTGTTTCAGAGATAAAACCAAAGCTCTCAATCACATTGAAGAAAGCAATTCCCTGACTATTCCAAGTCCCCCCCCCCCATCTTTTCTGACAAAAAATTCCCTACAAATAAAAGATTTTGATTTGAATTCCTGTTATAGGGAAAATAGCTTAACCTTCATGTGAAATTTGGCTATTAAGAACATAAGTTCGGAAGGTTTTCCATGGCTTTTCCAGGTTTAATCACAAATTCTAATTTTCCCGGACTTTTAGAACACTTAACTTGCTTGAAAATTCCAGGTTACCCAGATGTGCAAGAAGCCTGTAAAACATTACCAACTTGAGCCAAAACTTTGAAGAGAAGTTGGGTTAAAGGTCATTCACCTGGAAACCACATCAAAACTGATATACAAATTAGTTTAATCACATGATCACAGATGAAGTTAACTAATCGCATAGCCTGCATTATAAGTAACGTTGTTAGAAATATGCAACGTGCAAATAATCCAATCACACACCATGCATAGAACGTTAGAGGAATATTTTTTTTTTCCCCAGAAAATCTTGTTCGCATCTTATGGTACAAGGATATGGTACAAAGATACAGCTGTCAAGAACTACCGTTTTTCATGGAATCAAATCCTAAACTATGGATCTGTAATAAAAATGCCACTGCTGGGCCATGGAAATCCGTTTTATGGTTAAAAGACAGCAATGCTCATGTTGCTTCAAGGCCTACAGTTCTCTGAGGAATCTGAATCTCTTAAGGACTGAGGAACCAACCTCTGTACTATAGTTAGTAAGCGTTCTTTTTCAACACAGTCGGGAGTTGAACCCGGGATAGCTGCAGGATAGGAAAAATCGCAGGGCTTCTAAAAAATGATGAAATCTCCTCTTATATGCATACCTTTGGTAAAAGACCTAGGTCAAGGAAAAAAAAATAGGCATACCCATACCATACTATAAAGTGATATCTACTTCTTACAGTATATTCAACCTTAGAACGTTCAAGTGTGTAGGAGGGGGCAGACACACAAAAATCTGTGTACCACTTTAGTTTTCTAGTTCCAATCCAATCTCTTTAGGATTACGTTATTTTGATTTCTTTCCAATAGTTAGAAACATGACAGTTTGTATAAAATTATTACAACAGTACATTCCAAATTTACTCAAATTAAATAATTTAAAAAAAAAAAAAAATGCTTACAGCCACAGGGCCTATTTGTAATAGTTTCTGTTAACCAATTATTTATTCTTTTTTAAATTTTCTAATGCCTTTAAACAATATATTTGCATATTATCACATAATATAATAATTTTTTAGCCACATTTATTGCGGTTAATTTACTTGGAACTCCTTTTCATTAGTATATTAGTTTCTATAAATTAGACAACAAAATGAAAAACCATGATTACTTATCTAAAAACATCAGGATCTGCACAAGATCTGGGGATGGTGTAGGGAGAAAAATACGCTGAGCAGAGTACCATACATAAATATTTTTGTTATTCTTATTTATTTTATACACCTACTCATTGCCTGAAGAATAAATAATTGCACAATACATTTTTTAATAATTAAAAACGCTTTCACTTTAATGCACAGAAAAGCAGAATTACTTGTGAATATAAAATCGCTTTTTGTGTCTGCCCTTAGGTACCTGTAGCAGATTCAAGCTTGAGTTTTATGGATTAATAGGGATGGATTAATATGGATAAATGGAGTAAACGATTTAAAAGTAACATCCGATCCACCAGTTCTTTCCACTTTTCATTTTCCCTCGTGCAGGTTAACATTTTTACTTCAGAATATAAACTATTTTTTAAACAAGTATGTCTTGATATATATTTTTGGAATAAACTACAAATAACTATAACACATACCTGACTAGAGTTTCAGATGAATTATTTAACGAAGGAGTCAAGGAGCTTGTCAAAGATCGAGGCTAAACAGGGGAGAAAAATGTTAGCTTAACAGTTTAATTATGGAAAATAAGCATGATATTAAAAACTATTTGAAACAGTTCAGTCAGAACCATAAAGCAAATAAAATCAGTTAAACACTACAGCACAGAAGATGTAAAAAATATTACCCGTTCCGTCTGCGTGGCAGCATTTGAGCTCTGAGTAATACAATCATTATACCGGGGAACATTTGAATACTTGGTCTGTAAAAGTAAATTAGATTTGTTAATTAACTTTCAGTTACAAAAGGTCATTGAAGATGATTTATAAAAAATAAAAAAAAAATCCTGCAATGGTAAAACTTAGAAGTTTCAGAGCATATGAGAGACAGAGGGGGAGGAAGAAATCTTTATTGTACACGGCACACTAGTAGTTCATAATACCATTCAACATAAATGTATATAAAAATTAAAGTTACAATACAAGACCGTAAATTTTATCTTGCCACTAACAATATAATTATACTAACTAATTAATTATAAAGCTATACACATTCTAAACAATGTACAAGGAAAACCCTTAAGGACATACTATAATTGCTACCATAATAAACCTGGGTATCTTTTTTTTTTTTTTGCTGTTTCTTCACTTTTGAATCTCAAACTTTTCTCCGAATAAACCATTATTATGTATCCAATAAGTCAATGAATAAGTAATTTGTATTTTATTAATACCATTTGCTGTTGTAATAGAAGTATGGTACGGTCCTTTTCTTCAAGTTGCTGTTGCAGAAGAACTATCTGTCGACGAAGATCGGCATTTTCCTGGAATTGAAAACCAAATATTGTTCAAGTAGGACAAATCTTTTAAGAGCTAACGGACTCACTACAAGCACATCACACTCTAGCTCTGTCTGCATAAAGAGCTTGAGCAGTAATGATACAGAAGTCAATCATGAGATAAGTATTAGACTACAGTCATGGAATTGTTTACCTTGTTTGTATTCTGTACATGGCGCAAGGACTGCTTAAGGTCATGTTGCACTAGGGCCTAAAATTTTCTGAGAAATTTAAACTTCTCAAAGTCTCAGGAATTAACCTACTAACTGTAGTCAGCAATTAGTTGGCAAGCATTTTTGTAGGAGGAGGGTACTATTTGGGGGTCACACTCAGATAATAGATTCCTATTTGGTCCCTGAAGATGACGCAGTATTAGGTATAGTTGTTATCAGGAGGGCAACCAGCTGCAAACAATTTGTTTTGGGATTTATGTTAGTTACCTGCCAAGGTGCCGCTATTTCTCATTCAGCAGCCAGAAGGTTACTTGCCATTACTGGCAATGTGACTGCTTAACACAGATCAGTAAAAAATTAAGGACCAAGAGAAAGCACAGGTAGTAGTGAGCCGAAATTTTAACTTGCTTGTTGAACTAGGAAAGTTTTAAAACCAGTGTGCAGGGAACGAGATTGCTCTCTTAGACATACAGTAACAACGTTGAACAACAGTTCACATTTACGAAAATATTTTAATTATCAGTTTGCATGAACTGGCCTCAGCTCACCAACGAACGTAGGAAATAAATAAGCAATCCAGTAAATAAATAAGCATCCTCACTTCTATCAAACAAATTAAATCAAATTTAAACAGACTTCCAACACCACATGCTCAATATTTGAAATTTATAAATTTTTATACATTTTTGCATCAATTTCGTTACTACACTACGATTTATGGCGGTGAATACGGAAGCAGTAGAAAAAAGGGTAAATAATTTTATTAAACAAGTAGTTCAACAGACTACGATATATTATCAGCACAAACTTCAGAGGTATGCATTTGTTTGCCTGGCTTTTAAGACGTAAGGATCATGCTGTCTGTGTAGAGATTTGCAGTTTCCCCTGAAGAATACAAACCTTTTAAGGCCTAGAGAATCCAGACCTGTAACTACAGTGAGCAGTTAAGTCTTGGTAAGCATTCTTTTTTTTAGAATAGTTGGAAATCGAATGCTGGACAACCACACCGTATGCAAATATCTTACCAGACTACCATCGCTGGGCCTTCATAGATAAGCATTTGCAGAAGCAAAAAGGGGTTTGTTTGCATTTCTTTTTTCTTTTAATACAACATAGCATAAAGAGGTAATTAAGACAGAACTAACGGCTTAATGGAAAGTCTAGTAGGTTATTCTGTGGTGATAAATGTTGGACAACTGGCGATTGAAATTGATATACACAGTGCTAAAATGTACAAAGGTGTGGCTCAGGCTTTCAATAAAGTTCCTATTCGTAAACGGGGATGAACCTGGCATCCTCAAATACTTTCAGCTAGCTTTGAAATCTTTTTTTTGTTGTTGTTTTCATGAAACACATTTGCGAAATAATCATAAAAAATATCGTTTGATAATTGTATCAAAACTCATAATTATACAAACTGAGAGACTTACAATAGATAAGCCAGCCGATTTTGATATCTGGTTAGGTTCTTTGTTCTTCTCATTTAACAACGTAGAGTTCAAGGGGAAATCGCTATGTACTAGGCTTTGGAAAAAGATATTCTGAAACACAAGAACGATGACTTACAACAACAAGAAAATTCACAGAAATTCTCACAAAATTAAAAGACAATTGCCGAAACTTAGTAAGAATTATTGTTAATGCTGCTGTATTAACGAAGTTAATAAGAATATAGATCTCATAAATATAAATCATGATTTGTATCCAATTGATACCACCATAAATCGTTCCCACAGGGTTCTCAATTACACTAGAAAAAAAGCCTTGACATTTTCTGGTAAAATGCCTTGCACACACAAATGAAAACTTCAACTGAACTTCAGTTGCGTTAAAAATGGCTTCATGCCTCATTATGTCAAGCACAATTTAAAATGTATGTAACATGATCGCAGCACTTCTCCAATTAAAGGTATATAGTTTTATTTCAGGTTTGAGTCCCAAGTTGACTTCTCAATCGCAAGAAATGGTGTCGAAGATCATTTGCTTGTGTTTTATGGTGCTATGATTATGTTACGGCGCCGATGGCATAAAAATTTTTATGAGGTATATAGAGGTATTTTGTTTAAAAATGAAGGGGGGCGGGGATGGAACCCTAATATCAACATTGGGGGGGATGGATCCCCCCCACTAACGGCACCCGTGTTGCAACAGGACCTACAGTTTTACGAGGAATCCGAAGCTCTTTGGCTTAGGAGGACAAATCTTGAAGAAATACGGATCCATAGAAGAATATGGTCAATACCTATGATCATTCGCATACTCGCCAAGCAGGCTATTACTACAGAGCTTCTGTCACAGATGACCATGCTTAAGTTGCATAAGAGTGAAATAAAATCATACATTTGTAAAAGAGTGAAATGATTCAGAATGTGTCCAGATACATGTTCAAAAATGCTTAGACTTGTTCAAACCATGAAATTTGTCTATAACAATATTTCCCTCTGCTCCTGATAGATATAGAGTGTATTACGAACAACCTTGTATGTGTACAACAACTCGAAGAAAAAGAGAATTTTCGAAAACCTGGCAGGGTACGATCCCACGTCTCTTCCTTGCCGGAGAAGTGCCCTAACCACTAAGCTACAAATGACCCGTCATTCCTCTTTCTGCGAGCATATATATAAAGCTTTTTCACTATAAGCCATTGATACTTGGAAAATGATCGATTGATTGATTGTTTGGCTTTTTTATGGCGCAAGAGCATCTGTGCTATACCATTAACTGCGATTTCACCAGACCAGACCAGCTTTTGAATATGCGATAGAAGTGTGCCATACAAGGTGCGATAGAAGTGTGCCATACAAGGTACGATAAACGTACGGTAAATGATATTTTTATTTAATTATAACGATATCGTTTGCTGGTACCTTAAGTACCATTACAGACAGATTTTACTGTATTTCAAAATGATTACATTAGCATTGTACCACACACATAACAAGGAAGCTGTCTAAATCACCTTTTATGGTCAAATAGTGAAGGGGGAGAATGTTTAAGAAGCATGTGTACCATGTTCATATATAATATCCAATAATAAAATAAAGAATAGTAATAATTCAATATATTACGGCGGATTAATGCTTTCTTTTACAAAATATTTCTATAAAAGCTGTGTGAATGGTCACAAAAAATTGTTCTAATTAAATTTTGAAAAAATTTTTAATGTTACATAAAGTTACACATACATACCTGATCGAAAGGATTAATTGTTTCAGCCTGAAAAAGTAAAAAAAAAATAAAATCAATATCCTTAAAATGAAGACTGTTGACATTCATTACATTTGTGATTATCAAGATATTCAACATTACACAAAATAATTAGAAGAGTAAGTGATATAGTAATGAAAGTTGTGTGACAGATGGAATTGAATATAACACGCTATATAAGTAAGAGATAGAGTAGTGTAAGAAAATATGCATTACCGAGTTTTGTCGGAAGATCGTTATGTCGTGTATATAAATGAGATATGCTAGACATAACTGTGGTATCTACACAAACAAAATCAGGTAATTACAATAAGAAAAAAATACTGTTTGCAGGTGTAATTCATGTTTAGTGAGGTACGCTGTTTCTTCAAATGCCCAAAACCACTGCACACCTGTGTGGTATGGAATTGGTGAGGCTATTGCGGAGATCCTATGATATCTTTGCTACTCTTCGGTGAGGGTGGTCTCCTTATGGAGGAGTCAAGGAAGATTCCGGTCTAATTGCAATGCATCCTCTAAGTTCGTCTCAAGCATGCTGAATATGATTTCAGTAATGGGAGCACTATGGGCCACCTCATGCAATCAAACATCTCCCTCTTGAAACATGTCTACTAGACAAGGTCTATGGCATTGAGCATTATTATCCATAAAAAGAAACAAATCACTAATAACTGCAGCAAATGGCAATAGAACCATATGGCTAATTTCTATACCACTGAGCCCTCAGACTATTAACTCAACTGATGTGTAGATCCATATGTACACCTACTTTTATGCTCACCCCGACCATCAAAACACCTCCAAAAATAATGCAAAGTTTCCTACACAAAACCCCTGACATTTTGTGTTTTATGTTTCTTTCAGGTCAGAACTTGTTGATTATTAGATGACTATAAATCTTGTTTAATTGGAGAAGACCTGACCTGTCAGTAAGAGGGTAGTGGCACACCAGTGAATTTATCGCTATATCTCCAAAATATATTAGATCCAATGAGTTTATGAGTTGTGGAGAACTGTGAGTTTGGGGGAGAAAATGTAAAGTTGTCAGATGCAAGGCTAGTGTAAACAGGTGACTAGGTTGGACTGGAAAATTGTATGGAGGAGTCTAATAAAAATTTTGGAAAAAAAAAGTTGGAAAGGAGTCGAAGAATTGGTTGAAACTGGAAGGTACAAATTTTTTAGTTTGAAAAGCCAAATTAAGTATAAGGGGTGGTGACGATGATTGTGCGTAAGATTTAATAGGAAGGGTGGCTGCCGATTAGGCGGTGCTGTAATCCTAGACAGGTTTTAACGTCAAATAACTTGACAGCCAACGGGAGAAAGGGGGATTGTTGATCCATACAGAGACGGATCGCTCGCACTGATGTCATCATTTAACGTCAACCCGGAACCATCCACGATCAATCCACCTCGAGGAGTGGTTGAAATAGATGGATGGCACGGAAGAAATACACCCCAGGTCAGCTGATGCTCCAAAAAGAACCCACTGGACACCGTTGAATGGGTACGGACCAGCCCTGCAACTAAGACAAACAAAACGCCATCCAGTCCATCTGGCTGATGCCCCACTGTGGGTGATGAAAGCTTTCCCAAGGTTAAATTCGCCATATGCAGTCGATGGCCTAACAGCCCAGAACAGAACAAAGAACACCCACATGACCCTGTTGTTGGTGTTATTCTTGGGGTAAAATAAAGACCGATCCGCAAGGAGAGGCGAAGCCCGATCCCAGAATAGCACACACAAACATCAATCCTCCGTAGTCAAGCGGTCAACATCCGAGTCACTTTGCCCAAGTGAGCCATAATCAAGACCAGCCAAATCTGGACCACAGAAAAAGACGTCCGTATGCCACCAGACCTGAGAACAAACTAAGTACAAGAGGGTCAATGAAAATTCAGGCATTTTAAGCCAATGGGTGAAAAGGGTTAAGACAGAGATTGGTGACATCGGACGGGAAAGCAGAGGTGGAAGGGGCCTCTAACACAGGGAAGAGTCAAGTATGTAGAAGCAGGTTACCCAATGGGAGAACCTTCATGAACTGAGTGTGTTTAAGCGAGTACAAAATTAAGAGAGGTGAAAACTTCTAAATCAGGACAAAAGTCAAGGTAAATGCAAGTAAATGGAAATAAAGTTAAAAATACTAAAAGTTGTTGAAAAGCGATTAAGATGCTGAAAGAGCTGTGAGGCTAAAACAATCAATTTGTAAAAGAATCACACAAAAGTGGGTTGGTAGTATAGAGTACATGACATAGAAAAGA
Organism: Dysdera silvatica; assembly: GCA_006491805.2. Lineage (NCBI taxonomy): Eukaryota > Metazoa > Arthropoda > Arachnida > Araneae > Dysderidae > Dysdera > Dysdera silvatica. Next base: position 61,793,300 of record QLNU02003225.1, on the reverse strand, counting down.
CTATTTACCATTTTTTTTTTTCAAAACATTATTACAGGAGATAAGGGGAGAGTAATATGTGAACATATCATGAAGGAGTAGCACTGAGAAACAGGAATGGGTTTGCTTTTGTGTGGCCTATCTACATTTAAAGTTCGCACTATTTCCAATCACCCCGTATTTAAGGTTATCGAATATGTTGTAGTTACTATAAAAAATGAGAATTTTCTCCTTGAGAAAGTTAAGCTGCTGTGAATCTGCCATTAAAAATATACTGTTTTTCCACTTAAAAAAAAAAATTGATAGTTTACTTCATAAATAATTTCAAAAGTCCAATTTATATATATATATATATATAAAGCTATCCGTTTACTTGAATTGCAGAAAGTCATTTTTAGATGAGGAATACCTCTTGTATGACTGACTTTAGCCGTAGAAGTAGAGTTTTGACACCATTTAGATCTTGGCTCAATAATCTGTATGAAGAAGAATCGAGAATAATGCTGCCATCATCTGCCTCAGACACAGACATGGGTCTGGGTGGCCTCAATGGAAGACTAATGGATCGAAGCCGCCACTCTTCTTTTCCTGCAGAACCACCTTGCATAAGTGATGCAGAGGACCTGCGCAGAATGCGCTTTCTATTTAAAGGAAAACACAGCTTTACCAAGGATTATAATTATTACAAACATCTGTTTTATTTCGGCGAAATGAAGACTACATGGGGCTCATTAAAACAAACTTGGTGACTTAATGCAACTCATCTAACATTGCTACATAAAAAGGATAATGATTTTTATAGTTGATGTAATTAACAGAATGAAAATTCAAGCAAAATCCTTATTTTTTAGGTTGAAGAGTTCTATATTTTTCTACAACCTAATAATATAAATTTATGGATACCATGATAATCCTTTCAGAGAGAATAAAATTTTTAAATGGTATAGAAATAATATCCAACATGCCAAATCATGTGCTTCATGAAGCACTTAGCGATTTCCCTCCCATAAATATCCATCTTAAAATACTTTCTCAAGTATGACGTACCAACCATATTGCTAAGTCCATCCACTTTTTTACAAACCTATTTTTGAGGTACCATTCATTAATTACTTGGTACAAAATCATAAATTACAACACTTCACAGATAAGCCTTTATCAGATGATTTTAAAATGCTCACAAAGAAAAGAATAATTTTAGTTTGGGAGTATTTAATAATCTGATACAACCACATCGTCAGCTATGATGAGAGAATTACTCACATTAAGCCTTTATCAGATGACTAAATACTTGCAAAGAAAAGAGTGATTTTTTTGTGAGTATTTAATAATCTAATATAACCACATCGTCGGCTATGATGAGATAATTACTCTAAGTCTTCATCAATTTGATATTTTCTGATGTCTCTTACAATTTCTCCCTCTATTTGAAAGAGGGTTGGCAAGTTTCTGCCAAAGCGGTTAAAACCGGCATGGCAGAAACTAGTTTCTGCCACAAAAGTGGCAATAACCGGCAGGGACCCAGAAAATAGTTATTTCATGCGTTAAAAACTTATCGAAATACCCCAACTTGCAAAAGGGAATGCATTCTAAAGTAAAATAAGTTTAGTTACAATGTTTATAGTATTTATTCAAAGGTTACTTCATAACAAATTCTATATATTTATTCTATAATTTTTCATAGCAGTCTATAGCAAAATATCAGTTTTGCTGCGATTTCCTAATTCAAACAATTTCTTAATTTATTATGAATAGACGAAAAGTTTAAGAGAGTTATTTTTCCAAGCCCACTAATACCATAGGCAATATCGTCACTGTCACTGTGTACACAGGAATTACAAAATCATTATTCGTACTTGATTACTTTGAACTAGACCACCACATGGAAGATGAAACATTTTCTAAGATTTTATTGGAGTAGTATATTTCAGGAAAAGGAGATTTTATTCAGAAAGTTATAATATAAAGCACAAAATTTGGGTTAATGACATTAAGGAATTTCCTAGTATTTTCTTCCTGCTCATGTGACAATTTAGATCACATGTACTTTGGATGAAGTATATAAACTGGCATACATGATGTCGAGTTATTGCAGTATTTAGCCAAGTACTTTTTAATGATTTCTAAGCAGAAACCACATGCTTTACAACAGACTTAAAAACAAAAAGTGTGGTTCATTGGCTGTAATACAACTTATTCGATTAGTCATAAACCATTGAGGCTTTTTTTTACAGCCAGTCTGTTAGTGTTTTTGCTTTTTATTTTACAGCCAAATGTTTAATAAGATGAAATAGGCCTAATGAGATAAATAATATAGCTTTCAAAAGATGGTTTTGTAATAAACCTTTGACTTACTCGAGTATTTCTTAAAAATACTTTAATTATTAGCCCTGCAGTACTCTAGGGGTTGTCTTGTTTGTCTGTCATCTTTTTTAAGACAGATCTGACACCGTCCATTTCCAATTTTGTGTCTTTTCGGTTCTGAAGTGTCACTTTTCTCAGAATTTGAAGGTTCTTCGATGCCAAGAATAAGTCGGCATTTCATTTTGAATTGCTTTGGAATTGATTCATTTCGGACACCCCTATCGATTTGCGGTTTACTCACATCCAAGCCAAGAGTATGTAAGAAATCTCGCCTGGTCATCTTTTTCTCTGGATGATTGAGTTGGTAAAGCAAAAGTGCATTTATTCCTGCTATATTCATTGCATCAAAGAAAATGGTGAGTGACCATCTTCTACTGTTTCTGGAAACATTATAGCTAGCACACATTTGATCCACTGCATCAACCCCATATTTAAAGTTATCTCGATTACTGTCATTGGTTTACCAGTAGCTTTGTCCATGCTATTATCACTATGTGTCGCAGATAAAACAAGTACTTTTATTTTTCTTGGGAATGAAAGAAACAAGTGTGTAGTCATTGTGAAAGGCCAACTGACTACTTTTTCAGGCCTTCCTGTCACATTCAAAATTTGAGGAGGAATTTCTCTTTTATTCTTCTTCAAAGTTCCTATCATCATTGGTCTGAAGTCCCTTTTAAGCTCCAGTGCCAGTGGAAAACCAATTATCCATCATTATGTTGCAGAATGTTCCCTTAACAACCTCTGCGAGGCGTTTCACCACCTCTGCAAAGGAGTTCGAACATTGAAAAGGACCATTCAGTTGTGTGCTCACATATATCTCAATATTCAGGGTGTACATGTTTTCGCAATTAACCAGAGCAAATACTTTTATGCCATATTTGGCAGGTTTTGATGGAATATATTGTCTGAAAGAGCATTGGCCTCTGAATGCAACAAGTTGTTCATCAATCGTTAGATTTGGTCCTGGCACAACTGACTTCTGACAATTTTTTACAAACAGCCTGAAAATTTCTCTTATTGATGCCAATTTGTCGGTTCGTCTTCGTTCTTCGTGGATATTTATGTCATCAAATCTTAAGCAACATAAGAGAAATTGAAATCGATTGTAGGACATCGTGCAATATATGGCATTGATTCCAGTACTATCTACTTTCCAGAAGTCTGATATGTTTTGTCTCCCAGTTTTGCATACTCCAAGGACGTATAACATTCGAAATAAGGCTCTTATTTCAATAGTATCCGTGATTTTCATATCTCTCTCACGTTCATAATGCGTTTTCATCTTATCTATGTAGATATTCATTGATTTAGTTATGATCTCAATGATGTTATTGCTCATGAAAATTCTAAAGCATTCAACAACACTTTCAGTTTAGCTGCTTCATTTGTAGGCCCTGATTTCTTTTTGAAAATGTTGTGTGCTTTAGTTCTCCTCTTAGTGGGACATGCCTTTTCCCATTTAGTTATTCCATCTTTTCCCAAATAACATGAAACATTTTCCAGAACATCATTCTCATCTTCAGCGGAATCAACTTAAGTGAATATTTTCTTTTGTTCAATCTCTTCCTGCAATTGATTTGGATCTCTGATCCTCATTTTTCTATCTATAAATGTGAAAAAATTATATTATAAATGATTATATCATAATACAATCGATTATGATTATGTGATTACAATTATTCATAGTTTGTACACTTGCATCTCTCACTGTGAAACAAGATGTAAATCACAACGAAAAATAAAAATTCTTACCGGAAAACTTATTACAACTGGAATTATGAATTCAGCGGTCGCGTGGGATACACCAGTGTCCCACAACAAAGGATTGGTACAAATCACGTATCAAAACTAAAAAATAAGCGTCTTCATTCTGCCACAATAAAAAGTAGACTGTTAACTAAGATTACATGTATGCTAGACTACATCCGGTTACAGACATGCACGCAAACACAATTTGAAGCGCTGTGGGATACACCTATATCCCACACGAGGACTGCAGGATTAAAATAACGAAGCTTTATAATATTCTAAATTATTGTAATAAAATATATATATGTAATTCATTTACTAAATAATACAATACTGTTTTCAGTACTTTTATTAGTTTCTGCCAGTTTCTCCCACTTTCTGCCGGTTAAAACCAGTTTCTGCCGGCAGAAAGCCAACCCAGATTTGAAATATTCTTACTATTAACTTGGAAATCTGTAATGTTTCTTGTGTACATAAGCCATGATAATGGAATCCATTTAAAAATAATTTTTACTTAATAACACATGAGAATAGACATGTAAATCACAATTTTTTGCCTATTCTATCATTGGCAATTTGAAAATTAACGTGTTTGCTAAGGTTTTGCAGAACTAAAA
>QLNU02003225.1:61767829-61788491 GCA_006491805.2 Dysdera silvatica | reverse complement strand
CAACATTTTTCCATCATAGCAGACCGCCAACACTCATTGACATCTATAATGATAAGTTGAAGAAATTTGGCAAGGGATGAACAATCTGGAGTAACGCCAAATTATTTTTCCCCCCTCCCTAGATTTTTATGTTTTCCATCTGCACTTTTTACTGCTACAGAAAGGCTTTTATTTTGAAAACTAGTCAAATTCATTTTCACAGCTGTTGAAATTTTAGATTTTCAGAGTACTATTTCAAATTTTATGGTAGTTTGGGAGTTGACAAAGATTGGCACAATCTTCTGACGGCACTTCTAGAAAAGGTAGAAGAGTGTATGTGTGTGCATGGTTTGACAAATCGAGGCAAACCATATCGACAGACAAGAGTGGTACTTACCCACCTCTAAGAGAAAAATTAAGCTACAATGTATTCTATGAACACATTGTAATATTAACACAGAATTTTTTTGGTATTTTGAATACTAGCCACCTCAGGTCAATATTACCCATGGACATCAGGTTACCAATAGCAACCTGGTGACTGATTTGTCAAGCCCGTATCATCGGATCCATATAGTGCAGGGGCACAAGTTCCACCCAACAGCTGCCCAATTTTGATATGCCTAATTCTGCTATGCATTTAGTTTCAAAGGTTTTACAGTCACATTTTAAAATAAGGTACTTTTTAGCTCATTACTAATTGTCAAGCAGTATCAATTATTTTTGTTGCATTTTGGTATCTTGTACATTCACTAAAATTCTTGACAGCTATGAGAAGGAGGTAATATTTCTCAGTCCCATCCCCCAATCCTAGAAGTACTCACATGGGCGCCCATGCTAGGTATACATATCTGACATTATACCTTATTATTTATATGTTATGATACAAAGACAATATATATTCCAGACTACAGAGGGAGAGACGTTTCATTATTAAATGATGTAAACGCATATGAAAAGCTAGTGACCAATCGGCTGTCTCAGGATTGCACAGGTACCGTCTGATACGAGATAAATGGAGTCTACTATGTCACCACAACAAACCAACTAAAGAAATCAAAGTTGCTATTTGCCAGCATGCAGTAGCCACATTTTTAGTTTATTGTTTAAAAAAGTACAATAAAAATTAGTATGGATCATTGTTCATGATTTAAACACCTGAAATACCTACCCCTCGTTTACAGTTCCATCAGGAAAATCCATTCGCTTTTCAAAGTCCATCATCAAATCATCTGATGCGATGCTAGAACATGAAGAGCCTAATTCAGAACAAAAGTGAGAACTATCTCTATGATCGCTTCCGAGTCGTTCTCGACGAGACTTGGAATTCGATGCATCGATTGGCTTCTTTGAGGTACTTGAAAGCTGGAGAGCATGCAATTCGGTGACACTTTGGCGCAACGATGGAACAGGACTCTCAGACAATTTCCCACTCATGAACGAGCAAACTAATTCTGGCTGGTCTGATATCTCATCATCAATCAAAAACTCACGATTCTCGAGTTCCGAAACGGGACTTTTAGTGTCACTTCCGAGACAATCTGATTTGTCATCAGAGTCGCCACTGATTGACTTGGAATTTGGCGAACTAGGAGTAGATGTTTTAGAAACTTCAATGTCATTTGGTTTTTGATTTTTTTTTGCCTGAGAAGAATTATTCTTACCCTTTATGCTTGTTTTCATGTTAGGAGAATAGAAATCTTTTGCAATGTTTTTACTGTTGTTTGCTTTCTCATCAAGCGATTTAGAGCTCCACTCATTATCTTGGTTGTTAGGGCATTTCTTGTAGGACATAAACCCCTTGTAGGAGGCATAGGTTGAAAATGAATTGCTAGGCATATTAATTTTAAAAATGTTCTCCCCATTAACTTGAGAATTATGCTTCTCCGAACCGAAATCCTTGTCGTCAACTGTCCATTTGCCATTCATCCCTCTTTTATAAAGTGGGCATTTCAATCCCTGCTGCTGACAAAATTTTGGATTTTTAGAATCATCATTTATGCTCGATGCTAGTTGTTCCCTGTCTGTAACAGATACTGGGGAGGTGTCGCAAGATTCCAATCGTTCAATGTCCTTCAAAGTATCCGAATCTTCCGGCTTGGTTTTTTCAATGAAGCTGCTGCCTATGCCGGAATCGAAGTCAATAATACTTTCATGACTCTCCACTGTAACATTTGAAATTTTACTTACCTCAAACTCATTGGGGGAATCACCAGAAGAATTCTTAGAATTGCAATCTGGAGAAATGCTGGAGCAAATGCTCCGCTTATCAGAAGAATGTGACGGCCTTTTAAAGTCGGAATGTAATTCTGAATTTAAATGAGACACAGAATATGATGATTTGGTCTGTGATAGCTGTGAACGAGGAGGTGTCATCACATACTGAGAGTTCAGTTTTGCAGGTATTCTAGACAAAGGCTTTTCATCAGCTTTAGCTTGCATGTTATCGGGACAACTCTTGCTGCCAAGGTTTAGTTTATCGGATTTAGTGTGCTTCACAGAGAAAGTATTTGCTTGTTTTTCTTGAGAATCTATTAACAGTGGAGAATTAGAGACAGTGTTATTGTTAACCATGTGGAGTTGGTTGTTTTCATTTTTGATATTGTTAGCATTGACAATATTTTCATTCAATTCTGCTTTCATTGGAATAGAACTTGGATTAGAACTGAAGCGTGGAATGCTGGATTGCAATGGTTGAACTGGTGAGTTTTTCGGAGTTTTTACATCCGATGGATTATTGATATGCCGTCCCATTCTGGGTGACCGATCCTGCTTGGTGGGTATTGGAATTCCCTTTCTCGATACAAAGACAGAAGGACTAGGTACGGAATTCCGAGCATATGGAGTAGGTCTAGCTAATCGTGATGAGTCGTCTAACTTCGTGGAAGCCATCTGGACAGTTGAGTATGCGTATTTACCTCCCCCAGCTTTACGAGAATAGCATGCGCCCATTCAAAGTCACAAGGAAAAAAATCCTAAAAATTCACATACAAAAAATAGGTTCAAACTGTGCATATAACAAATCAATATATGTTCTAATAATAATGAAATCTTTAGTTACGTTTTTTTTTCGTTTTTTTTGCATTGACTTTTATTTCACATGAAACATTAACATTTTAAAATAAATAAAATCTGAGCGGAAGTAGAGCAAATACAAGAGAACGAAATGAATATTTCAAATATTAGTCGCTTAAGACATTAATGGTATTTGTTTGTGATTCTTGACCTTTTGCAAGTCACAGGAAGTTCTTTGTGACCCCTTCAGTATAAGGGGAAGAAATAATTACACAATATGATTTGTTTGAATTAGCTATATATACTTAAAAATCAAAATGTATAGAACACCTCGAAGTTCCAAATAAAATGTTTTATGGCACAAGGATATCAAACATCATGCTGCACCAATATCTATAGTTTTCCAAGGAATCTGAATATCTTAAGACCTAGAGAACCAACCCTTGAACTGTAGTGAGAAGTTAGTTAGCACGCTTTTTTTTAGGTGGGGGGCACAATTGAGAGTCAATGGCAAGCTAAGCAAACATGCTAATACTCGATCACTGTGATGCCTTCAATTTAACAGTGCTATTATTTATCAAAGTCAGATGCACTACAACAGATACAATAATCTCTACCATAAGCGATTTTCCGAGATAGATGGAGGTACTAAGCAAAAATATGGTTAAATAATAATCAATCAGCAGGTATGTGTTGCCTTTTAAGGGGAGGGGATGTGGGCACCATTAGGACTTAAACCTAAATTAATAGAAGGCAAGGTGAATGTCTTACCCCTGCATGGCCATCTGAATTAAAGTAAAACTAGCGGATGAACTAAAAATTAATTTAATAACTTTATTGAAGTACAATATTGGATGGGAAAAAAGTTGGGAGGGGGATGACTATTTACACAATAAACCTTGCTAATGAAAACTGCACGGTTCCCACTCATATTGGGAGAGAAAAAAATCCCTGTCTTTTTCTGGCAAAATTCCCTGAGTGTAATCACAAGAAATTTTCATCTGAACTTCGGTTGCGGGGAATATGGCCTTACGCTCACAAGAGATTTAGTTATTCAAAACAGAAGTTAAAGTTTTCACTGAACTTTCCAGGTTTGAACAAAAAATCTGACCTTTTCCTGACCTTTAGGAATGTTTTCAAATTCTCTGACAATTCAAGGTTATGTACGAACCCTGAAACCAGGATCTACGGTAGTTCAAACTTAATTTCATTTACTAATAACATATTTCGTGTCAGATACAAAGATGTCATGTATACATACCAAAATTATACATTACATTGAATATTTACATCAACTCAGGAGCCACAAAAATACATGCACATAGTCAGGCATGAAAAACAGGCAGCCTAGGGAAATTTAGGAAAAAAAAGTCGATACATAGACGACTTGACAATCCACCAAATCAATGAAAAAAAAATAATAAAATACAAACATCCAATAACATTAATTTGCAAGAGAAAAACTAAGCAAAAATTAAATAAGGCAAAACATAAATCAAATATGCAAAATAAAATAATACACCACTGATACAAGCTTCCCCCATCCCATCCAAAAAAAGTGAATAAATAAATAAATGAAAAAATTAAGTTTAGATTTAAACAAGTAGATATCTTGAATATCAGAAATCCATATAAGAAGAATGTTCCAAATTTGAGTCTGGATGGAGTAGATAAGAAAAAAAAAAATTTTTTAAGATAGGCGCAAAAAACTTGGCACTATACCGAGAAGAAAATCTGGAAGCACAAGAGTGAAGATCGATTTGAGTTGTAAAGCTATTCAATTTTACCTTATTAAACATGAAAACAGATGAATTAAAAGCAACGTTCTTACAAAAAAAGTGAAATTCACAAATGAATGCTCAAGGCTCAATGGGCAAAAAACCGAGTTTGTTTTGAAAGACAAAGAAACAAGTTAGACAAAAAAAAATACACAACACAGTTAAATTTTTAATATGCTGAAGTTTTTATAACACCGATAATGTCCACATTATGGCCTAAACATTGCAGCAACAAAAAAGATAAGGAAAGAAAAATACAAAAATTGAACGAAAGCCATGATATGATTTGGTATTTGGCCAATCATCAACTGAATAGCTCTCTTAAAACCTGTGTAAAAAAAGTTAAACTGAAAATTTCTACGAAATATACTCTTTTTGTTTTTTTAATCAGTTTTAAAAAGAATATAATTTTTTTAATGAGTGACTGAAATATTATAAAAAAAATGACAAAATACCTTAAAATTACAAAACAATCTAACCACGACTTCAGTTAATTATATATATATATATAGGGTGGTCCTGAACTCTACTGACAAAATAAGAGGGGGTGTTGGGGACACCAAATAAGGCATATTTGCCCATATCCCCGTGTCCGCAAAGGGGCCGGTTTGGCTGTAGAGCGTAACTACTGTTTATGCCCATCACGTTGCTACGTAGCCAATTGCATGAATTAAATGCAATTTTTGATGCATAATTTAAATGAATAAGCTAATAATACAGCAGAGACAAAAAAATCCGGAATTCCGTTTTCTGATTTTGATCTGTGTTACTGTTTAGTGAAAATAAGCCTAAAAATGCCTTTTTTTTAACACACTGGAAAAGAGTTGGGAACTGCCAAGTATGTGTAACAGGTGAAGAACATCAAAATAAACATTTTTTGTTCAGTGAATTTTTTTCCAAAAATTAGCCGTTCGGGCACTACAGTGAATTTAGTATTTGCATCCACCACATTCAAGGTTTTCACAAATGGCTACAATGCGCCATTTCAAGAATTTTTAAAATTATTTAATGTGAACAGACATCGGGCTCTCTCCAGCGATTTTTTAAAATCAGTCAAATTCGCCAGAATTGTATGTGTAGAATTCGCCGCTTCAGGTGCGATTGTATGAATTCTACACAATTGAATTAAGATGGGCATATGCATTCGTTACGGCAGTGAGTTCAGAAAAGTCATACGAAGTTGAATTTGAAGTAGAGAAAAAACCCGATATTGAATTCAAATTAAAAGAAAAAAAAAGTTAAATTTAAATTAAAAAAAATGAAACTAATTTAAATTACCAAAAAAAAATTAAGTTGCATTCAAATTAAGGGGGACAGGGCCTCACTGGTGCTCAGCTGCTCTGTTATTCTTTTAATCAAAAACAATAAAAAAAATCACTAAACTAATTGTTTTTTAACTTATATTTAAATTAGAACAAAAAAAGTTGACCTTAAATTAGAAAAGATAGTATTAAAAAAAGAAGAAAACCAGAATCCAAGTAAGAAAAAATGTATGGAAGGAAACACTCACCAAAACGGAAGCCTGTACCGTATTATGAAAGTGAACCCTTTCTTAACTACTGTTAAAAAGCCGCACTATGAGCGCTTCATCAAGTTCATTTCCAGTCTTCCGACGCTTCGTTGTGCCATCCAAGTTCACACCTCAAAAAGACAATTGCACACAATCTCTATTTTTTAAAATCTCATTTGTCTTTGACCTCCATCAACTGTAAAGAGTTGCTAATTTTCGTGCACTTTCACCTGTTTTGCTACCCTGAATAACTTTGATTTTCTCCTTTAGACGAATTTTGCATGAAAGAACTCATAGTGATTAAACACTGGTGTTCAAATGATGAAGTTAGGTTGATACAACACAACTCATAACAACGCATAAAGAACTGAAATTGTCAAAAACCAATTTCTAGCAGACAGTAGTCGTTTGCGTTTATGAAATATTGGGATTGTCAGTCATAAACAGCAACACCGTTTTCACAGAAATGGGTGTACATATAAAGCTACAAAATGAACATACACTTCAATGAAGTACCTTGAAAAAAAATACAGTCAAGTAAATTTTACTTTATTGACAATTTCGGTTTCAACATATTTGAAAATTTGAATAAAAAAAATTTTCATGACATCTACAAGGTGGCCGTTGTTCGGAGGTTAGCATTAATGTTAATCCTATGAAACCTGTTCAGTTCAACTGACATGTGGCCGGTTTTCGGAGGTTACCGTTGTTTAGAAATGACCATTAAAGGAGGTTTTACTGTATAATTCTAAAGGATTAAAAAAAATAGGGTTTGATTTTATTCTAGATTTAAAATGTGCCAAAAATGATTTTACATTTTTAACAAAAGTTCGTATTCGACCAAATCACTATTGGTCCATTCTCCCGTTACACACATCATTTTCATAACTTCCGACCTTAATACTGTAGATAATACTTTATGCACTGAGTTTTTTAATAGAAATATTAGTAGATACCACTGACATTTAGTATCAAACAATAAAAAAATAATTCTATTACTTTCAGAAAGGAAAAAACGGTATAATGTATTACACACACGGGACACCTCTGAGTCCCGTGCGTAATGCAAATTATGTCAATTTTTCCCTTCTGAAACTAATAGAATTATTATTTTTTGTTTCATACTAAATGTCAATGATATTTACTAATATTTCTATTAAAACGATAAGTACATAAAATATTATCTACAGTACTGAGGTCGGAAGTTATGAAAATGACAAGTGTGTAACGGGAGAACGGGTCTATTCATCACATCCTTAGTTACAATGCCAAAATTTCAGTGGTTGTTTGAACATTCTCATAACCAAGTTTGCCTATGCATATATATATATATATATATATACCAGTGTGTATTGCCAGTCCTCTCTTATGGATCAGAGACATGGAGTCTAACAGTTGGAGCAATACGAAAGTTACAGACAACGCAAAGGAGCATGGAGAGGTGCATGCTTGGAATAACTAGGAGAGATCGAAAAAGGAACACTTGGGTGAGAGAGCAAACTAGAGTAGAGGACATCATTGTTAAAGTAAAAGGGCTGAAATGGCGATGGGCTGGGCATATTGCAAGAAGAACTGATCAACGATGGACAACAGAAATTCTGAACTGGATTCCAAGAGACCACCGAAGACCTAGAAAACGTCCTCAAACTAGATGGGTGGATGAAATAAGAAAACAGGTTGGGGTGACGTGGAAGCGAATTGCTCAGGATAGACTTGTGTGGAAAGCATTTGGAGAGACCTTCATCCAGCAGTGGATAGATAATGGTTGAATATGATGATGATGATGATATATATATATAATATAATTATTTGTAATTTATTACATGAAGTGAAGAAATGACTTGTATACATCCTTTTTTTATTTTATCCTCATAAACCTTTTTGGATTTTTTGCTAAGGTTGTCTAACTAGACTATACTTTTTCCAGTAACACCATAAATATGGAAATATTAAAACATATATGACATGCAGTTTAGATCTACAAGAAATTGGAAATTTTCTTTTCTATTGCAAATTTATATTTTTTTCACTGGAAACAAGTTTTGCAGCAAATGAATAAGTACTAAAACAGCTTGTCACACATACAGCTAAGATAAAACGTGTTTCATAGAGCTTTTTATAACAGCCTTCCGATGACTCGATTATTTAAATATTGGACGCTACTGCACAAGTTACCCACTTCTCTCTCTCTGTTCTCGTGAAACATTCTCAATTGTACTAGACTGGCTTGTGACATCACATGCTCTGACTTCATATACATCTGTAGGACACAGTGAGGACAGGTGCAATATGCTATTTTCTTTTTGCTTCACGTTCGCTGTATTTTGTTCATTGCAGCGAAAATGTCTGAGAGTCTGACTCATATTTTTGGTGACAATACTTAGTTTGTTACAAAACTCACTATTTCCTTGAAAACGCTGCAAATTCTGCTAGATTACCATATCAGATGACAGTGCAACGTCACGTAGGTATGTACGAAACCCAAGCAAGCTGTGAGCGAGCACGCCATGTTTTTCTTAGACGCAAGATTTTTGTGAATCAGTATTTTCTCTGTATCAGTGAAAGCCTAGTGGGAAGTAGCACGGAGTAGTACTCTCCTGCCGTAAAAAGCAATGGCAGGTAGTCACTGTGTGCCAATTGCCAGGTTTTGAGTTCTTGGAAACACTGCACTAGATTCTGCTAAAATTGCGCTAGTTTTAGGGGGGTAATGAACCAAGTATTTGGGCCATTTTTTTTATGGATTACATATGCAATAAGACTATTTTCACACCACAAACATCTGCTCCACGAACTAGGTTAGTACTCACTTTTGGCTTTCCGGACTTCGCAGGTTTTTAGTGATTCAACATTATACTGATTCATGGGTACTCTAATTCTATATAAACAGACAGCAAGGGAGCAGTAGGGAGGGGGTGTTTCCCACAACCCCTTCACTGATACATGAAAATTACAAAAAATTCCATAAACATGGTGGCTGGTCACATTACCGATTGCCAGTTTTGGCAACAGTGGCTAGAATTCAGTGGGTAATGTCTCATGCAGTGACAACAAATATTTAATTATGCAACTTCAATGAAAGATGAAATTTGGAAGAACTACTGAACATGTTAGTTTGCAATTGATTTCATTTAAATAATTGGTTTTAATTTACTTGAAAACTTAAAAAAAAATACTGCCAAATTATTATTTTCTCATACTTTTTTTAATACTGAATTCTAAAACATTTTTTTTTTTTAAGTATGTCTTCCTCTCTGATGGAAAGCTCAGTGCCGTCTTATTGGATAGGCCAACAGGACCCCAAATTGGCAATGTTTGTTATATATTATATTTCTCCATCGCAAAAATTTACAAATTTAATAGCGCCAAAGGATCCCCAAAAATTGATGAAATCCAGGACCTCAGCGAATGCCTTACGACGGTTCGGTAAAACCTTCGATTGATTTTAACTGACAAGCACCGTACCAAACGAATTTTATAACAAATATACACTAATAGCCAAAAAGGAGAAAAACACACATATATATATATTACCCCCCCCCGAGACCCGTAAGTAGTGGCCATCACTAGCTTATATATTGACCAATGTACTAATAAACACACAAAATATATACTAATTACTATAGACAAAAATACCCGTTAATATTTAGAAGTAAAAGGTTTAATTTTTCAAAGTTTGATGCCCAGTCTTTACGAGGAAAAACAGGAAATTTAATTTGACACAGATGTTACTACCTACGCCTACACACACTATAAAATCAAGTTATATACATATAAAAAAAGAAAACGGATCTTTTAACATATGCAAAACATAAAACAAAATAAAACAGTAAAATAAAATATTCAATAACAAAACATTTCAATCACAACTACAAAAACAATTGAAAGTGACTAATATCTGGCGGTATTAAAAATTCAGGCAAAAAAGAAAGAAACCAAACAAACATCTTACTGAATAAATATTGTTCATGAATAACAGTTTCATGAAAAATGATAAAATTTCTGCTACAGAAAATAAGTCCATGCATACGCCCTACTAAATATTCTACACGTAACGAATATAAAATACCTGCACTCCACCATTGCGCTGACCAAAACAGAAAAAAAGTTAAAGGTGGGTCGAATATCGATAGTCATCGGGTCGATGTTACAAACGTCAAATAAGGAAAAAATGTCCAAATGCAAATAAAAAGATAATTTCATAAGTTTTCTTTTTCATTTGCGTTTAGGTAGTTTTCTCCAGAAAAATTTATGACAAAATAGGTTTTGTATTTTAAGAAGTGAGAAATAATTTAAAAAATATATAAATAAGGTAAAACAAGCAATTTAAAAGGATTAAAATGCAAATAGGACATAAATGATATATAATTTAAGAAAAATATAGTAGAAATATAACTAAGCACAATAACATAGTACTATATATGTATATAGTATAATATGTACGTATAATTAAGCACAGTATTATATATTATATAATTAGTACTGTTTCAATACTCGACGGAGTTTCTGGATAGGGAATTTTTATCTGATGCTGAGAACAAAGTATCAGCTGAGACGTGTTGTATTGTTTTTCATAATCTGTGCTCAAATTGAATAGTACCGAATAAAGGATAGTTTTTTGAGAACGGCGTGTAAAACAATCGTTTTCGGGAAACAGATACTAATGAAGTCGTTTTCATCTTTGGTGATCGATTATATACCGTAAGGCGCAATTAGATACGAAGACATGGTTTGGTTTGGAGTACTCCTTAGGCCGCACAAATGATATTATAACTCATATTATTTACGTAATACAGAAAGTTTAAGAAATATGGTCGGCCCATTCCCATGAAAGACAACACAACTCAACACAACGTCCAAATTACGTTGCATGTTCTTTTTTTTAAAGTCCCCTAGTTCTTCAAAATTATGCAGCAACAGCAACACCATCCGCTCCAGATGCTTTTAACATAGAATTTGTTATTTGTCACCGTGATTCTTCATATTAACCAGGTTCAGCAATTATCCCATCTCTGTGATTAATATTCCTTTGAATAAATAAAAACGACAAATAAAAACATCGAAAACAGTTTATTATCGAAATCATCGATGAAACGAAACAGTTGTCAATAAAAACACGTCGAGGTTGAAACGTCTCCTATTTGGATGTGACGTTCGTCTGCTTTTACTGTTTTGTACGTTTCAAATTCATTGCGTGCATAATAAACTTAATTGTAATAAACAACTTTGGTTAATAAATTTGAATTTTAATTGTAAGTAAAATTTATAAAACGGAATGCATGATGGATGGTGATGCTTTGCAAAACGTGATAGATTCCATACGCAACAATCGTACCGATATTGTACGATCCCTTGTAGAAGTCTGTAAGGCAGGTAAGTACTTTTATTAGCAGTGTATGTAGACAAATTTTAAGGTGCGGGTTACAGGGTTAACATTTCATATATACACTTAAATTTGTCTAAAACGATATTTTCCCGGTCCCGATAGATATACGGTGTATTCGGTTCGTTTGTTTGTTTGTTCGATTTTTTTATGGTGCGAGAGCATCTGAGCTATACTGCCCTGTACATGGTAAAATCACAGGCTGTTGCAGAGGCCAGTTCTCTGTAAAAAGTTGAAGACGTGTGTGTGGTCAACATGGTTGTTTAAAATGTCAGAGAGTGATGAAGAGTTAAAAGTAAGAGTACAAGCAAGGTTAAAGTGTCAGTTTCCAGCATGAATTTTATAATGTGTTCAATCTTGTCTATAACGTAATCTTTTTTGCAGTCCCCGAAATAACGTTGTAGACAGTATCTCTCAAAAAACTATGCAAAATTGGGGGATAGTAGGGACTATGTTACCTAAAATTCATTCTATCCCCTTGAAAACGCTGTAAATTCCACTAGATCGTGGTGTCACATGGGAGAATGTGACGTCACGTAGATGTTTACTAAGCCAAAACAAGCTGTGAACGAGTGTGCCGTATGTCTTTTGGATGCAAGGGGAATTTTTTCAAATCAGCATTTTTCCTGAATCAGTGAAAGCGTAGTGAAGGGGATGCCCCCCACACACCCCACCACCAAAAAAATTAGTAGAGCATGGAGTAGTACTCTCCCACCGTAAAAAGCAATGTCAGCTAGTCACTGTATGCCAATTGCCAGGTTTGAAGGTCTTGGAAACACTGCGCTAGATTCTGCTAAAATTGCACTAGATTTAGGGGGTAATGTAATGTGTAACAGCGCACAAAATTGTATTCAGTCGAACCATAATATGATGTGTAAATCATGAGAGCACATGCAGATGATTAGCAGCACAGCATGTATGCACATTGTTCTAACCTACAATGCCTCCTGTAAGCAGTGCAAAAAAACAGTTTTAAGTATTGAAATTCTGTTTGCTTGCTGTTGCTCTGCATAGTTTTAGTTAAATTATACCTTGTCAAAATGATACAAGTTAGGCATGCAAAAAATAAAACTTATCAACTAACTGCTCACTGTAGTCTGGGGTTTGGTTCTCTAGACCTTAAGAGGTTCGTATTCCTCGGAAAACTGTAGGTCCTGGTGCAGAATGATCCATACGTCATAAAACTCTGATTTCTTCAAACACTTTCTCCTGGCAAAGTGTGACCATAACCGTTCTTACCCAATAAAACCAGCTGATAAACGTATGCTTCTGCTGTTTTTGGAATAAAGCTAGGGTTTTACTATAGCTATATTAATCAGAACTGAGTTAATTTTTTACATTTATTTTGTATCATATATGTATTATATATATGTGTGTGTATAATTTATTACACTGCTTTAGGAAACCTTCATGGTGATGATGATGTTGGGTCAGTATCACTTGATGCTCTTTTAAATGGCCTTTACTGCGAGTCAGGATCATTGCTTCATTTTGCCACGAAGGTTTGTATAAACGTTAATATATGAGTTTGAGATTAATTTGTGTAATAATATATTATATATTATAATTAATAATAATATATTATAATTAATTTGTAAGGATTAGGGAATAATGAAAAAAGAGTAAGAACACCGATTCTTAAAAAGTAGTTATTATCAGGGCTGTCCCCAAAGAATACGCGC
Source organism: Dysdera silvatica (assembly GCA_006491805.2). Lineage (NCBI taxonomy): Eukaryota > Metazoa > Arthropoda > Arachnida > Araneae > Dysderidae > Dysdera > Dysdera silvatica. The sequence goes on along the minus strand of QLNU02003225.1, from coordinate 61,775,147 downwards.
TGTGTGCGCCGCGTATTCTCAAGAAATTTTAAAAAATACCGAGTATTCACTACATACTCGCAAGAAAGTTTTTGCATTTGTTAGTTTTTGGACAACTTTCAACAAAGTTCAGCCTTTTTTCTTTTTTTTTTTTTGCAAGTGATTTAAAAACTTGAATGGAAACAAATGAGGATAAGGAAAACCCCATAAGCCTCAAAATAATATCCTGCGTACGACCAGGAGAGGAATGAAAAACTGATGAAAGTGGCAACTGCCACCCTGAGCTTGGATAGACGACCAGTCAAATACTAGTTAACATGTTGCGGCGACGTCACAAAGTCCAGTAACCACAATTACAATATTCTTTAATCAAGGCAACGTATTGTCAATAATTTTCTTCAGGACAGCCCTTGTTATTATTTGGTAGTTTGCTTTATACGTAACTGTTTTTAAGAAATGCTTAATATGAGTAAAATGTTATTTTTGTCAAATATGATTTTGCTACATCGTGTGTTACCAACGGCATATCTAGAAATACAACGAGGAAGAAGAGGGATGGGAACACATATTTATTAATTAATTAATTAACAGCAAATAAATGACAATTTAAATTTGTTTTTTTGCTTTTGCCTTGGAGACTGCAGAGATTATCCCCACCCTCATACGAACAGCAGCAGCAATAGAATTAGACGTTAATGTGAAAAAATAAGTTTCTTGTTTAAACCAGGAAAATTAGAAAATTAAGTTCAAAGCTTAGTGTAGAATAAACGGATAAGGGTGAGAATAAATGTAAGTTTCGCCAAAATTTAAGGTTTATTAAACTTAAAAATGTTAATGTTTTAATGGCAAATTTTGTATTCTTTATCGCATATTATTAATAAAGTATATACAAAGGATGTTTACACATATTTATGACTTTGACAGCATAAATAAAAAAATGTATATTTCTAATGTATTTTCTGTAGATTATCACAGCCCTGTCACATTACATGTAGATTTCCAGGATAGTAATGCTTTTTGTAAAGTCACAAACGGGATTTTCTCCAATTCCTCCTCCACAGCTTTCCACAGTCCATCCAAGGTAGTGGGCCAGCATTTTGCAAGAGCGTGTTGCTTGGAAGTCCAAATGCGCAGTAATCCATTTATGCCACATTTGGAGACTTGGTAGGGATATGGCTAACTGGTATTAACTCGACTCCACCAGTTTCTTGTCTCATTTTTTCTAGAAATGCGGTTGTACTTTTGGAGGTGTGGCTACTCGCTTTGTCCTGATGGAGTTCCACATTTTAAAAATCAGTAGAATACAATTTTGGAATATTTTCTTTAAAAATAGGAGTCAGAACATTATTTTGATAATATATAGAGTTGAGTTTTGGATTTTTTCAACTTTTCTTATTTTTAATTTTCCGGTATAAAAGATGCCAGTAATAACTATAAATCCTTTACTGAAAGTTTTTTGCTCTCTTTGAACCAAACATTTGAGTCTCTCGGGCCTCTTTTTTGATAATAAATTGATCTCTTTTTTTTGTTACGATCATTTAAATAAATCTGACTCTTCATCAGTTGTAGCGATTTTTTTTTTCCATCTATTTCCTGCTAAATGACTTTCATGTAACGATCTTTATCTAGTCTTCCACTCAGCAACATGCCGAGGTAGCAGACGATAAACTGCACTTTTTTTGCTTTGATTAAATTCAAATCTTTATTAATTTATTTATTTATAGTTGAAGCTGATGCAGAACTTTTTCAATAGTTCTTTGAGGTTTTGGATTTTCTTGTAAAACCGTAGACTGCACTTTAGAAATAGTACGAACCTTGATATATTTCTTTTGCGGTTTTTTCCCTCTATACATTAAAGCCTGATGTTTTTCCTCTTTTACATTAATAATATCGCTTATTTTATATTTTGAAACTTGAAAACCATGCTTTTTGGAAAGGGCAAATATATAGCCTTCAAACGCCATTTCACAGCACAAACTAAATTTTTAGTCGCAAACGATTTTTCAGTCTTCAGGTAATGGCGTGCTGCCAGATAGTTTTCTGGGTCACTGTTACCTTTTTTTAAATTGAAAATCAAAGTCATCATAAATATGTGCAAACACTCTGTTTTAATTATATCGCATTTGAAAGCACATTTCTTATTAAACTGACTTAAATGGTGTTTTTCGTTAGCTGGATAACGTCGATGTTGTGAGAATGCTTTTATCTGCTGGCGCTGATCCTAGCATCAAAAACAATGATGGGGAATCTGCATACCATTTAGCCCATACGAAAAGAATGACTGCTGTGTACATCGATGAATTACTCAGATGTGCAGCAAATTCTGAGTAAGACATTACTTAATTTATTAATGCTACATAGAACAGTGTTATAATATGCAAAAGGTAATGCAACGAAATGGGCACAAAACAACAATTGCATAATTTATTAAGTGATTAGGAATCATTTTGTCTTATTTTTGCTAAAATAATTTTGAACAACTACATAAATTGTGAAATTGCAATAGTTTTGAATCTGTTTCGTTCAGTTATTAGCATGTATTAATTTAAATTAACGATTATTCTAAACCAGTATTTCTCAAAGTGTGCTCTATAGATCATAAGGGATCCATGAGCAACTAGGAGTCCATCAATTTATTTTCATAATGGTTGTGTTTAATTTTACTTATTCATAAGTGAAGATGTGCACTATTCATTCCTTCACCAGAAGAAATTGTGTTTCTTCCATATATAGCGACGTCTGAAATATATCTCCAAGATAGTGAGTAATTTTGGTGAAAATGTCGCCAAAATTTTGCCAAGTATTCTTATATTAGCATGGTGTTGCATTTTTGCTGAGGCTTTTTATTTTATTTAAATATATTGCGCATGAAGATACCGATTCAGGCAGCGCATATCGAATGTGGTCGAAACGGCATGAGTAGCAAAGTGATGAGCGGGGAAGGTGGGGTGTCTGGGGGATCTCCCCTAAGTCGGTCTCTGTGAGTCAGGTAAGTACTGATTTATTTACAAAAGTACTAGTTCATAATCAAAATATTATATTAACGGAGATACAAATACGGAGGTGTGCTATTGCCTGATATATAAAAGCTGCGATCTTGGCGAAATTTAGAAGTCGCCAAATAAAGTCAGACGTCGCTATAGTACGGAAGTACCAAAATTGTACTAAGCATCTAAAATTGCATACAGATGATTTAATTGTGGAAATTCGTGAAAACATTCATGTAATCTTGATAAATCACTCACCCACAAAGAAAAAAAAAAGATTTCCTTCATCTAGTGGGCCATGATCCCACAACCTTTTTATTGCCAGTGAAATACTCTATCCACTGAGTTATGGACAGCTATCAAACTCCCCTATGAGTGAATATAAAGCTTCACAACGGACAAGTTAGTGAATAGTGGTGCAGTGGCTAGATTGCTTTTCAAACCCGCAACAGAGTCAGATGAAGCAGCGTCCTAGCTAAGACAAATATTGGTATTAAATGTAATAATGAGGGGATGATGTACGTAGAGAGTAACAAGGTTGTGGGATTGTACTCCACCAGATGCACGAAATCTTCATTTCTTTTCTTTGCAAGTGATTTATCAAGTAATACTACTGCCATCAACCTTGCAGATGGAAATTATTTGTATTCAATATTTATGTAATCATCTAAAAGCACCATTTTTCCGCATTAGGGCCCATTAGCATATCATGAAGACAAAAGAGAGTACATGGGCAAAAAAGTTTGGGAAGCACACTGGTTTAAACACCTGTATTAAATTTAATCAATTTTCTTCTATTATCAATCTCATTTTGTAGCTAATACAAATGGAAATGGATTGCTTTGCATATTAATCCGGATCCCATCCATACTCCGCAAAAAATAATTTTTCTGCGATTAGTCAGTCTGAGATTCCAACCAAAACCATAGGATTTGTTTATGCCAACACATACTCTAGTTAAATTAAACAACAATATTAATCAACGTTTATTGGCGTAGTGATACCAGCGCCGATGTTATGGCATTAGATGGTGAAACGTTCGAAAGAAAATAAATATTTCTGCGTTCGGTGGGACCTGAACCCACGACCTTCCACTTGCCGGGCGGAGGCTCTACCCACTGAGCTACGAAGGACAATATTTAATCTCTTACGAACGTATATAATGCTTACTTAGTGATGCCAGTTATTTCGCAGAATGGTGTAGTACATGGACTACTATTTAAACCAAATTACGAAAAGATCAGTATTGATCGAAATGTCCATTGCCGCATATGTAAAAATATTTCTTTTGAACGTTTTACCATCTAATCACGCTATAACGTTGACGCTGGTATCACTACGTCAATAAACGTTGATTTATATTGTTGTTTAATTTAATCTGCGTAGTGTTCAATTTGTTTAAATACATACTCTAGTGTTTTTTACAAAATATATACAAAAATAAATTACACAAGCTCTAGTTTGAGCTGTAATTAATACGTGGGTGGCAAAAATTATAGTATAATAAATTCCCCCACGAAAACTCACAAAAATCTCGCCCCGGAGGCTTTCTTGTGTTGACCATATTTGGCAATTGTGTTATCCCTGCGGAGGGTAATAATACCTTAACACCTTTACATACGGAGAAAGAGAGCGTTGTTTCCTGTCCTCATTCGTCTAGCGGTCCAAGACACTCCGGGCTAAACGGAGGGACCCTGGTTCGAATCCAGGATGGGGAAAGCGTCTCTTTTTCTCCAAAATTACATAAGCTCTAGTTTGAGCTGTAATTAATACGTGGGTGGCAAAAATTATAGTATAACATACTCTAGTGTTTGAAGTTCTGGATGTCAGAGGCCCTGCATTGGTGCAATAGTAGCGCATTTTCTTAACATTCCGTTAACCTGGATTTAACTCCCCAACAGTGCTGAAATAGAACACTTCCTTACAAATAGTATGGGAATTGGTTCCTTAGGTCTTAGTTTTCTGTTACTGTATCTTCGTTTTTTTTTTTTTCATAGGTCAGTCAATTCTATCGATAAGTTGATTGCTTCTGGTGTTCCAATTGATAGTCAAGATTTTGCATCAAGCGGCAATACAGCCTTACATTGGGCATCAAGTTTTGGTAGCGTTGATAAAGTACAGTGCCTATTAGGTAATGGAATTTACTAATTGGTCTCGTAGCAATGATTGTAATCGATTAGTTTTATATAAGTATCGGTAAGTACCTCTGATCATCTCATTTAGTTAGAATGATCCTTACTGTCCTTATGCCTAGAAAATTTAACCAACCAAATACTTCTGATGTCATAGTAGCCAAACTTAGCAGCTAATATCAAGTGCATTTGTTGTCAAAGTTAGGTATAATATGAAGTTTGTAATTATGTCTTAGTTTAGACAACTCTATATCATGCTTTAGAATTTGGGAAGTTATGATCCTGAATATGAATTATGTGTGTATATACACAGTTAATTCATAGCAATTTGACCATCTTCTAATATCGTAAGGAACCACTGTATATAGTACAGAGTATATACTATATGGCCTGCAAAAGGGTTGCTGGTATCTAACTGGAAGGAGACCCACACGCTGAACGTATGTGACGATGTGTGGAACCGGCCAGGCCAGTAACCTAGTGTCCTACCCCGCCTTCAAGTGGTGCAGGCTGAGCTTTCTATTTATGTGGCAAATTAATATTTGCTGCACGGATAGAAAGGCGGAAGGGGAGGGCTAATTCACCAACCCGTCTAGCCAGCGTGGTGAAATTATGGCTAATTCCTCCATTATGTTGACACACCAGAAACCATGGCCCCTAGTCTCCAGGTGCTGGAGTGCTCCTGATCAAGGCAGCGGTCAGTGTGGCATGAAAGCAGGGGGTGCTAAGAATCACTGGAATGGCCCAGGCTGCCGTTTGTTATTGACCTTGGCTACGTTTAATGGACGATCCCTTGCTTCTGAAGCAAAACTTCAGGAATTGGAAGAGGAACTAGACAAGATCAAATGGGACATTGTAGGACTCAGTGAAGTTAGAAGAAAAGGTGAAGAGTTGGTGGAACTGAAAAGCGGACATTTGTTTTACTATAGAGGAACGGAAACTGGAAGAACAAGTGGTGTTGGCTTCTTAATCAACAAAAGAATTAAAGACTGTCTTCTGGAAGTTGAAAGTACATCAGATCGAGCAGCGAGGCTTGTTGTTCAACTAACCCAGCGATACCAACTTCAAATAGTACAGGTATATGCACCAACATCAAGCCATACCGACGAAGAGGTTGAAGAATTTTATGAAGAAATCAAAGAGTTACACACCAAAGGGAAACAACATATCAAGCTCATCATGGGGGATTTCAATGCAAGAATTGGACAACAGGAACAAGGAGAGACATCGGTTGGTAAATACGGATATGGGGAAAGGAATGAACGTGGCGATCAACTCATCGAATTTGCAGAAGCTGAAAACCTTAGCATCATGAATTCATTTTTTAAGAAGAAACCGCAAAGAAAATGGACATGGAAACACCCAAATGGGGGAACTAGTGAAATTGACTATATCCTGGCAAACAAGAAATCAATTATTGAAGATTGCAGCGTACTGAACAGATTTAATACTGGAAGTGATCATCGAATGGTGAGATGTAAAGTGCACTTAAATACTAAACTAGAAAGGCAGAAGCTCATTAGGAAACAAGTATGTAAGAGGGTGGATTTAAAGAAATTAAAAGAAAATACCGAGGCATTCAAGTTGGAATTAAAAAATCGCTTTTCTGCACTGGAAGGACTTATTGATGAAAGTGATATCTCAGAAGCAAATGAAAACATTGTTAAGACAATAGTTGAAACTGCTGGGGAAATTGGTGGTGTAACCTGTAAAAAGCACAATAGCAAATTATCTGAGAAGACGAAACAGCTCATGAAAAGGCGAAGAGATATGAAGGTGGACAATCGAAATACCAGTTCCAGGATTGAGTACATAGAACTTTGTAAAACTCTGCGCAAAAGCATGAAAGAAGACATAAGAAAATTCAACTGTGAGTTAGTAAGGAAGGCCATTGAAAATAACAAGAGCCTTAGGGTTGTTAAAGGAAGTTTATCTGTTGGGAAGAAACACATCATTGCATTAAAAGGAGAGGATGGCACCGTAACAAGAAATAGGGAAGAAATACTTAGAAGAGTTGAAGAATTCTACAAAAAACTATATGAAAGTAACAGTGGATTAAACGAAGACTCTGAGATAGTCGAAGGAACAGCTCCTAAAATCTTAAAAGAAGAAGTTTCATTTGCAATAAAAAGTATGAAGAAAGGAAGAGCCCCTGGTGATGATGGTATTACATTAGATATCCTAAAAGAAGCTGGAGAATATGTAGAAGACATACTCGCA
>QLNU02003225.1:61743334-61762662 GCA_006491805.2 Dysdera silvatica | reverse complement strand
TTTACAATAATATCAATAAAAATGCTTAATGTCTTCAACCTCTTGTGAAATTAAAAAGTAATCATGTATTCATTAAATAATTCCCTTTGCTATTTTTAAAATTGGTTGGTTTAGCTTATTTTAAAACATAATGCAATTTTTAGAATCACAAACCTAAGTCCTTTGGTTAAATTTTGCCTCTTCCACTTCCGTACAGACAGTGAGAACCTTTCCAGAGGAAATATTTCTCTAAATTGTTTTCGGGCTAGACCATGAATTCTCACATTTTTCAGTTCGCGGGGATCCACATATTGATGTGGTTTAAGAACTGTGCTCTGCCATGCCTCACAATGGCTGCACATGGTTTAGGAGCTTCTAGCTTAGCCTTTTGGGCACACTTTGTGCTCCCCCACCCCTTTCTAAGGCCGTGTCCACACATGCAACAGAACCTCATACTGTAAGGCCCTTGCGTATCAAGTCTGGACATCATCGTCAGCACGTATCAAGACCGCGTAACATTTCCCCATTCCACTAGTTGTCGGTTTTTCTCCGCCGCTTAAAAGAATGCCACGTGGCTATGTTGCCCCTACCCCCAGTGTGTGTATTTGGAGCGGTTTACGAAGAACAGCATTTTGTCAGTGTAGACTGGACATCCGTTTGTTTGTTTGTTATAGAGTGGACAGAAAAGATTACTCTTGATTTTATTGAAACTTACAGGGAAAAAGAGATTTTGTGAGATACCCAGCATTCTAGGTACCATAGTAAGTTTTTAAAAAAATTATGCATTGGAAGAAATCGCCAAGGAATTACACAATATTGAGAAATTCACCAATTTGTTTTGAATTTATTTAACGTATGTAGCTGGGCTTCTGGGAATACTTCTTAGAGAAAGTAATGAAGACATGGTTCATCACTTATAGTTCTGTATGTTCCTTCTACAAGTCTTCCCTCTGTGCCTGTATCGAATGATCCACTTAGCGTATACAGGGATCAGGAGGTGGAGAATCCCTGATATTTTATAAAAATGTCAGGGATTTTTTTTTTCTTTTTTTTGTGCATTTTTAAACCAACCTGCCAAAATCAGTGCTAGGTCACAATACAAGTTAAACTTTTGATTCATTTATAAATCTTTATAAACTTTTAATTGCTCTTTAAAGTTCTTCTATGTAAACTTTTAATTAGTTTAGTTTCAAATCTTTAATAATATTAAATTATGTTAAATAGAACAAAAAAAGCATTAATTTTTTAAACAGTGAAAACATCATAAATTGTTTTCTTTTTCTTTTGCCTGTTGCCATGAAGAAAGTACAAATATAAACTCAGCATTTTAGAAAACCTAACTTACATAAACATGTTCATATCACCAGCGATATGAAAATGCTATAATATGAAACTAAATAATAACAATATAACACCGATAACAGGTAAAAATGATAGCAATAAGTGATGAAAATCATTTATTTATCACTCAGCATAAATCATAAACGGCCATACCACACAACTGTTAAATTGTATGCACAATTAATACATCTATCGTCTATAATAAAACATTGGAACATAATTTTACAATCGAGATGTGACAAAATGCAAATTTTGTGTAGATTTTTTTAGCTTACCCCTGTATGAACATTTTCAATGTTCGATAAGAGAGTAAAATATAGGTATATATTTTAAAAATCCGTAAGATTTTCCAATAGATGAAAATTATTTCCTGTACTTTGGTATAGTAGCTTTGAGTAGTGCTCTATAGCGATGTAATGGTAACTCGTTCATCTGTCGTATGATTAACCTCGCTGTAATTCCATTGGTAGCCTAGAATGCCTAATTCTTTTTTTCCTGTTCAACATAGTTCAAAGTTTGGTTCCCTATCTGGCAAAGATTCAGATACCTCGGGGAAAATTGTGAGTCTCAGTGCATCACAACCATAGCTGTCCTATCTCTATAAATTACAAACAAGCTTTGAGTAGTACGGAGTTTTATGTAGAATGCATTCTTCATATTAATCCTAAGATTCACATTATGATGTTTTATTATCAATGATGGGAATAATAACTTCGATATGATCGTTCATTTTGTTAAAGTAGTGGCTTTTGACTGTGTCTGTATGCATGAGACATGATCCTCTAATTGTACGTTACAAAAAAAAAACTAATGACATAATTTGCATGGTATGTTTAAAATGGCAAAATAGGAATTTATGTATATATGTGCGTGTAATCTGCATTTACCATAAACCCATATTTTTTACTTAATGCTGTAGACTTCAAGATAACTTTCAATGTTATTTATTCCTTCGGAAATTACATGCATTTACTTTTTTAATGCAATTGTTTTCTTTTAACTATGTTTTGTTTTAATGAAATACTACTTTATTTCGTTGAATGGAATTTTACTTAATTCATTTCAGTGAGATATTGTTTTGTTTCTTTCAGTGAGATATTGTTTTGTTTCTTTCAGTTAGATATTGCATTATTTTTAATACAATTATTTAATTTCTTTTAACAATATATTGCTTCATTTTAGTGATACATTGCTTTATTTTTTTTAACAAGATTCTGCATTTCATTTATTGGGATGTTACTTCATTTCTTTTATCAGGATATTGCTTCATTTCTTTCAGTGATACACTACCTTAATATTTAATATAATTAATGTTATAAATATTTTTTCCAATAATATATTGCTTTATTTCCTTCATTGTGATATTATTGTTCCATATTTCTATGGTTATAGTGGCAGATGTATGCAGTGGATTGCTTTGCTTATCTTTCCTAATTCAGTTGGCGCTGGTCTCATTGTGCCATTTAATGGTGCAATTATATCAGCATCAACAGTAGATTGGTGTTAATCTTACTGCATTGAAGTAAGGCACATGATATTGTATTTCAGAAAATACCAGCATTTCGAGTTCCTCCGAATCACTCCGTGCTGATAACAGTCTGGTGGAAGAATTAAGGCGACTGTCCACTGCATCAGTCGATTCACCAATCAAGTACAATACATCATCATTCATTGCTCAGGTATGATTGTCATTTTGCTGCTAATAACCATTTATGAAGATTTTTTGGGTGGTTTGGGAGCTTTTATAAAGATGTGGCTAAAATTTTCTCCTCTCTCTCTCTCCACACACACATGCATACAGAGGGCTCAACAGATTGTGGGGAACTGTACTCACCTACCACAATAAGAAGACCTAGGCACTTAAGTTAAAAAGTAGATAACTTACTCACCATCACCAGTTGTAACCAAATTATCGAGCCCCATATGTATGTGTATACATAGTAATCTAATTAGTAAGTGTGTATTGTCAGTTCATTTTAATATTCTCAACGAAGTTGGCTTATGATTTATTGCATCTTTACCTTAAAAGACAATCGAATCCTATTTGTTCACAAGCAATTACTGGCTAAGTGAGCAAGCACCTTACTGCAGTGAAAAACACTTTCTTCATAACGAAAGTTCACTGTTAACTGAATCCTAGAATATTCACCTCCTACCAAATAGAAAAAGTTAGATTCTAAAACTGCACATTATGATAATAACAGAATTCAAATACATTTATAATATAAAAGTCATTGGTGGTTGGTTTTTAAGTTTTGTGATGGGATAAAAGTTTCGTATCATCTTTTAAATAAAACTCATTCATCATCCAAATCATTTGAAGAATTCATCATTGCAACTTACTAGTTGCGCAGGATAACATAGGAGCGTGAATGTAGTGGCTCTTTATTCTTACTAAAATGCTAGCGAAGCCTGATATTAAATTCTTGAAGCGGTCCCATTACATCCTTGTTATTAAATGAGGTAGGTAGAATGTCAAATTGATACTAATGGCAGTTGTAAATGGTGATCTCTTGAGCAACAAAAATGAGCACTACACAAACTGACTTAGCTCCCTACTGACAATAAGTTAAAATTAAAAGATTAAAAAAAAAAACTAATGGTTTGGCCCTTGACTGTTCCATTCACCAGACATGTTTCTTCACCTTCAAGACTCTCATCTTGATTTACACAGAATGACCATTGCTGTCCTTGCGCCATAAAACTACAACCACCAATCATCGCCTTCAAGACGGGAATGTGAGAGGGAAATAGAGTTCATTGACTTAACGCTTAAAGGATAGCGAAGGTCATGTTTTGTCAATGAGAGGGTGGAGAAAAAATGGTTGGGGAGCCGATAATAGACAAGGAGTGATAATGTAAACACTTTGATACTAGTGATGCTAATTATGCAGCACATTCCCAAAATATGTAATGCAGAATGTCTAAATAAGCTTTAAATGTAATATAAAGGCATACAGAGCCTTCAGAGTGAGAGAACATCACTAACCATCTCTAACCTCTGTGTATTTGACATTTCTTTCTTTATTTACAGACCTCTACGCTTCCCCCATTTACTCAACTGACATCTCCTCCATCACTTATTACTGATACCAAACTTCATCTACTGTGGCCTTTCCCTCAGCAAATAATGCAAATAGACAATGAACCATGTTTCAAGCTCCTGGACAAATATTCCGTTAGCATTGTGCATGATACAGATAAATGCAAGTAAATTACTTTACTAATTTAAGAATTCCTAATTTCCGATTCCTGTTGCAGCATAAATTGAAAGCAAATTATTTAAAATGCTTTTTGCCAAAATGATACTATTAACACATATGCGTTCATTATCGTCATATTTTTATAATGAACAGTAATTTTGACACTGGCATAAGGTTTAAAACACGACATTATGGAATCTCCTTGTAAAAGTTTGTATTGTTTTGTTATAGTATTTTCACTTCCAAGAAATCAACACTTTTAAATTCACTTTTTCAACTTCCAGTTTCTGTGTCCGAAGTGATCAGTGTTTGGAAACTTCACAGTGAAAACTTTGCCTCAGTGAATATCGAGTGCTTTATTGAAGACGTCATTCCATTTTCAGCGGAACCAACTGGCCAAATAGTTTGCCATGTCAACGATAAGCTTCTCAATAAACCCGAGAGCTTTAAGATCATTATCACCTCTGAGCAGGTATGTTTTTTTTCTCCCTGACCGCTTATTAGATTTAAAGAGCTCTTAAGAAGTGTTTTGTATATCATATTGTTTTTTTATATATATATTTTTTTTTTTCTGTTGCATTTCAGCTCAAACTTCTAGCCAGTGACATTGCTGGTTTGCATTATGGTCTGAATACTATTTGCCAACTTTTTCGTTTATATCAGGGAGAAGACAGTATTTCATCCATTTATGTAAGTCTTCTTTCTTCAGGTTTATCCTGTGCTGTATTTTTTAAAGGAAGAAAGTAGATGAAAGATTTAAGTTTCAAAATTTTTAAGTGAAGATTTGATGAGAATATAATTTATTTCCTTTTTTCTATTTCTTGTGGTTTTAGCTAGAGCCCAAAAAAAACAGTTGATATATGAACCTAACAACTTTTTAAAGCTAGTTTTAGCAATATGCACAACATAAAAGTATGATTAATGTTAATTTCACGGTTCTGTATGCCTCATGGTTGATTTTAGCAATGTGCTAGTGTAGTGGGGTAACATGTTCGCCTAGTGTTCGGTTATCCTGGTTTAACTCCGAATTGTGCCACCCCCAAAAAAAGAGTGCTTTCCGACTAACTGCTCACCATAGTCCAGGGGTTGGTTCCCTAACATTGGAATGTGTTACACAATTTCATAAGTGTTTAGTTTTCCACCTCTATTGAATTCCTGTTTGGGGTGTATGAACACTTTATTTAGCAAAAATAATAATAACAACAATAATGCACTTGCACCTAGGTGTTGTTGGAATGAAAATCTTTTTTACTCTAATATTGTAATCACATATATTAACATAACTTTGCACAAAGTTTGGTCGAGAAAACTGTACAATTTTAAGGAGGCTCTAATACGTTGTTGGTCTGCCTCTAACGTGGATATAAGATACAGTCAGGCATAGAGTCAGTCATATTGGTTTTGTGTGATATCCTGCGACACGTTTGCCAGCAGATGTTGCAATCAAGCCTCTAAATCCTGCACACTTGTAGGCTGCATAAGCTGGCATCACAGCTGGTTCTATAAATGCTTAATCGACAATAAGTCCAGTGATCATGATGGCCAAGGAATTTTATCAGCCTGGTGGAGGCACTCTTGAAAAACCATTGTTGGGAGGGTGAGCATTATCCTGCTGAAAAACATCTATTGAAAGCCATGAGAGGCTGCCCATGTGGCTACAGGATATCCTGCACATAGCACTGAGCTGTTAGCATCCCTCATATCATTACTAGCAGTGACCGATTGTCAAATGTGATGACTCCCAGATCATCACTAGTTGGGACTGTATATTGCTCCGCTGCAAAGGCAGTATTGAAGTGCTCACCATGTGCCTTCCATATTTGAATATGGCTGTTGTCGGCTCCCGAGTAGAACCTGGATTTGTCGCTAAAGAAGACACGGTTCCAATCCGTAGCAGTCCAGGTATCTCATTCATGATATCAATGCAAATGAAGGCAACGTGGTTGGATGCCAATTGTAGGACATGCAATGAGCATCGCGACACCAAACGTTCTTCAGCTAAGTATCTGGAAAGTGGTTTGGACACAGGATTCTGTAATGAAGGCGCCACCTGCCTACGGATGATGGACAACAAAACTGGTAACTACTTGTCGGAAGATCCTTTCTGCTAGTGGGCTGTCTGGAGCCTGTTTGTCAGATATTCATGCTCTCACACAACCACTGCTTCCAAAACCTTCCGACAGCTAGGTCAAAATGATCTACATGTCTGGCAATTTTTCGAAACGCCTGTCTCTTTTCTCAGATGCAAAATTACGTCAGACTTCTCATTGCCTGTGTGCAACATTTGGTTGTGCTTTAGTTTATATGGATAGCAGTTCAATGCTTCTGGTGAATTTCTCCACACAATTGCACATGTGTGGCAAATTTCACTTCCACAAAAAGAGCTTTCCAAGCAAAATGTATTTATTCAAAGTGAGAACCGTATTTGTTCAGCAAATGAAATGAACAGCCCCAGAACTTCCTTTCATAGCAATTAGATGTTTCAGGATTTACTTGATATTCAAATTTAACCCTCATTATTTGCTGACAGTACCATTTCGCTTCTCCCCCCCCCCATTTTGGCAATGTTTGTAACTAATTTTTTAATAATGAAATTTCTTCCTCAGTGTCTGAAATGTCTGTCCACTTAATTTAGTGACATTTTGTCTGATAGTCCTCCCATTAGAAGGCTCTAAATAGACATACTTTAATTTAGGTCACATGCTATATATATATTATGTGAAAAATAAATTTGTCTGACCAGTATTATATAAGGAACTTCAGTTTTAATGTTTAAAAATGTGTATTAGTTCATTTAAAGTTCTTCATCTAATGTTTTAAGGTCGAGGATTGGCCTTTATTGAGGCATCGAGCCGTGTTGTTGGATCTGACACCTGGAGCTAGAAAGCCAACTCTTGTAAGTTAAATTCTTTTATCATTATCCTATTCTTATTAGCAGTAGTCTAATGCAGGTGCAGCTCGACTTACACCCCTTCTATTTATGCCTGCCTCACATGACCTTAGCTTTCTTTGCGCTGTAAGACATAAATTTTTATTGATAGTTAAAATTGTCTTAGTACAGTATATACGGGCTGTACATGAAAAAGAATATGACATATAGATACCACACTATTTCATTTGAATTGTTTCAATTGTAAGTCCAGTATCTTAGTGTTCAAATCACATAGTGCCCACCCCCTGTCAATACGGAAATAAATCCGAACTCTGAGGCATAGTCACTCATAAATCTTTTTGATTACGGATGTTCAACCTATATATTTTTTTTTTCTCTTTCTTTCTTTCTTTTTTTTTTGCTTCAGGATATGGCTGACTTATGACTGGGTCCCAGATTATATACATTGAAAAATCTCAGAATATACACATATAAGCACTTAAAATGAATAAATATGCATTTAAATATTTTTTTAGTTTGCTTGAAAATCATATGTCATGCATTTTAAAACAAAGACATGTATTAACTGCGGAATGGAAATATTTGATATATGTAAAATGAAATGCTTTATACAGCAAAATTTTTATTACGGCATATCACAATGTGTCTCTCGATATTCTTAACGGTTGAGCTTTGACTTCTATCATTCAATAACATTTTTACAACCAAACAGGTCTTTTCCAGAGCTACAGAGGTTATTGGACAGTTTTTATAAAATTCTGCAAATTAGGGAGCGTTCGAGTATTACGTAAGCAATATTTTGGCCATTTCACCCCCACCTCAGAAAGCAAAAATTAACATTGGCTAACATAGGAAAATAAGCACAACGGCAACCCCTCCCCACAAGGTTCTTACGTAATACTTGAACTACATGGGTAGAAAAGTCCTGGGACTAGCAATGAAAAAAAACATTTTTTTGTCAAAAATCAAATTTATTCTTCAACATAGTTTCCTTCAAGAGCAATACACTTATTCCAGCAGTCCTTTGAATACCTTTCATATAGTACGATTTGTCAAGGGCTTCAAAATATGCAGCAGTTTCACATTTGACATCTCCATTTGACCCAAATCTCTTCCCCTGGAGCCACCTCTTCAAGTCAGCAAGCAAATAATAGTTACTGGGGGCCAGATCTGGAGAATATAGGAGATGGTGGATCAATTCGAATTTCAATTCATTCAATTTTGCCATCGCTTTCATAGATGTGTGTGAGCCGGGCTATTGTCTTGGTGAACCAGTACTTTTTTCTTCATCATATGCAGCCTTTTTTTCTTGATTTTGTTGTTCAAACAATTTAATAATCCTTCATAATACTCTCCTGTGACTATTTTTCCTTTCGCAAGGTAGTTGATGGATATTATGCCATGTGCATCCCAAAAAATACTGGCGAAGATTTTTCCAGCTGATTGTTCGCTTTGGGCGGCTTTCGCCAGGTTCCAACCACTCTGCAGACTGGACTCCTGTGTGTAGTAATAGATCCACGTTTCATCCATGGTTACGAATCGGTGCAAAAACTCATTTGGGTTATGCTTAAATAGCTCCAAAGCGCACTCTGAATCATCGACACATTTCTGTTTTTGGTCGATCATTAGAAAATGTGGCACCCATCTCGCACAAAGCTTTTTCATATGTAAATGCTCATGTAAAATATAACTCACCCTTTCTGTTGATATCTTTACGATGTTAACTATCTCCCCCACTTTCACTTTACGGTCATCCAAAACAATACGGTGGATCTTTTTTATAATCTCTGCAGTTGTTACTTTAATTGGATGTCAAGAGTAGCATCATCGATGCTCAAACGGACATGTTTAAACTCACAAAACCATCGACAAATGGTTGTTTTCGATGGAGCAGATGTGCCGTAATGCTTTTCGAGCCATTCTTTGGTTTGGATGGTATTTTTTTTTCATCAAAAAGCAATGTTTAATTAACACACAAAATTCTTTTTGGTCCATTGTTTTCACAAAATCAAAAGTATCGTCACGTACACTACTGCAACTCGCAAACAAATGGCCGATGATATATCATGAAAATTTGACACCAATCATTTGAAGGTCGATACTAACTGAAAGTCATACGGATATCTGATTGGTGATACCATCTAGTGGTGAGTCCCGTGACTTTTCAATCCATCTGGTACTTGACTTATTACGGATAGTTTATCATGGATGAACATCATCCGTGTTTATCATTTATAGATAATGGTGTGGAATTTTATCCTATGTAAGTTTCGAAGTTGACCTGGAATGAACTTCCAGTCTAGTGCAATAAAACTAAACATTCGGTTTCCTTAATAAGGGCAGTGGCTAATTCTGTTCACCTTCTTGGTACCCTAGGGCATAATTAAATATGCACATTTACAAATTTTGCCTTTCTGCTCAGATAAGGAGTAAATGGAAGTTTAGCTGTAGCGCTGTGAGGAAATTTTCTCAATAAAGGAATAATAAAGTGCATAAAAGTAATGGAACTCTTGAAATGTTCAATTATAGTTGAAATTCGCCAGTTTTATGCACTACATATTCACCAGTACCGAAGAAGACTAAAATATGTAATTGCATATGCACATAATCCGAGTTCTACTTGTGACTTTTTGTCATTCAAGTTTGAAAAGTAATTTTGTATTTTTTATGTTCTTAGGAAACACTCAAAGGGTTTATAAAACTTCTGTCATCCATAAAAATTAATGAGGTAGGATCATCCTTTTATTATATTGTATATTTATACATTCTTTTAAGGTTAAAAATTGCCCTTTTGTTGTTTTACTTTATTATTATATGACTACTATAATTGTTTATTTATTTTACATAGATCATGTTGTGTTTATCTCATAGAAAGTGTATTATTTATTAATAAACATAATTGTATTAATATACAAAAAGTTTTTGTTTTTCAGCTTCACTTTTATTTCCGATTTGGCTTAAAGTTTGAAAATAAGTGGCCTTATTGCAATGGGTAAGAAATCTTTTGTAATCCTGATCATTAATTTTCTGTAATTCTTACCTTTGTGAATTCTTTGTAATTCTCACCTTCATTAATGCCAATTATGGTGAATTAGTTCTAACCGTCATTATAGAATACACCAGCTTTAACGCTTCATAATTTATAGCTTGACTAATTCTTTGTCATTCTCTTCATTGTTTTTGATAATTCTTATTTTTATTTCTTGATTTTCTGCATTTCAATTCATTCTTGGTAATCTATATTTCCATTAATTCTTAGTAATCTCTTGGTTTGGTGCAGAATGACCCTTGCTGTCCTTGCGCCATAAAAATACAACCAACCAACCATCTTAGTAATAGATTTTCATTAATTCTGAGTAATCTATTCCTATTTGTTTTTGGTAATATAGTTCCATTAAGTTTTAGTGATCTATTCCCATTCATTCTTGTTAATACATTCCCATTAACTCTTAGTGATTTGTTCCTATTAATTCTTGATAATCTATTTCCATTAATTCTTGGTAATCTATTTCTATTAATTCTTGGTAATCTATTTCTATTAATTCTTGGTAATCTATTTCTACCATTCCATGATAATCTGTTTGCATTAATTCCTGTGATAATTCCTTCTTTTAATTTAAACCATACATACTGCCCCAGCTTGTTTTGTGCAGAATGACCCTTGCTGTAAAATTAATTAATCGCCATAAAATTAATCAACTAATCCTGTGATAATTCTCATCATTAATTTTTGAAAATTTTCGTCTTCATTAATTCTTCATCCTCGATGTCTTTTTTTTAGCCTTTGTTCTAATTTCCATAAAACTCATTAATTTTCCATAATTAATAATTCTTTATAATGCTCATATATTCCCAGTAGTGCTTATTCCTTACCTCATCAATTCCATGCAATTCTCTCCATTGATATTGTTTTGTAACTTTTACCGTTGTTGGTTATAATTCTTGTTACCGTGAGTTCCTTATAATTCTTATTTTATAATTACCGTTATTAATTAATTACATAAATTGTTGCATAGGTATTAAATTTCTTTGCCATTGTGACTTTTTTTTTTTTTGTTTTTTAGTGATCTCATTGAAATAACGAATTTTTGTAATCAGTATTGCATCCGTCCAGTGCTTGCCATTGATGTCATGTCAGAAGCTGTATTCGAATCATTGGGTACCATTTCCAGTCATATTCAATCACTTATGTATTTAATTTCATCGAAGTGAGTTTGAAGTATTTTTTTTCTGATTTTGACAATGATATTATATTCCCTAACTTTTGTCTCAATCGTTCATTGACACCAGTAAGTGGAAATTAAATTCCAACTATCTGTTTAACGTTGGAAATTTTATAAAATAGGAATGAGGAACAGCTATTACCTCCTTAGTCTTTGAATACGGTCTGTTGAATGAATCAGTATTTTGTGTAAACAGATTTTTTTTTTTATTAATGTGTTTTTTTTCATTTTTTTTCCATTATCGTTATAAAATGAGTGTATTTAAAATATAATGGAGTAAAAGACAATTCAATGAAACAATTCTCTTTGATTGGCCAACACATTTAAAATATTCAGCCTTTTCAAATTATAGCTAACTTAAAGCGGCCTTCTTGCATAAGCCATTTAGGGTGATCTTACATTATGGCTAACTTCGTGGCCTTCTTGCATTACAGCTAACTTAATATGGCCTGCCCTGCGGTGGCGTAGTGTGGTAACACGTTCGCCTAGTGCGCCGTTAATCCAGGTTCGACTCCCAACAGTGCAAAGAACGCTTACTCAGAGATCTCATAAAGATCACACTGCTCACTGTAGTCCGGGGTTTGGTTCCCTAGGCCTTAAGAGGTTTGGATTCCTTTGATAATTGTAGGTCCAGAGGTTCAAATTCCTCGGAAAACAGTAGGTCCCGACACAGCATGATCATTGTAGTCCTTGAGCCATAAAACCATAAACAAAAAATAAAAAGTGGTCTTGAATTACAGTTAACGTAAGGTGGCCTCCTTGCATTGTAAAAATTTAAGGTGGCCTTCTCGTGTTACAGTAGCTAACAAATCGGCCTTCCAGCATGAAAAGGCTTCCCACCCCTGGTTTAAACGAATTTAAATCATCGCATAAGGAAAAGTTTTTTCATACATTCAATGGATGATGAACAGAATCATTCACTGAATTGGTGACTCATGAGTGAAATCATTCAGTCAGCAAATTTGCACAATTCTTAACATGAAGGTGGTCAGAATCACCATTCTGAATAGAGTGAAATTGCTCATCTTTGGCTTATATATTATCCATTGTATAGATAGAAGTCAAACTCGTTGTGCATTATTAGATGTAGAAGAATATTGTTAAATATATGGAGCGGCATATTAAATTTGAAGAATGATATTTTATGGGTGAAGAATCTTATTCACATTATTTTTGACATTGGCAAAAAATCGTTTTATTGATTGTAGTATATGGGAAATTGCATTTCACCACGTCAGTTGTAATGGATTTTAGAAATGATGAATAATTTTATTTTTTATTCACATTGCAGGATAATACATTTGGGACCTAACCTTTCAAAGTTATTACTAGAAGATGCTGTTAAACATGGCTCTCCATTAAAGCTTGGCAAGGTTTTGAACATTCCGTGCGATTGCATCGTTTATGTGTGCTCAAATGGTTACAGTGCAAATGCAAAATTACTTCATTCCATGCCATTGAATGTAATTTTGGTGGAGTTTGGCTATCAGGTTGGTTTTTTGTTGTTTTAATTCATTGGATAAATGACTCTGCTTTCTGCATTTTTTCCAGTTGCCTGTCATTCAAATATTTCAGTAGCCAAGCTTTTGCTGCTAGAAAATTCTGATTCAGGCTATAGTGAATTGAGGTGCTGAGGAAGATTACACGCAGTGTTTGTAATTTGTGCGATGGACCTCACACAATTGAAAACTTACTAAATTCTTTGCCATTATTATTTATATGTTCGCTATTTGCTATTTTCGTACTATTATTACTGCAATGGCCTTTCGATTTTACGAACTTATGTGGACCCTAAGAAAACAAATGTAAAGAAAAGTTTGGAAAATTGAAAGCGACTTTTTGAGACCAGTGCAATAGTTCCTAAAACCATGCATCTTGTAAATCAGAGGTTCGTAAAAATGCGAGTTCACTGTCCAGTTAAAAAAAATTCCATCTGAATGAAAGTGGGGAAATTACAATGAGTTCATTTTTCTTCTCTACTTTCACTGTCAAAGTTTTTTTCTCTTACTTCATTTAACTACTCATTATTTTAATAATTTAGGACTCATAATCCATGATATCATAATTTTTGCTTTTTGAGTCTTCTGTTTTGGTGGGCATTGGCTTTGTGATGACGTTTTAGGTTGTCATCAATATGATCCAGATTTGATTTTCAAATGTCTACCACTTATTTTTTTTCTATAGATTCATAGTTTAGGATTTTATTTTCCTAAGTGACACAAGTTGGAATTCCTTAGAAAATTGTGGATCGTTGTACAGTATGGTCTAATGAAATAATACAGAGTTTTACCCACTGCTCACTGTAGTCCGGGGTTTGGTTCCCTAGGCCTTAAGAGGTTCGGATTCCTCGGAAAACAGTAGGTCCCGGCCCAGCATGACCACTTTAGTCCTTGAACCAAATTTAAAAAATTTAATTCAGGACCTGTTGTGGTACGGCACAAAGAATTCTCGTAGCATACCATTAAACCTGGATTCAACTGCCAGCGGTGCCAAAGAGAAGGATGGTTACTAGCTGCTTAATGTAGTTCAGGGGTTGTTTCCCTAACTCTCTCGAAGAGATTCAGCTTCTTCAGAAAAATGTAGCCCATCGCCCTACAGCTGAGTAGTGGTAGTACATCCATCCAAAAACTGGAAGTCCCGCTGCAGCACGATCTTTGCTTTAGGCCTTAGAGGCACAGACAATTAGTTACTTATTTATGCAGCAACAAACACGATCCATAGTGACAACATCCATAAATTAAAGCATATTATTTAAACGAACACACGTCTAATATTGGAGTTTAAAATGCAGTTGAACCAGATAAATTGACCATCTTTATAAATTAACGACCTGAATAAAGTGACCACTTTTTTTAAGAGAGAACTGGCAGGGACCTAATTATGTCTGTACCAAAGTCTGTCGTGTGTAGTAAACACCTATCTATGGTAACCATTGCCTGTCCCAAAGGGTGGTCGCTTTAAGCAGATTCTACTGTATATTGATTATCCTTAAAAACAGTTACGAATTCTTTTATTGTAAACCTTTGGGATTATTCATTGAATAACGTGTTATTAGTGTAATTATGGCCACAATTACAATTCGTTTCACAGTAAATTATGTAATTATAGTAATTGCTGCTATTGATTTATTATAGGAAAAATATGATTATGATTCATCTATAAAGTCAATTATTACATCAGGGTAAGTACATTATACATATATGGTATATTTTATTTGTTATTTATTTTTAGTGATCCACTGCATGCAATTACAGCTTTCTAAGTTTTTTGGTTGAGTTTGTTCGCTACAAAGTGACGCAGATGCTCTGTTTGAACTCTGGTTAGATACCACATGATGCCATACAACACTTGCCTGACCCTGCAGTGGTACAGTATTGGTAACACATTCACTTAGTGTGCTGTTAATTCTGGTTCTACTCCCAACAGTGAAAGGAACCCTTGCTCAGAGATCTCAGAAAGATCGCACTGCACACTTTGGTCCGGGGTTTGGTTTCCCTAGGCCCTAAGAGGTTTGGATTCCTCGGAAAACTGTAGGTCCAAGAAGTTCAGATTCCTCGGAAAATTGTAGGTTCAGAGGTTCGGATTCCTCGGAAAACAGTAGGTCCCAGCGCAGCATGACCATTGTAGTCCTTGAGCCGTAAAACCACAAACAAACAAACTGCATGCAGTTACAGCTTTTAAGTTTTTTGGTTGAGTTTGTTTGCTAGAATTTTTTGCTACAAAGTGACGTAAGTGCTTTGTGCTGAACTCTGGTTAGATACCTCAAGATACCATTCAACACTTACCATTATTGTTTTTACTATATTACAGTTCAGTGAAGCCATCATCTTTGCTGTCAATGTGGTGTCAAAACACAAATAATTTAGTGTGTAATTTCCTAAGCAACTGACAGTTAAATTAGGAATGAGCATTGACATCAAAATATTAATGTTTGAAAAATATCTCTCTAAACATCGATGGTTAAAGAAAGAATGTTTATGACCTAAGTTTATAATCGTTGTTTTAATTTTAAAACATCAAAGCTGCTTGACTACTTTTTCTTATTAAAACAAAAAAAAATTGAAAAATATTGGTCTCTAAACATCAGTGTTTACAATTAAAAAATAATTGATGTTTCAATTTAAGAAATAAAGAAGCTGTTTAACTTACAAGGAGCAAAACAGAAAAGCTAAATATATTTAATGATAGGGTAAACCCAATATTACAAAATTAATATAACATGATAATTTATTTTGTCTAAAATGACAGCTCAGTCATTATTTTCAAATTGCAATAAAGTATAAAATTTAAAATGACTATGTAGAATCATATAGTAAATGTAGGAAAACTAGCTTGGTAGCTATTTCCTTTTCTAGACGATTTCATTCTTTCATTGGTCTGTCAGGCTGTTGAGAACAAACACTCTGACAGAATACACCGCATGAGGCAATTCCCGTCACCTCCAGTGTCAGGAAGGTGCTGACGAAACACTGGAACACATTCTTTTGCAGTGTTCGGCCTACGGCTACCTCAGGGAGGAGCTCCTTCTCGCCCGCCGCCGTTTAGGCCTCGCCTCGCCACCAGGTCTGTCCGACCTCCTGGATCCCACCGGATCCCCCCGCCTTCGCGCTGCCTCCGTGGCTGTGCTAAACACCTTCCTTTCCGGTCTTGGCCGGTTCCTGTAGGTTACTCGGTCAGCTCTGGGGTGTATCTCTGGTTCTGTTGTCTGGGCCATTCCCAGTGACAGTTCGCCTGGTGTCTGGTTTCGGTGCACCTTAAATGACGACTTTCACGTGAACGTGTATCTTTGAGTGCTGTGTTGGTCGGCTTGGCGGCTGAGTACGCTGTTCAAGCGTCCTGTCTGGGATTACAGCGCCGCCTCCGGCGGCCACCCTTCCCAATGAAACCCTTGCACAATTCCTCCTCTGACAGAATAGATGTGGCCGCAGCAGTTAAGTTTGCTTGGGTGATTTCTGTTAGCACTGGATCATGATTCTGAATTGTTTTATGGAGATTTAAAATTGTCAAAACCTAAAATTAAATTACGAACACCTTTCTAATTTAAAAAAACAAAACACTGTTAAACTATGATTGTCTCAAAATGTCGATCATTCACCACCAATGGTCTTAAAACATTGATTATTCACCATCGATAGTGAAAGCAGTAATCATTGATACTTGTCCTGAATTTAAATTTCATGAGAAACTGTTAGTCTTGGTACAGCACAACCGTAACAGCCATCCTTTAATTGTGCAGTGTTGTAACGTGTTCGCTTAGTGCACTGTGAATTTGGGTTTGACTCCCAACAGTGCAAAGAATGCTCACCCAGAGATCTTATAAAGATTACACTGTAGTCTGGGGTTTGCTTCTCTAGGCCTGAAGACATGGGTCTTGAACCCACAGGCTATATGTGGCCAGCCAGCTCATGAAAAAATACAAATTGTTTCACACAAAAATAACGTCCCTGCTCCCTTTGAGTCTGAAATATATGTATTTTATTCTGTTGGCATTTTCATATTTCATAATAAATATCTTAAAACACTAAAGTAACATGCGGTTTACCCCTCAATCGTGTTTCATTTTAGTTGTCTAGTGTATATGGGCATTAGGTGTAGTTTATTGATTTGCAGTGCAACAGTGATTTTAAGACGAGTTATACCTGAAAAGTGAATTTTCTTATATTCTCAACGAATTTCTCTGAAAATTGCACCCAATATTAACAGCTATAAAAGAAAACTTTTCGAACAGTTTCAACCTTTATAACTTAATAGATTTTTTTAATATGTGTTGGTTACTTCTGTTTTAAGCGCCATATTTGGAAAGTTCCACATACTGTATTTTTAAAGCAAAAAAAAAAAAAAAGAAAGAAAAGAAAGAAAAAAAGTATTTTTTCTATTAATTATTGAAACCATGCTTATGAATATTACAGAACAATTATACTCTGTTTTTAATAGTTTTGGTTTAAAAAATAAAAACTTACTCGCCATTCGTAAATTTTCATTTTTGCTCATTTGATTATAATGAACACATTCAAAAAATATCTAAGATATTAATCCTCATTAAAACCTCAAGTAACTTTCATTCATTATTACTCAGTGAATACATGCAGAAAAAATTTAAATTATTTGCTGAAAATTGCATCGCAATGGATGTTTTGCGTAATGCAAAATTTCTCAAAAATTGGTTTTGAGAAAAACGAAACTAAACTTAATCATTTAAACATCTAAATCTGTGACATGACTACACTGAAAAGCAGTTTTCAATATTATGAACTCATCGCGTCGGAATAACAAAACTGTCCTCAGAAAGATGAAGACTTGCTTTATTTTTTAGCATGTAAATAAAAAAATTGACATTTTCCCTAAATTTACTACTTTTTCAGATATAACTGTCCTCAAAAAAAATTCAAGTTAGGACTCGTCAAGTTCTATTCTAAATATGTTGATAAGAACACCTTCCCAACCATCTGACTGCGTGCTCTAAAAATGTTCCTGTTTTGGAGCACTGACATCTGGGCATAGGCTGACGTAGAAAGTTCATAATGGGGTTTACAGAGCTACAACTTCATATGTTCATATGTATGTACACAAAATTTTGTTGCAGTGGGAATCAGAACCTCTATCACCCACCTCCTGCATATTCCAATGCGTCTGTAAACAGCTGTTTTCAAAAATGAAGTTGATAAAATGAAAAGTTAGGACCAGAATAACTGACGTCCACCTTGGAAACATTCTTAGGATTGCAATATCAAAAATGAGACCTGATATTGATTGGACTGTTAAAAATAAGCAGTGCTATAAATCTCACTAAAAGGTTTGATTTCGCTTTATATATTAACAACTAAAAGTATTGTAAATGTTTTTTGCTTCCATACGTATTTTACATTGTAATGTACACTGAAGTGCCAGAAAAACTGGTACACCTACGTAATATTGTGTAGCCCCCAACCCCACGCATGCACACGCAGAAGTGTCGCAACACGATGTGGCATGGACTCGACTAATGTCTGAAGGTATCCTGGAGACAATTCACACCAGGAATCCTGCAGGGCAGTCCACAAATCCATAGGGGTGCGAGGTGGTGGAGATCTCTTCTGAACAGCACGTTGCAAGGCATCCCAGATATGCTCGATAATGTTCATGTCTGGCGATTTAGGTGGCCAATGGAAGTGTCTAAAGTCAGAAGAGTGTTCCTGGAGCCACTCGGTAGCAACTCTCGATGTGTGGGGTGTCGCATTATCATGCTGAAATTGTCCAAGTCCGTCGGAATGCACAATGGACATGAATGGGTGTAGGTGATCGGACATGATGCTTACGTACCTGTCACCTGTCAGAGTTGTCTCTAGACGTATCAGGGGTCCCATATCACGCCAACTGCACACGCCCCATACCATCACAGAAGCTCCACCAGCTTGAACAGTCCCCTGTTGACATGTAGGGTCCATGGATTCATGAGGTTGTCTCCATACCCGTACACGTCCATCCGCCTGATGCAATTGGAAACGAGACTCGTCAGACCAGGCAACGTGTTTCCAGTCATCAACAGTCCAATGGCGGTGTTGGCGAGCCTATACGAGGCGTAAAGCTTTGTGCCGTGCAGTCAACAATGGTACACAAGTGGGCCTTCGGCTCTGAAAGCCCATATCAATGATGGTTCGTTGAACAGTTCGCATGCTGACACTTGTTGATGGCCCAGCATTGAAATCTGCA
>QLNU02003225.1:61729005-61739924 GCA_006491805.2 Dysdera silvatica | reverse complement strand
GCAGCATGACCACTGTAGTCTTTGAGCCGTAAAACCAAAAAACAAACAAACATTGTTCGTGGTTATTAAACTTCTTCTTTCTTTCAATATATCACTTCGTTTGGCAGAGCGAAATTAATTTAAGATCAAAAAAAAAAAAAGAAAGAAAGAAAAAGACACTCGCAAGTCTAACTGCTATGGAAGAAAAAGACAATGTTCCCAAGTCTGACATCAAACTCCGTACGAAAAAAATTAGTTACATATGATATGAATATTTTTTACATCTGTTCACATTTTGAACATGAATGTGTTTTAAGTACTACATTTCAGTGTGTGTGGAATCAGATTGTTTGTGGTTTTACGGCTCAAGGACTATTGTGGTCATGCTGAAACGGACCTACTGTTTTCCAGAGGAATCCGAACCTCTTAAAAGCCTACAGAATAAAACCTCAGACTATGGTGAGCAGTATGATCTTCACATGAGATCTCCGAGTAAGCATCCTTTGCACCATTGGGAGTCGAATCTGAGTTAACAGAACATTAGGCGAATATGTTACCACACTGTGCCACCACAAGGCCATGTGAAATCAAAATATATGCACTTAGTTGTGGAGCACTAAAGAGGCCCACATAAATTAATTGTGATAATATTAAAGAGGTGCATATATATATATAATGAATGTAAAAGTCATGGTTCCCACTCTTTTGTCCTGATGAAATTCAAGGACTTTTTAAGGACCAAATGACGTTTTTCAAGGACCTCACGTTGTCAATCCTTATATACATAATTAAAAATGCAAGGCATTATAAGCATAATAATGAAATTAGTGTTTAATTATGTTTCTCCTTTTCAACTCGGCACATTGCCAGCAAAAGCTATCTTTTTTTTTTTTCTATCGCTTGCATCAGCTGCATTAAGTAGGCGGGGGTCCAGCAAGCATTGGCTTTTATTCCAGAAGCAGTGTAAAATGCCATTTTTTTTCTTTTGCCAAAACTTGAAAAAAGGTTTTGGGAAAAATTCAAGGACCAACCACATTTTTGACAGTTTTCAAGTACTTTTCAAGGGCCCCTATTTGGTTAAAAAAAAATCAAGGACCATGAGAACCATAAAAGTGTATTGACACATATTTAAGAAAACCAATGCAAATTAATCAAACAAAAACATTTTAATGCTTTCTATCAAAAATCTGTTCTCAACAAGACATCATGGCATAGCAGAAACTATTTATCATCATCATCATTTAAAAATTATCATAAAAAGTGCACAAATAAGAATATGAATTAATGATATAGTCATTTTAATAGTAAACCTGGAGAAAATAAATTCAAGCAGATTTCTTTTTAACAATGAAAAAGTTTTTATTGCCCTTGAAAACATACTATAATTATATTTAACCATTAGTTTATTATATATCCACTGCCGAATAAAGGTCTATAGAAGTGCTTGCTTTCTATACAAGTCTATTCCAAGTCGTTCATTTCCATATCAGTCCCAGAAATGGTTTATTTTTCTTCATCCACTCATCTAGTTAGAGGTCATTTCCTACGTCTTTCACGATCTTTCGGAATCCAGCTAAGAATTTCAATTTCTCATCTTTGGTTAGCCCTTCTTGTGAAATGCCTAGTCCATTGCCATTTCAGCTCATTTACGTTAACAACGATGCCTCCTATTCTTGTTTGCTCTTTCACATACATATTCCTTTCTCAATCCACCCTAATTATATGTCGAGCATGCTTCTTTGGGTTGTTTGCAATTTCTATATTGCTGTTTGCGTTAGACTCTACACATCTCTGATCCATGAGCAAGGACTGGTTGAAAAACTTCTTTCTTCGACACAAAAATAATTTCTGTATTTCAGGATAAAACTGTTCTTTCCAATGCACTCCAGCTAAGTTTAATATGTCTATGGAGTTCTTTTATAATGTTGCCTCCAATTGTTACCAATTGGTCAAAGTCAGCATTCGACTCGGCAATTTCTAGTTCAATGTCATCAATCTGTATTTTTACTTTTTCTATGAAATCATTGAACATGATTTTAGTCCTTTGTAGGTTCATATTTGTATACGCTTAATATACTATACATATTTATTAGAATCACAAAAATATTGTGAATTCAATAATACATATACGAGGGTTGGAACTTTAATAGTGGCAACTATTTGTTTACAGTTGACACAAAATGGATGCATGTTACCAAGTTTTACTGCCCCTAAATGTAGTCACCTGCATAGTGCACAACCCGTTGCTATCGATCTGGAATTTGTACGATATCTTTACCAACGCCTGTTGTGTTGATAGTTCGAATGGACCGGTCTACTGCCTGAAGAATCTCTGGAACAGTTCTGAAGCGAATGCCATGAAGGTTCCTTGATCTAAGGAATCAAGTCATACTCCCCGGACTTGAGTCCTTGTGACTATGACTTGATTTCTAAGATGAAGGAACCACTTCGTGGCATTCGCCAGTGGCATTCGCTTAGTGTATTATAGAGATATTCAGTGGGAAGGGTGTGTGCCCCCACTGGTTACCACGTACATGTACGGCATTGAAAGGATTTGACATGTTCGCTGGCAGTAAAGAATATGTACCTAGAGGATGCATCTAACTAAAAATTATCTGAAGGTGTGCAGCATGCTGTTGCGATAATTTGCATAATTTAGAAAGTTGTTTTTTTAGACTACCTTTATTTACACATTACTGCAATTTCATACATACACTACAAACTACTGCAAGTGATAATTAAAAATGATTAGATTAACATTATTTGAAGACAGCAAGCACGAAGGTCTGAGTATGTGAAATGTTCAGAACAGATTGTCCTTTCCTTATGTAAGATGAAAGTCTTTCTCGAATGATTTTTCCTATCATCTTAGTTGGCCATGATGATAAAATTTGTCCTGGACCATCCGATTGGTCAATGCCCCCCCCCCCAGAGAGTTGCCAGTGGAGTTATAGATGCACAACTATCAAAATTTGAAGTCGTTAGCCTCTACCGTACAATAGGTGTATCTTTTTCCGTTGTTCCCTGCCTGGGGTTTTTCAAACAGACAAGTCAGTAGATTCCTTCATCTTCCCCCAATGGTACCCACCTATTCTAATGGTCTATTAGCCCTGCTTACCACTTCTGATTAGAACATACAGTTTTGAACCTTTTTTGTAGAGAGAAAAGGATAGCTGCTATTCTGAAATTCTGTAGAGGGCATGAATCACCCCATATATATATAATTTTAAACAATTACTCCCTCTGTCCGAAAATATAGTATACATTTAAAAAAACATTGACGATTGACAGAGGAAATATACGTTTGAGTAAGGAACTAAGCTTGGTGTGTAACTGATGGACAAAAATTACCTTTAAATGTTGGCATATACCATAGTTTCGGACAAAAAAATCAAATGTATACCACATTTTTGGATGAAAAAAAATTCAAACATATGTCATATTTTCGGATGACAAAATCTTTTAAATGTATACTGTATTTTCGGTTGGAGGTAGTATAAAATTTCACTTTCCGAGAACATTTTGTGTCACACTTTATTTGGTTTCTAACCTCTGCATTAGGAAGAATTAGTGATTTCTTATTGGTATCATTTGATGGTGACATGATTTTGGTTGTAAAAGCTTTTCTCATTGTTTGAAATATGTTCTAAAGACCTGGTCTTTTGTTATTTCCAGACTTGCCAAAGCTCTGATTTCAAATGGATCGAAACCGTTCCCCGATGTTTGTGGAGTGCCTGTACTCAATGTAGGAATTTCCAATTTACCACCAATCGCTAAAACGGATTTGGCAAATAAGTAATAACACCTTCTTACTTCTTAGATTATAGTGTGATATTTTTTGTTGTTTTTCACTTAGTATTTGCAATTTATTGTTATCAGTGTGAAAGTCATTCGTGAAATGGACACAGTAATATACATTGTGTTACTCAAAATTAAATGTTAATCTGAAAAAACGATTGACTTTGAAGAATATTTTTCAATTTTGAATGCTACTACAGAGTGGTAACAGAACCGGGAAATCAGGGAATTCTCAGGGAGTTTTTCAATTCTGGAAATGTCAGGGAAATTTTCAAAATTTCATGGAAATCAGGGAAAAAGAAAATTTTCGATTGCTGAAACGGCAGCAAATGTTACAGATGGGTAAATTGGTTCATCAATGCGATTCGCTCATCAACGTGAACTGCTCTTTCCAACAGCTCATCTGTTCTTGGATTATAATTCTTCTACACAACAGGGCCATAGTCAGGGGGCTTAGCCCCACTCTGGAAAATATTCTGGGCTTAATTCTTTTTTCTCAAAATCAATTATTGCAGAACCGAAGAATCGAAAAGTTTGCAATATCAAAAATTGCATTAATTTTATTGTAAATTTTTCGTTTTGCACAAGACAATCTAAATTGTTCTTTGACGTTAAAATTATATTCCAAATAGATTTTCGCTACAGATGTTTTTACATGTTCTTTTTACAAGTCTGTCTTAACTTGGGATATAGTAAGGAGAAATGGATAACAGTTCACCGTCCCTTGTAGTCAGTGTTTCTTTCAGGCATACATCCCACCTTATAATCGTTCATTCGCCCCCTCTCCCACCCGTAAGACATTTTATATAATATACAGTGTGTCCCACAATGGCCATACTACCTTTAATAACTCTAGCTCTATTTAGCAGAAAAAGTTCATTTATATATCATTTTATAAATTTTTAAATATGCTGTCAATCTATCTTTCTAAATTATGAAGAATCCCGTTGAAAAACGGTTTTGATGTCTGAAAATTCTTGATCAAATTCATGAATACTTATATATATTTAAAAATACATGACTATGACTTGGTCACTGACATTTGTTGCACAGATGTTATTTAGGTATTCTGGGTTTGAGATTTTTGGTGTATTCACGACTATTATTCCCCTCAGAATATTTGCACAATAAAATGTTTACTCGTGAAAAATGCTTGAAAACTAAAATGAAACAAATTCCAATAGAATCTCCCACATCCTGGTACAATTGATGCCAGGACCCAGTGGTTGAGAAAATCTACTGTAGAACATGTGCCATATTTTTTTTTTACCCACCGTAGTCCAAGGTTTGGCACCCTAGACAAAGGGGATTCAGAATCCTCAGAAAATTGCTGATTCCAGTGCAGAAAGACCTTAGCTGGTCTTGCACTACAAAGCAAACAAAATATAAATTTATGTGAACTTGTTTGTGATCGCTATTTTTCTCCATTTCCAGGTTATTGCCATTGGTCGAATTGTTTTGTGGCGTTTGGTTGAGCCGAAATTTGCCGTGTGGTCTTCATGCCTCTCTATATCTTTTCAATGCACTGTTACACAAACTCATTCCCAATAATAGCGAACATTTTTTTGCATCCGCAGATGGTTTTGTGCGGCAGTAACTTCGCAAAGAGCTGGAGCATTGCAATACTCAGATGTTATATTTTAAATGATATATATATATTTCTTTTCTATTCAGAGCCTTTGTTGATGATTTTGTGAAGTAAAGTACAGGCACAAGAAAGATTTGATGCCCTGCAATAAGTAATCACAATACTAAAGTATTATATTACCTGCTTCAAGGTATAACAAAGCATTCAACACTGAAGTTTATATATTCGAAGTAATTGGTGCTTCATATAATTTAAAGCATTTTATACAGAAATGTCGTACCATAATTATAAAAATTTTAAAGTATGGCTTCCACAGGTAATACAAATGTAACAGTCAAACCTCTTTGATGCAAATTTCTTTTAACCGCGAACTGTTTCCTGAATCTGCCCTGCGGTGGCGCAGTGTGGTAACGCGTTCTCCTAGTGCGCCGCTAATCCGGGTTCGACTCCCAGCAGTGCAAAAAGAACGCTTACTCAGAGATCTCATAAAGATCGCACTGCTCACTGTAGTCCGGGGTTTGGTTCCCTAGGCCTTAAGAGGTTCGGATTCCTCGGAAAACAGTAGGTCCCGGCGCAGCATGACCACTGTAGTCTTTGAGCCGTAAAACCAAAAAGAAAGAAAGTTTCCTGAATCTCCGCTATTGTTTTTGGGCAACATGAACTGCTTTTAGCATTAACAATTTTTTGACCCCCCCCCCTTCCGCATAAGTGTTTGCATTAATGAGGTTTGACCGTATATCAGGGTTCGAAATTAGTGGGTGCACTGTGCACATGAAATTTTATCCATGCATGTAAATTTTGGGTGCACATAGTGCACCTAACTATTCAAAACTGTGTTAACTTTGCAAATTGAAAAAAAAAAAAGAAAAAGAAACTGAGTCATGAATTCCTTTTCCCTTCTTCCTGTAATTGACACTCACTCAGATAAGAGATAAGGATCTCCAATTTCACAAACAAGAGCACTTGACACAGAGGCACCAATCAACTTCAACCTCCATCAACCCTTTTCTTCATCTAAAAATGGAATTTTCCCCCCTTTATTTTAGCCTGCCTCTCTGCTGTAAATATGAGTGGTCAGTTCCACATGGTCAATGCCATTAACATGTTGAGTGCCACGTCAGTCATCGATGACTGACACCGAACTTTCCGTTCAGGTGACTGACAGTGTAAAATATGATATCAAAACTAAAAAATTTACATCGTTTTAAGTAATTACCTAAAATTTATTTAATTCTTATTTATTACAGGATTGTATCATTAATGTATTTAAATATTTATTTTCAAAAAATCGCATTGCTCTACCGCAATACCAGCACACTTCTAAGCAGCGTGCATGGCCTGACAGGGATTTCCTTATAAATTTGCGTGACACTCAACGTGTTAAATGCATTATAATAAATGCAAATAATAAATAATTAAAGGCATTGCAACATCTTACGTTGTATTTAATATAAGACTTTCATTTGATGTTGTCGGAAGGGCAATTAAATAGGCCAGTGTGTCTTGAAATGTGGTTCATAACACACAGAAATTCCACAAGCAATTTTCAAAATGTGGCTGATTAGCAAACAAATGTAGCATTGATTCTGTGTGAATAATTTCGATTCTAATGTATTTTATTTTTATTAGCAAGGTATTTGTTCGGTAACTCCTGACCTGGTTATGATGTTAGGTGTGATTGTATATAAATTCTTTACTTTAACTGTACTATATATTTTGTATACCGTGTTTCACTAGGAATCATAAATGCTATTGTTATTATATTATGAATACTATTTTAACTACTATTATAAATCTTGCATTATGGCTTATTTTCGAACTTTTATTTTGTAATTACATTTCCTATGTTTTTCAGTAATCTTTCCTGTTTTACTCGGTAATCTTTCCTATTTTTGGGAATAATCATTACCGGACCTCGTGTGGAATCTGAACTGTAATCTCACAGCATGAGGATTATCAGATGAGGTGGTATGTGATGTCACCCTTCTACCGCTTTACTTCATTGATTAAACAGGAACCAGTGTTTCCAGCATAGCATGGCCTCTGGACATTATATACACCCTCTTGCAAAGAAAAAAAAAAAATGAAGCACCCCAAGAAACTAATCCAATCTCGAAATTTTGTATGCAAATTTTTCTATCCCAAATCTGGAAATGATTAAGATTTTGTGTCCAAGGAATATTAACTTTAATCATAGCATGCCTTTCTACTGCTCAACCGGCATCCTATAAAGCCGCTGACAATTGCAGGATATTATAATTTTTCTAGTTGCTGCCATTATGGTTTGCTGGAGACATTACAAATAATGATGTTAAGATGCACTCGAAGACCTTATAGGAACTCTTACTCAGAGATCTCATAAAGATTGCACTGCTCACTGTAGTCCAGGGTTTGGTTCCCTAGGCTTTAAGAGGTTTGGATTCCTCGGAAAACAGTAGGTCCCGGTGCAGCATGACCATTATAGTCCTTGAGCTGTAAAACCACAAGAAAAAACAAACAAACAGACCTATAGACAATTGGATGACTTCAAACGGGGTCGAGTACTTGGGGTTTGTGATGCGTGCTGGTCCCATAAAGCATCATTTGGGCCATATAGACATGATGAAGGTGCTGACAGCAATGGTTGCTGTAAGCATAGGCGTCATCTGGTGGAGGCATGGGGGGCACATGCCCCGTAGTTTTTTTAGAACAGAGGAAAAATCGTATTTTTTCCATCCAGTTTTTGGGAGGTTTCCCCCCAGTTTACGCTATATTTAACCCTCAAGTTACGCCTATAGCTGCAAGGTACACATCAAAAATGAAGGCTCTGGAAAATCAAGCTGCTCACAAATGGGAGACAAGATCAGTTGATTGTGTGACAGGCCCAAACTGCACAACGTTATCATTGCCCACCATAGAAGGTGCTGCAGCTTCTTCCCTACCATCATTTCATGTCACTTGACTACAGCAGAGTAGCACTCACGTCACCCTTTAACCTTTAGCTTGCGGGTAGGATAGGGTATATTCCAGCAGATTTACCTTTCAAGAGAACTAGGCTAGGATAAGCCATATCCCATCGATTTCCCCCCCCCCTTTCTTGTTCTTACCAAGTCAATGGTCAGTTTAGTAGTACAAATGGTTTGATCGTGGGTGATATTGGAAAGGGTTAAAGAGATAAAGGCCTATTGTATAAATAGGACCCTTTCCCTTGCTTTCTCTTCCTCACTGCCTTGTATGAAAGGTAACAGTTTGCTACTGATTATCAATAGGTTTCTTATCTTTCACTAATGTACAATAGTGGCCCACTAAAGTTATTTGGCTTTGTTTATTTGTACTTAGTGCTCCTAAACCTCTCTCCTGACCCCATGTAACGATGCTTTCAGGTGAAACTTGGCTTGATTTTGTATGGGGGAAAAGGGAAGAAACGATTCTCCCCCGTACGGAGCAACGAACTTCTGTTTTCCAGATTTGTAAGCTAATGGTTAAGACATTTGCCTTTAACCCGTAACATCAATAATGACATCTGATGGGGTGTTATACCCGATCATCATGGTTGCCAGTAAACTGACATCATATAGTGTTCAGTGATAAATCCTACTTCAGTCTTAGAGCAGATGACCATCGCATCTATATGTGGAGGAGGTTATCCCTCTCGATTTGATTTTGCTTCTCACAGGCACAAAGCCATTACTTCTTGTGTAATGATGTGGAGTGCTATCTTCTATGAAAGCAGATCACCCTTTGTAGTTTTGCAGACAACTCTAACAGTTCAACGACATGTGGATAACATATTGACACTGTGTTACCCTTCATGGCAAGTCAGCCTTGGGTCATTTTCCAACATGACAGTGCTGCGCCCCATATAACTCGCATATCTACGGATTGCTTACATGCTGTGCCAAATCTTCCTTGGAAAGCAAGGTCATCAGACATTTCACCAAATGAACATGTATGGGACATGGTAGGTTGCCAGACTCGTGCACCTCCAAAGTATCGAAGATCTGGAAAAACAATCATGGAATATCTGGCAGAATCTATCTCCGGTTGACATTAGGACCCTATATCATTCCTTTCCTAGCTATATGCAAGCTTTCATCAAGGCCAGAGAAGGTTTCATCAATTACTGATTGTAACATTCAATGTGCAATTGTGGCACAGAATGATCATTGCTGTCCTTGCGTCATAAAAATACAACCAATGTGCAATTGCTAGCTGTTGCGTTCTACAACTTTGAAATTGTAATCATTTCATTATCTTTATATGTATATTACATATTTGATTCCAGTGCAAACAAATATTTTCTTCAGATGCTTCATTATTTTGCAAAAGAGTGTGTTTAATAGAAGGTACCTATGCGTCAAAGTGGGAAGGGTGGAAATTTAACCCATATTAAAAGAGTAATATAAATTATTGTATAGCAATAATTTAAAGTATGCTTTTTTGAAATGCATGTGAAATGTATATTTGAGAATGATTTCGTCGTACTTTTCATTTGTTACTTGATTAGGAACAAATTTATTTTTCATGCCTTTACTGTCGCATTGCACATGACAACGAATATTATATTTACATTGGTTATATGAAAAATTTTATGTATATGAAGTGCTTATATAAATTCTATGAATAAAATTTTATTAAAATACTGTTTACAGATGTGTGCTGAATTTTATAATTGAAATTTTAAAATGTGGATTATAAAAACGATTGGTAGTTTATGCGCAGAATATTTCATCATAGATAAACGAACGTAGTTGTCGCTTAATTCAAAATGTTGAAACTGATTACAGCATTAAAACTCAATTCTTAGCTTCAATTTCCAAGATACTCAATGTCTGTTTTTATCCAGCTATTGGTGCAGTTCCATTAAAAAAGCACACATGAAATTTAAATTGCGTACAGAAAAAAACGTGCTGTGCATGCAACATGCCTGCAATAATATTTAGCAGTGATTTTGCTTAAAATGATATAAATAATGTATTTCATTACCATTTGAATTTCAATATATAATGAGCTAAATAAAAAAAATAAAATAAAAAGAACTTAAATTAATAATTATTCCCTAAAATAAGTTTGATTTGGAGATGATTAAAACATGATCTTTGTTTGTTTTGTATTGCAATATCTGTGTTGAAGTTTTGCTGTAAAATATATTCACACATTCAATACATAGTCATCAATGTAATCTATTGCCTCAAAAAAAAAAATCGTTTATTGCAAACTCTTTGCCAAGTATTTTGAAAGGGATGAGTTTTCAGAAATTCTGTGGTCTCAAGTTCTAGAGAACTTGTTTCATAATATTCGTCTCGGTTAAAAAGATATCTTCAACCACTTTTTTTTTTTCCCTACACTTTAGTAAAAATTAGCGATATTTTTTAAACAAATAAATTCGGGATCCGAAAAATTTTTGTTCGCTAAAATCTGTTAAATTCTGAGGCCGCCCTGGACTTTGGTTTTTATTTTTTCTCAAATTAAATTATTGCAAAATTGCTTGTTTTTTTTTACATGTTAATGAAAATCGTTCTTTGACGATAATAATGCATTCAAAATACGGCACAGAAGTTTTTTAATAAAGGTT
>QLNU02003225.1:61714666-61728905 GCA_006491805.2 Dysdera silvatica | reverse complement strand
CAGCGGTCAGTGTGGCACGAAAGCAGGGGGTGCTAAGAATCACTGGAATGGCCCAGGCTGCCGTTTGTTATTGACCTTGGCAACGTATAATGGACGATCCCTTGCTTCTGAAGCAAAACTTCAAGAATTGGAAGAAGAACTTGACAAGATCAAATGGGACATTGTAGGACTCAGTGAAGTTAGAAGAAAAGGTGAAGAGTTGGTGGAACTTAAAAGTGGACATTTGTTTTATTATAGAGGAACGGAAACTGGAAGAACAAGTGGTGTTGGCTTCTTAATCAACAAAAGAATTAAAGACTACCTTCTTGAAGTCGAAAGCACGTCAGATCGAGCAGCGAGGCTCGTTGTTCAACTAACCCAGCGATACCAACTTCAGATAGTACAGGCATATGCACCAACATCAAGCCATACCGACGAGGAGGTTGAGGAATTCTATGAAGAAATCAAACAGCTACATACCAAGGGGAAACAACACATCAAGCTCATCATGGGAGATTTTAATGCAAGAATTGGACAACAGGAACAAGGAGAGACATCGGTTGGTAAATACGGATACGGGGAAAGGAATGAACGTGGCGATCAACTCATAGAATTTGCCGAAGCTGAAAATCTTAGCATCATGAATTCATTTTTTAAGAAGAAACCGCAAAGAAAATGGACATGGAAACACCCCAATGGAGGAACCAGCGAAATTGACTATATACTGGCAAACAAGAAATCAATTATTGAAGATTGCAGTGTACTGAACAGATTTAATACTGGAAGTGATCATCGAATGGTGAGATGTAAAGTGCACTTAAATACTAAATTAGAACGACAGAAGCTCATTAGGAAACAAGTAAGTAAGAGGGTGGATCTAATGAAACTGAAAGTAAATACCGAGGCATTCAAGTTGGAATTAAAAAATCGCTTTTCTGCACTGGAAGGACTTATTAAGGCCGAGATTGACATCTCAGAAACAAATAAATACATTATTAAGACAATAAAGTGAAACTGCTGGGGAAATTGGTGGTGAAACCTGCAAAAAGCTTATAATGTAGCAGATTATCTGAAGACAGAGCAACTTATGAAAAGGCGAACTTATGAAATTGGACAATCAAATACGTTGGGATCCGGTATGCAGGAAGCTGCCGACGCTCGCATCCGTGGGTACTGTCCCAGCATTATCGATGCTGCCGTTTTCAAATTCTCAAAACGTTCTTACAGTACATCTCTTAGTCGAATATCTTCAAATAATTACATTGGCTTCGTAACACTCCCTTACGTGCCCAAACTTAGCTCCGCCATTGCCAAAGTCCTTCGGCAAGCCAAATTCAAAGTTACCTTCTCGCCTATTAACAAGATTTTGCCCTCTAGACTCAAAGATAACATTTCCACACTCCAACGCTGGGGCGTGTATCAAATTTTTTGCCAGTTCGGACTTTCCTACATCGGACGGACAAAACGTGCCCTCATGCATCGGTTGAAAGAACATCGCCGATACGTTGAGAAAGGTGAGGTGCACAAATCATCCATTGCTGTTCACAGCCACGAACACAACCATCGCTTTAACTTTTTTGACGCTCGTATCATCCACCAACCTCATTCACCACTTGAACTGGACTTCGCCGAAGCTTTCTTCATTAACATGTTTCGTGATTCCATTGTGAATGACCACAGCTCAACTCCTTCCTTCAGCTCAGCTTGGCGAAATGTACTCCACCTAACTCCTTCTGATATTAATCCATAGTCCCACCATAATTGCCACCTCTACCAACAGACAGCCAACTTTTCCACAATTTGGTAATTTCTGGGAAGAGTGGCCGCATTACAAAAACCACGTAGTACTTGACTTCCTACTTTTGGAAGTGAACATTTCACTTCTGAACTCAACTCTGGTTACATCCGCGAATCAACCTCGTTTGTTGACGATATTCAGCATTGATATTTAATATAAGTTAAGAACAAAATTTCTAAATAATCTCCTCTTCATTTTTCTACATCACCTCTGCTTTGCTTCCTC
The DNA here is from genome assembly GCA_006491805.2 of Dysdera silvatica. Classification (NCBI taxonomy): domain Eukaryota; kingdom Metazoa; phylum Arthropoda; class Arachnida; order Araneae; family Dysderidae; genus Dysdera; species Dysdera silvatica. The sequence continues at coordinate 61,726,903 of QLNU02003225.1, read as the reverse complement.
TAGATTTCTACTTTTGCCTTTAGCAAATTGTAATTTTGTTTCGTTATTTAACCTCTACTTTTTGTTTCCTTTCACTCTAACCTTTTTACTTAAATATTTATTTAAATTTATGCTTAATTTAAAAAAAAAATACCGATGCAATATTGAATACAATAAATGGAATATTTTATGGTTTTAATATGAAATATGATATGGAAAGTAATACCGATGCAATATGGAATGTAACATGGATGTAATATGGGATGTGACACAGATATATGGAATGTAACACAGGTAACATGGAATGTGGGTGACACTAATAATAAGGAAAGTGTATGTAATATGGAATGAAATATGTATAATTGAGAAATATGCATATATATTTGTCTAGTATCTCCTTATGCACCTAAAAGAAATAATATCTTTTTGTCATAACATCATTTAAAATTTTTGCCTTTTTTTTTTACTCATCATGTGAACATTTCTTGAAATGAAATGTAAGAAATATTTTCAATGAACTTTAGAACTTCCATTTATATATAATGAAAAATATTTTGCATATACATACAGTAGGACCTCGCTTAACCGAACTTCGTTTAATTGAAATGGCCTTTTGAGCATTTCCTTTTAATTTTGTTAGTATTTTTTAAAATAGACCCGCGTTTAATATTTTTGGCAAAAACGCTCAGATTTGTTTTCTGGTGTCCTCCAATCTTAAAGAAATTAATACAAGTGCTATTGAAAAATATAATAATAAAACAAAATGTACAAGAGAATAGCGTAATACGTTTCTCTTGTAAATTTTTTTTATTATACAGGGTGTTCCAGAAAGCATGGTTGGATTTTGTAGGTCAATAAAAAAATTACAAATGACGATATTAAATAAAAAATTTATATGAAAGTACAATGAAAAGTTTTTTACCATTATATTTTAAACACAACAACTTGTAAGTGGTGGCCGCTCTGATCTATGCCATGCTAAAGACGATTTCTGAAGGCTCTCATTTCTCTCTGAGCTATATCCGGAGGAATAACGGTGAATTCATTTTAAATGTCAACCTTCAGTGTTTCAAGGGTTTGGAGCCAATTGGCGTAAACTTTGGACTTCAGATAGCCCCTTGAAAATATCGCCCGGTGCCATATCTGGTGACCGTAATGGCCACCCAACATATCCGTGCAGGGAGACCAAGCGGCCTAGAAACATCCTTCGCAAAACTTTCAATGTTCTTCGAACGGTGTGTGCCGTCTTATTGAAACAAAGCATTTCTTATGCCAAGATTATCTCTCTGTTGCTGGCAAAAATTTTCGATCATGTGTAAATAACTTTTGACATTCACAGTTAGTGTAACCCCCACTTCTTTGACAAAGAAAGGGCCCCACATGCCGAAACTGGCAACTGCACACCGCACTGTTAGCCTGGCACTATGCAGTGGTCTTTCACTCATCTAAACTATCTCTATACCTAGCGGCAGTTCTGGAAAATCTGCCCATTCTTTCTGGCCCAGAGAGCAATGGGAGCCTTCAAAAATCGTCTTCAGCATTATACAGATCAGAACAGCCACCACTTGCAATATATTATGTTTAAAACATAATGGTAAAAAAAATTGTTGTCATTGTACTTTTATGTATCAAAAATTTCAATATCTATAATGTATGATTTTTTATTGACCTCGCAGTGTGGAATGGATCAGAAGGTTTAAAGGTTGTACTAAAATAGTTAAGCCCAGAACATCTGGTTTCAAGGGGGGGGGGCAAAGGAAATGGCGAGAAAATCATCCCAAGGAAAAAACTCGTAATGTCATGACCACAGCTTGTTTTTTGATAAATAGTTTAGTTTCTTTGCACTGAAAATCGAAATTTCGGATTATCCGACATTTTGCTTATCCGAAATAAGGTCCGCTCACTTTATTTTGGTTAATCGAGGTTCTGCTGTAGTTTAAACACTTTTTTTTTTTTTGCCAAATTTCGCTGAAAAGATTTTCTGATGATGGCATTAATAAAGTTGTTTAAATATGAAAATGAATCAAAAAATAATTATAGAAAATTAGCAATAATAGGAAAATATCGAAAAATTGTTCAAAAGCCCTAAAATTCGCGAAATCATTGAAAAAGCTCTAAAACTGGCGGAAAAGTTGCGGAAATTCGCGCCGTAAGTTACTGTCCTTGTCATGAAGTATTGACATTTGCTGACTATCACGCTTTTATAGTTAATCAATATTACCCAAGGTCTATTGGCACACAATTACGACAGCGATCATTAAGTCGATATAGCACGACACATTATGTTAGCCTTTCGTGAATGGAAAGTCATTTTTCCTCTTCCATTCAATTTTTTCCTCCATTCTAGACCACTGACATCATCAATTGTTGGTTAAGAAGATAGCTCGTCATTGAAATGGTTTCTGACATAGCTTAAGACTTGAAATTTGTCATTTTGTCCTTTCGACAATTAGTTACTCAGGGGAATTGACATTTTGTTATTAAGTATCGTTTCGTGGTACTATCACTGAACACAGCGAAGTGAAAAGACAGAAAATGTCAGACAGAAATGTGTTTAGTTTTCTTCTAAAGAACTTTATGCCATTTGACAAAACGACTTAGCGTCTTTTCAAGCAATTTGAAGACGGGAGTTAACTGATAAAAAACGACTGCTTAAAAAGGAAACAGTTAAAGTCACTTGCTATTAAAAAGCTATTTTCGAGCAAGAATCTAGTCAACAAAAGTCGGAGTAAATTGTTAGTGCTGAATTTAGGGTGCTTGTTGATTAGTTGAGAATTTCTCCGTTTTTTTCCAGTCCTCGGAGGGTAAACAGTTTTTAAAGTAATACAAAAAAAAAACACAAATGCTTTTCGATTTTTTTCGTATTTAAAGAAATTTAAGTACTTTAATTCTGTACCTTTTTTTCCACTGCTTTTTACACCCATGCCAGTTGTTTACTTTCAGAAGATTTAAGTCTTCCAGCAAAGTTAATTAATTTTTTTTAATGTTTACATTTGTTTCGATTACGAAAAGAAATCTTTAATGAATTTAATATGCGCATCTTCAGCATATAATGGCGATACGGTAAAATAATTTATTAATTTAATCAGCAGTAATGTGCTATTTTATTCAATCTTTTGACTAAAATGTTCCATTTCTTTTATTACTATAAAAGTGCTGCAATATCCAATTAAAATAAAGAATCATTTATTTATCCTCCGTTTTTGAAAAAATGTTTTATTCACACACATGCACACATATATATATATATTATTTGTTATATATTACATATTTATATTATATAAATATTGTTAAATGATAACACTATCTAAAAGCTTCCTACTATTGTAACATATATTTTGTGTACATATTATGACATATTTTACACGACACATAAAATTATGTTTTTATAGGATATTTAATACTCCTTGTTTTAATTTTGGTTTGGTTTTCAAGCCTATATATATGTGTGTGTGTGTGTGTGTGTGTGTGTGTGTGTATTCTCAATCAATGTTGTTTGAAATCTGGAAGAAAAATTTGCAATGTGGGTCGCATATAACCAACCATTACACGTTTTACCGCCCTGCGGTGGCGCAGTGTGATAACGCAATCGCCTAGTACGCTGGTAATCCGGGTTCCAACGGTGAAAAGAACACTTACTCAGAGATCTCAAAACGATCGCACTGCTCACTTTAGTCCGGGGTTTGGTTCTCTAAGCCTTAAAAGATTCGGATTCCTCGGAAAACTGTAGATCCAAGGGATTCGATTCTTCGGAACATTGTAGATCCATAGGTTCGGATTCCTCGGAACATTGTAGATCCATAGGTTCGGATTTCTCGAAACATTGCAGATCCATAGGTTTGAATTCCTCGGAACATTGTAGATCCATAGGTTCGGATTCCTCGGAACATTGTAGATCCATAGGTTCGGATTCCTCGGAACATTGTAGATCCATAGGTTCGTATTCCTCGGAAAATTGTAGGTCCAGAGGTTTGGATTCCTAGGAAAACAGTTGGTTCCGGCACAGCATGACCACTGTAGTCCTTGAGCCGTAAAACCACAAACAAACAAACATGTTTTACCTATTGTATCAAGCTGTAAAAATTTTAATTAACGGCGGTCACTAGCATTAAACCAAAATAATATATATTACTTATTCGTCAAATTTATATTCTAATAAAATTTTAATTTTTTATACACTAAACTTTCAAGTTCATTTGTGCACTACCTGTAGAAGAACTAATAATAGTTAAATGCCACCGATCCCGCTGACCAGTTGCCTTAATTCGCATCAATTTCCAAAATTCCCAATCAATATCTGTTCACTTGATCAAATTTGAACTAAGCGCGCAAAATGTGATTCGAACGACGTATTACATGAATGCCATTACATCATTAGCCACACCTTATGACGGCGATTGGTAACTAGGACATTACGGAGCGGTTGGATTATTACAACTTGTCATTGGATAATGGGATACAATACCGTAAAATTTACGACCCCCTCTCCGCATGAATTCCTTAACACCGTATAATGCGAAATGTAATACCATAAATCATAGGTTGGTGTGGTGTGAAATCGATGGCTTTATCGAATTTCAGAAACGACGTGTAGCCTCTCCATTCAGTCGTTGTAATAAAAATCTTGTATTTTGTGAAACAACGAAGTTGAAATTTATCAGTTATATCAGTTGTGGATTTCTTTTTGAAAAAGTGTCTTACAGTAGTATTTTTAATGTATAATAGTATTTTTGATGGTAGAGTAGTATTTTTAACAGTATTTTATAGTATAAGCTTTTTTTTTTAATTTACTAATGGGTGCAACTAATTTATACAAATCTTTGGTTTATTAAAGTTTCGCAGCAGATTTTATTATTAGTTTCCCATTTTCAGACGGGTATATTATACGTGAATGTCTATATATGACGTGGCGTTGTCGATTGCTCATCAAATTATTTATTTATATACGTATATAGCCTGCTGTTACATCGTAGATGGAGGGATTTTCTCTGTTACGAAGAAAACCCAGTTTCGATCGTCGTGGAGCTCTAAACGCCTTTCTGAAGTTCCGGGTTCAATTACCGTGGTAGCCGAAATTCGAATTCCTCGTAAAATTATAGGTCCACCGAGCGTGAAGCCAACAACTTCACTCAAAAGTAGTGAATACCTCTTCAAACCCTATTGAAGGTGGACTATGTTCATTAAAGGCTGCATTTATCATCATGGTATTGTAATTATTTTCACGTGTTCTCGTACTTAACGGTATAAGCTTGAGACGGGCAAATCCACGTACTCAAGTCTTCCATGTTCATGGAATATTCCGACCTTATATATCAAGGAACTTCTTAACTAATTCGGAATATATTTAAAATTGGGACCTTCCGTAACTCTACGTAGGTGTTGTTCGAGTTTTAGAGCGCAAGAACAAGAAAAATGATTCTGCGCCTGGACCTACAATTTTCCGAGTAATCAGAAGCCCTAGGGAACTAACCCCCAACTATGGGGGGTCACAATTGGGAGTTGAACCCGAGTTAACTGCACGCTAGAAGAACGCGTTACGATTGCTCCACCGCAATGATGTAGGTATAAGTCTGCATCCACACATGCAACAGAACACCGTATCGTAACACCGTCGCGTATCAAGTCTGGACCGCACTCCGTAACAGAACATCGTAACATTTCCGCGTCCCACCAGTTGTCGGTTTTTACCCCGGCGCATCAAAGGAATGTCACGGTGCTATGTTGTAACCCATGTTCCTGTATTTGGGCCGGTTTACGAACAACAGCGTTTTGTATGTGTAGACTGCATATTGGCATAAACTGATGGGACGCGGTGATATTACGCATTAATGTTACGCAGCGATGTTCGCCCCGTAACATCATCACGTAACACGGGATGTTACGCGACGATGTTCTGTTACGATGTCCTGTTGCATATTCGAACGCACCCTCAAGACTAACCTCAAGTATTTTTAGATTTCTGTGAAGTATGGTTGGAACTGGGCCTGAGGCAGACAAAATTATAGATACAGTGTCAACACTTTCCATACACCACATATCTTTGGTTTCATATCCAAAACCTGGGTATTTGTTCGTTTTTGTGTATGTGGGATTTGCACATTTTTCATATTAGGTATTGTTATATCCATAATGATTGCGGATTTGTGTTCATTTTATTAACTAAGGTTATGTCGATTGAATGGTGGCTCTTGTCACGAATTCCCTACCCCAATACCACTTATGTGCGTTATTCTCTAATATAATTACTGGCTCATATTCGTAGCAGAGTAGTTTAGTTGTCACTACGCCAGTTATGGTAGCTTTAGGTCATTATTATATATTAGTTTTTATGACGCCAGACATAGTAATAATCTAAACCTCTGTAGCCTAGAAACTCAAACTTCGAGTTATGATTTGTAGAAAAACTGCAAACGTTTGCCACACTATGATTTAAACCCGATGTCCTGCATAGTGGACAAAGGCATTTCCATTTGGGATCTTCAAGAACTGCCAATTCCAATGAGTATCGGGGCCAATGTAATCCCTGTATTGATCTACCGTGCGTTGCTGTTCACATGGAATCAATAATGTACCTTGAAATGTTGACGGCCTTCACATTAAGGCTTGCTCTTCAGTTTTTAATTTTAAATCATAATTAAACACTAAAAAACAAGCGGGTTCCTGATAATTTAGGTAGAAGACGAGCCTCTGAAGAAGAACAATCTAAATTATTGAAAAGTGATGGTATTATCTAATGAAAATATTTAACAATTCTCTAAATGATGTGCATTTGTTATTGAGTGAGGGTGGGGGATAAGTGTGGGTATACTTGTAGATTAGTCTGATGTTCATTAGGATACTTCTTGTTACATTTTTTGATTTCTGCATATATAAAGAGACATACCGCATACATGAAACAAAGAAAAATTATTTTGAGAGTATCATTTATGTTATACACGCATAGGGGAGAGTAGTGGAATTAGAAATACGAGTTTAGTAGCTTGTAACACCCCTTTCGCACTGATGACAGCAGTAGTGCGGCAAGGCATAGACTCCATAAGGCACCGAAAGTATTTGGGAGCCCTACTCATCCATGACTGCTGCACAGCCTCCCACAATGCACGGCGAACATTCGTAGCAATATCTATGGTATGCACATCTTTCTCTCAATAGCATCCCAAATATGTTTGATAGGGTTGAGATCAGGTAACCATGGGGACCATGCAAGCATCCTCATGTCTGTGGAGTGTTCATCCAACCGTTTGATCATAATTCTAGAGCAGCTTGCTGACGCATTATTTTGCTGCAGGTACAGGTCTCCTTCAGGGTATTGTAGGTGCATAAATGGGTGTACATGATCTTCCAGCAGGTCTCTGTATTGTTCGTCGATGAAGAACAATAGTACATGTTCCAGGAGATCCATTTCACCATACATAAACAGCTCCAGGTGAGGGTGCTACCACCATCAGCTTGATCTGCACCCTACTTACACGAGAGATGTATGTATCACTTCATGTGCTTAACAACGTATCAGTTTTTATTTTTAGTTGAGGTATTTATTTTTGATTGATCCACACTACATTACTAAACATTTTGAACCATAAAAATTCAAGCTTTTAAGCAGATAAAATTTAGATTATCAATCAATGTGAATTAAGCACATTTTCCACTAAAATAATTGTATTCCATAATTTTGTATTCAACATTCTTATATGTACAATGGAACAAATTTTCAGCATGGCCTCTATGTTATCACAGGACAATATGTCATCTGTAGCAAAGTGTTTCCAACAGTAGCGAGAGAGCTTATTAATTTAAAATACATTAAGAGAGGTAGAAGGTTTAGTAAAATTTAATGCATTTTCCTAATTTTCTTGCTCTCGGAGCGTGGGCTAAATGCATGAAATCCATTTCCTCCCATAAAAACAAATGCTAAATAATTAATCCTATCATGGGTGAAAATGGCATTCTATTGCCGCTCCACTTTCCCCTCTTTCTCTCCCATTCACTTTTAATAATGCATTTAGTCTTGCATTCTGTTTTTATGTTTGTTCGAAATTATTTTTTTCGTGGAAAAATACAATAGGGGAGACCGGGTCTAATTGATACACTTTTCGTATTTTGATTTTAAAATATTTTGTTTTTAAAATCCCAGGCCCAAATGATATTTCTTACTATTCTATGACTATTCCTTTATAAATTAATGGCTTTATTTTAACTATTGAAGTAACACTGTAAGACCAAAAAAAGTCTTAGAAAACAGTTCAAAGTGTATCAACTTAACCCAGCTTAAATTAAGCTGATGCTCAAGAATTATGATAATATTTATTTCTGTACAGCATCATGTTTTGGGCATACATGTTTTGCAGCATACATGTTTTGGATCTGACTAATCAGTCTAACTTTGAAGGCAAACATAAATGTGATTGGCAATTTATACACGTGTAAGGAGGGCTGTCTTCTCCGCAATCTATGTATGCCCACATTTTACAGAAAATGCATTGAATCCAGTCTTGTCCCGGTTTGGATGTAGAATAAGTTTTTAAACACACCAAACAAAATGAATCTCCATTTTCATCAGAATCCGATCCAGAGTCTTTGTTTTGTTTATTTGTTTGTTTGTTGTTGTTTTTAGAGTTCAACCTTTTCGTTTTTCTCCTTTCCCATGCCTACTGGGTTTATTTCTGCCATTTTCTTTTTCACAGCCAATTAATTTAAAGGATTTCGGTTTTTATTTTCAATAGATTTCTTCATCTCTCTTTCTCTTGTTTCGTCTTCAATTCTTTTCTTTACCGGAATTCATAATCCAATTGTCGGTTCTTCTCTTTTTATTTTTATACCTTAGAAAAGTCATTTTATCTATAGAGAACGTGTCTCCCTTAAGAGACATCCTGTCGTTTTCAATTTCGGCATAAGGTCTGTCGAACATTTCAATGGGTATTTCTCCCTTGTTAGTTTTTTCTTGTAGTTCCTCAGCATTTCTGGAGAAAAAAACAAAAACAAAATACGTATCACAACTCTTATAAATGAAGTTGACACAAGTGAACTTTATCAACTTGGCCCAAACGACACCATTATACTAACCTCACAACTATAACCAACTGGTAACAGTTATAATTATTTCTTTCAACAAAAGTTCTTACCTGTTAACTAAGTAACACCATGATAACTTTATTTGAAAAACAGTGCAGCTGTGGGTTCCCCTGTGACACTTCAAAAAAGAACCTACAAATTTACTTTCGATGGTTTAAAATTAGTTTTTACTCACAAAGCTAAAACCATCACCGTCACTTCCTCCCACACATGTGTGTGCTGGGTGTTGAGCCCTCACTTCTTTCCCCTTTACCTCGTTTTTTTTGCGCCTGCGCGTTAAGGAGCTATTACTGCTATATCAACTAAACCCGGTTTCCCTTACATTCAATATATATATATTTTAAATTAGCGAAAGATATTTAGGATGCCATTTGAAAGAGATTTTAAACAATATCCGGGCTGAGAACTGGCAACAGTATTAAAACTTTAATTCTTAAAAATTTGACGTTTCGGTTCGTCTTTCCGATCCTTCTTCAGAAAATCGCTCAATCAATAATGTAGACGACTCGGTATATTCTGCTACCACCACTAGTTGAAGAATATTCACAAAGGTGAAAAGAAACGTGCAATTTCTAAAACATGGAAACTTCAATATCGATACACAATTTTCGATCTGAAAATTCCTCAGAAAAACGAGGAATTTTCCAGGTCCAGGGTCAGCATGACCATTGTAGTCTGTAAACGGTAAAACCACAAACAGATTTCGAAACCACAAACGGGTTTTGAAATTACAAAATTACTGTCTTCTTCACATATTATTTCCCGAAATTGTTTTTCTTATCCAAGCTAACGAAACGATTTTGAGAATTGAATATTTCAGACGACAGCATTTTCAAGGTTTTATAAAATTAATGTCTAAATAGATTTGAGTGATGATAATTTGGTTATTAGTCTGATGCCAAAAAAGTGTTAGAAATTGAAGAGCTCGTTTCCAAAAGGCGTTAAGTCATTTTCCATTTCCATCAATAAACGTAAATTTTTATTATAGGATTTATTTTTTACTTCATATATATATTTTTATAGGATTTAGTTTTTAAAATATCTTTTCTGCAAAATAAAAAGTAAGTTCTATGTCAAAATTCACGTTTATGGAAGAATGAGAAAAAATGGTTTAACACCTCTGAGAAACGAGCTCTTCAATTGTAATAGGCAGTTTATATTACGTTTCAAGCTATCTACATATATCGACAATTTACACTAGACCGATCAAAAAGAAAACTTCTAAACATTTCGATTTATTTCTGTGAAAGTTTTCTTCAGGAAAGTATGACAAAGATAAAAATTTCAAGCGTCAGTTAAGGAAACAAAAAAAAAGGTGATTATTGAAGTCAAACAAGTCTCATCACAACAGATGATGTGCTAATATTACATGAATAACTTGCAACGAAAAGTATGATCTCTCAGCACCTGGTGGAAACCGAACCCATGACCTCTTTGTGGTGGGGTCTTCTTTCAATATAACTTTAAACATGTCTATGAATATCCGAGAATAATTTTAACTCTTCAACAATGCTTACAGATAGACAATAAATTTTACTTAGCTTTATTCATTCAGTTCATTCGTTGTTGTACACCGTAGATTATGTTCATATACGTATCCAAAAATATGCACAACACAAATACAAAATACTCAATCACCTTAAATGATGTATATTAATTTATTTTAGTTTTTATATAACGTTATATTTTAATCCTCTCTTTTATGTATTATAAATTTTATAATATTGGGCAATAGATGATAACAGCCAACGCCCTTTATAAAAATTAAATTAATCTCTCTGTGGCTAGCGACGTGATACATCGCGGGCTAAAGGCGCGAAAAAATGGTTACAATTATATATATGAAATAATGTCACGTGATGGTATGCTGCGCGTCGGCCAATGAATTTAATTATAACAAGTATATTTTGAAAAGTGAAATTTGATTGAAAAGTAAAATCATCCGCATTGCAGCAGGACGACGACAAAGCAGAAGTTGAAGGGACTGTATATTGGCTAAAATATATATATATAATAATTAATTATAATTATTTTTAGGTCGGTTACAAAACATTGAAGAAGAATACATAATATGCTTACAAAATCACATAATAATATGGAAACACCACACTCTTGATTTTCAATTAAGTGCTTCTTCACCTCGACCTATATAGTTGGTTCGAAGCCCATAACACAATGAGAAAAAAGCATTTGCCTGATTATTAAGAGATTGTGGTGTGGTACTCAATTGGAGCCCCAGGCCAGTAGCCAGGATGGAGGGGCATCTGGGGCAAGGCAAAGTACATATGAGGCACAGGCACCCGGGGATTGTTCTATATATATATAAATAGCTCGATAAGGCAACTGGAGCACAAGAATGGAGTAAATGGGGCCACGCCCCTGTTTGCCCCGAATTGGCTACAGGCCTGTGGTCTCGAAAAATCATTCTTTTCTTCGCGAATAATTTATTATCTCTAAATAAATGTGTTTCTCTTTTAGGAGGAAATGCCTCATTTTGGGTCTCTATAAATCCCTGTATTCTTTTTTTAATACAAATTTTCTGAGGAAGATTTTCATTGAAAAGAGGCGAAACGTGGAAAATAAAAATGTAAACTATGGTAAATGTGAATCTAAAAAAATATTTCGAATTTAGCTACTACTTGTTCCAGGGACGTAGAAAATGGAGGTTCAGAAGGCTCAAATTTCCCCCTATTGGGGATATCACAACACGTTATTTTCTTTAATACCGCATCGCGTAATCGTCTTTAGAGCTACGTGAGTTCCCCCCATAATTTTGTGGTTGCTACGCTACTGACATGTTAGTGTTTTACCATTTCTTATCCGCGTTTCAAATAAATATGATTATTGTCCGCTGCACTTTATCACTTAGTTATCATTTGCAAATATTTCCGCATCTAGGTCCTGCTGCAGGTAACACCTTCATCTAACGTACCCCCTAACCAGGGTTTGGCTCCCAATGGTGTCATAAAACAAGTGATTTTTTTCTGCACTTGGCAGCCTAGGTTCGGATCCCTCAAAAGACTACGTCCCGGCGCAGCACCACCTTTGCTGTCCTTATGACATAAAAGCCCCAAAGAAAAGCATCCAATCGTCGATTTAATTCAGTTTCGGTGAATTTCAGTTAAGTCCGTATCCCACAGCGTGACGCAATGTTTCCCAAATTGTGTTCCGCGGATCCCAGGCGTT
>QLNU02003225.1:61702124-61714566 GCA_006491805.2 Dysdera silvatica | reverse complement strand
ACTTTGTTGCAATATCTGTCTTGGTTCAAAAATTATTGACCGTATTCGCACTTTCTCAGGAACCCTGTATATATTTAATCCCAGAAGCGGATCCAGAAAATACTTTTGGGTGAGCAAAACTATTATAGAGACATAAGAAAAAAATATCAATAAAGGCTGATCCAGTGGTGGGAGGGGGGGGGGCGCTCCTCGAGCCGCTTTTGTTCAGTCCTAATATTGCTGATACAGTAGTGCGGCCCATGGGCCTACAAGAATAAGCAAAATTGGTCCTTGGACTGAAAAATGTTGAAGACCTCTGCTCTAGTCTAATGGAATGATTCATGAACGCTGTTAATGAATTGAGAACTAAGGTAACCCAAGATATCACCAGTGCGGGAGATGCAGCTATTAATTGAGAACCGCTGCCACACCTTAATCGGAAAGAAGAAAGGAAATATTAAGGCGGACGTACAAAAATTTCCGTAAATCATTTCGGTTACATCTGATTCTACCCGCGCTTTTTTGAGTTAAGAGAAGGTGTCGGGGCTACTGGCAAATTGGTGAAGTATTGGCAGGAGGAAGGAAGGAGAGAGGGAAGGAGGAAGGAAGTACGAACGAACGAATGAGGGTAATCTCATTTGAACGTAGTTTTTCTAGTATACAACCCCCAGAAAACCGCAAATCCCGCCTGTAAATTCCAGAACAATACTTAATTTTCAATTCAAATGTGAATTTTGAAGTCACACCCCTTTTGGTTCTCAATTCAAAAACTCCCTTCATGAAAACGGCGTCCGCGTCCGTATCTGAGGGTGACCGTTGAGCAGGGCTTTGAAATACGTTATTGTAAATAAGTTTTTGTCAGGGATTTTTTATCTGACCGTAAAAGAGGGGTGTTAATAATAATAATGTTAATTTCTGAATAAAATGTTGCTTTAGGATCCTTATACCACAAATATTTAACCAAAGCTATTGGGTTATTATCAACAAAGTGTCTAATTTCAAAAACATGTGACGTCATCTGTCTACGCTTGTTGTAACTCGAGTAGTTTACTTCTTTCCAAAAAGTGTTTTACGTCCTTCAGGACGTCGGAGCATAAGTATCAATGTAATTTAAGAAAGAACGACAACCACTGCCAAGTTATTCTTCAGTTCACCTCAGGAAATTGCCATTTTATTATCACATATTCAGTCAATGACAGAAATTATGAAATCTGCAAAAACATATTTTATTTTGGGTTACTGAAGTAACTGATTACACATTCTTTTGACGAGCTCTTTAACATACACAATATTCAAGACTGCTTAAACGCTGAAAAGGTGTAAATGGATATTGATATGTGTTTGATCATTGTTACATGCATATAAGTATACATATATTTTTCAAAAATGTTTGGATATATATGTATTCACGCACCACACAACTACAAAGCAAAGTACACTATCAATTTACTAATTGAACGATAACACAAAACTATATTAGTATTCCTATATAATGCCGTACTCCCTGCCACATGTCTCACACCATCTGTGCGTTAACACCTATTTACATGGATATAAATGTTAAGGTCCATCTTTAACTGTTTTGAAAATTTAACATGGATATGGATAAATCTTTCAAAATTTCAGTAAAACAACTGGTTGTGATATGTAGAGGTGCTTGGTAAATGCAGAGAGGGTGTTTGTTTAGCAAACTTTATCCGTCTCTCGTCTTCACAAAATAAAAAAAAAAATGGATGCCACACACATACATACATATATGGGATATGATATGTTCAGCTTATATATACAGGCTTATATTTTCCATAGCTCATCTAATTTGATATGTGCTAGGCATATATGCTGAATACACCATACACAATAATTTAATCGCTAATAAAACATTATTTATTACTAATATAGTTGTTAAGTAAAATAACACATTATGCAATTTTTGATAGTCATGGAATTTTCACGTTAATGTACAATGTGTTTCCAAATTTCATGTATATTTCATTGTACTGTTAAAATTTACATTAAAATTTTTGTTTTCTTTCTTTGTATACTTTGTGTATAAAACATTAATTTTAATGCAATGTGGGTAAAATCCATTAATAATTCTGTTAAATAGAATATAATTAGTAGCAAGAATATTTCATTAATTTTAAAGGAATTTGGGTTTTCTTTTTTTTTATTAGTAAAAACAGGGGTTTAAGAAATCGTATGAGTTGTATACCTGTTTAACCGTAAAATATAATTAGTGAAACTGGCGGGATTAAACGTTTCGTTGTTCACGGGATCAGAAGTACATAAAAATATGTTTGATCCCCTCTGAAGACTTAATCTACATTCCATCTACGTACGATTCACTTTAATGGCCTAAGTTTTTCGGGAAGGTTTCAAATTAGGGCATGAAATTCTTAAATTCATACTTCTTTCGAATCTGAAAATATCATTTTTATTCAATTTAGATTCATAATCGGTCAAGCTTTAATTTTAGAAGCAGTCTTCGCCAATCAGATTTCTCTAATTCCGTTGGTCCCTGTGTCTCCTAGCATCTTGTGACTCAAGTGACTACCGCTTTCCTTGGCGTACGCAAGGGGGCGTTGATGGGGTCGTAACACCCCTTTGCGATGAGGTTTTGTATATATGTATGATTATACGGAGCTATAGCTCTGTATCCCCCCCTTGTAAACTTCATGAACACGCCTAAGACTGCTTTGAATATCTTATTATGTGTTTTAACAAAAACAGTAATATTTTAAAGCATTTGATAAAACGATCTCTAAGCACGTTAACACGCAACAACGCTTCTTCAAACCATTTCACCGGTGTTGCATCTCTTGTAAAGTCCAAACTAGTTATTAAAGCTGATGCACATGTCCGTTTGATCCGGCATAAGTCAGTTTACGGAGGACTGTTACTAACAGTTGACTAATTACAGCACTTTTCTTAAACAAGTATATGTGTTTACAAGTAAATAGAGAACAATTAAAATGTGGAACATAAAAAGATTTATAATTAAATGAACGGTGTCTCTTAGCGCATACCCAATGTATCTGCTTTGATACACACAACACTAGTGTTTGTGTCAGGATTAATAAATGACTAATTGATAACTAATTAAAAATGAACGTAAATTTTGTCTTCTTTAAAATCTTTTATCTTTAAAATTTTCTCGTTGTTCTAGTAACTAAAATAACAATTAAAAAAATAGATGAAATATGCCTAAAGGAAAATCATATACCATTGGAAAATACTGCCTTCTAATATTAGATATTACTTATTGCCTTGAAAATATGAGCTAATTTGGTTATTTAAAATATCATTACAGGTAAACAATTAAATACCAAGACTATTTTGTAGAACGATGATGTTGGACACTGCTAAATACTATCAGAATTATTATGAAGAAAGGAATAACACGGATATAAAATTTAATTTACTTTCAAAACGTTTCTCCATTGCTTAGACTTTTGTCTTCATCACTAAGATTCAACCACACAAATTAATCTTGTACCTGTGCCATTTGCATTATTGTTTGAACTTTATGATCTGTTGTGTGAATTTTTAAGACAATACATTTTATTTAGTTATTTGGCATGTGTTCACAAATACGCTTTATTTACATTGTTTTTTTCTAAGAAATGATTCTCTCATATGTTAGTAATAAAACTACCTAAATTGCGTTCTTATATTATCAGTCATGTGTAATGAATGCACACAGAATATTATTTTTATGGAACTGATATTGTTGTTTCTGCACATGTTCATAACTTGTTTACTCGACTACGTTTAAAAGTTTCTTAATTATACGATTGTTTCAGTGTTTTCAATTTTCTTGTTTATTGTTTATCTAGCGTCATTGTTTGGACATATTTGTTCATAATTTATTCCTTATTTTCATTGCAATCTGTTTAACGTTATTATTTGATTTTTTACAAGTCATTGTTCATTGCAATCTGTTCAAAGTTAATAATTAATATTGTTCGCTATTTATATACTAATTATTGCAATCTGTTCATTATTGCTATTTGATTTATAATATAATTTCCATTATTAATTCTAATATGCTTAATGTTAATGTTTGGTTCTTCTTGCAATCTATTCTTCACTTCTGATTAATATTAATAATTACTTTTATAAGTAATTTGTTCATTATTTATTGCAATCTGAAAGTTATCAAGATCTGAAATGGTTTATTAAACATTCTTTTTGTTCTTCATTGCAATCTGTTCAATGTTAACGATCTGCAGTTTGATTCACATCCTTTGTTGAAGTCAATTTGCTTTTGGTAATCTTGTTAATGGCGTTGTTTGTCCTGTTCTACAATTTAGTTGATGAGAACGTTAGCTTTTTTTCCATGCATTGTGCGCTTTTTTTTCTTCTTTTAATTACTCCTGCTTTGTCGTACAGACAATTTGAGTACCATATTTATTAACCTTTGTATTTTCATATCTTTAATCCGAACACGTATGTATATATTACAGTAAAAATTTATTAAAATATTTTAATTATATCTTCTAATTTTGCTTTTTTTTATTGTACAATTTTCAAGTATAAGAATTAATTAAGTATGCATTGCCCACACAAAAAAATAAAAAAAAAAATAAAATAATTTAAAAAAAATTAAAAACACAATAAAAATCTTTCATGGACTCAAGCTCTGTTCCCTTTCGTATTTCATTTCATTGGGGATGTAGAAAACGAAGATAAAAAGAAACGTAACTACAGCTAAAAAACAAACAATAAACAAAAACATTAAGACACCTATTTTGAAATTAAATTGTTCAAAATACGAGGAGCTATTATCTTATTATTCTAAATACTCGTTTGAAAAAATTTTCCCCTTCATCTGCTCTCAAAACTTACGGCCTATTGTCTATGAACAAAACAATAATTACCGCATACTAGCACAGCAAAAGAAATGTGCGAAAATGTCCCAAAATATAGAACTTTTCATGCGAGATTCCGTGTTTCAAATTGAGGTGTTAAATTTTTGAACTTTTTTTTTTTATATGTGCGTGTTTTATATATATGATGAAAAAATACCAGTAAAGAATTACTATTACTTTCAAAATTAATTGTGTTCTGTTACAACGAACCGTTATTTTATATTTCTTACCTCTTCTGCTCAATTACGAATATGTATAGATTCGCATCAACATAACTAATCATACTTCGGCGTAATTAATTGGTTATCACATAAATTATATAATTTAACGTTAGTGCAAATTCATATGTTGAGTTACCGCACATTTCTATTTGGCTAATGGAAGGATTCACTGCACAGAAGGAATACTCCAAACTCCATAAATAGTATTATTATTATAGTTAAATATAATATAGGTATGATATATATAATGGGATACGGATATATATATATATGTATCAGTTTGCGCTACTCGCTTTTGGGAGGGAATGGTCATTTCGTGTGTTTTGGTGGATTTTAATTTTGTCGAATGCAGGTGTTTGTTTAGCCTCCATTCTTGCGCATGCGTGGATACTAATCCATGAAACCGGTGCTAACCAGTTTGTCTAGAAAGAACTTTACGTCAGCCAACTCTGAATCTCGGATGCCCAAAGACTTCAGCATGCTCATGTCTCCTGTCTCCACAGCCGTGAAGACATTTCGGAGATGTTCCAGGTCAGACCTCATGAGGTGTAGAGCCTTCCCGAAATCTTCAAGGGTTTCGCTTTCTGAAAAATACAAAAATATAAATGATAATATTAGCGTAGTATCCCTATAACCCGAACTTCGCTTAAACGAAATACGGGTTAATGGAAATACTTTCCTGCACGTTCATTCATTCATTCATTCATTCATTCATTCAAATAGACTTTTGTTTGTCGTTTTTGGCAGATACTGACTATACTCATTGTAGCTCTATTTAACAACTGGAATAGAATAAACTAAATTTGGTAGACAGATTATTGAAGATATAGGAAAAAAAGATTTTGTGAAAAAAAAGTAATTAAAGTCGCTGATAGGGGAAAATATGGCATTAAGCAATGTAAAACAGTGCTACAATGGGTAGACAAATGAATAATAAAAACGAAATCGAACTGAAACATTATTATTTATTCAGAATATTCATCTCCACCGTTCGGAAGTAGATCGTGTACAATGTGAGCACCGTTCTTGCAGACCAGGAATTGCATTCCATGTGCACAATATTCACTGCAGCTAAACGCAACACGTCTAAAGGAATGTTTATCACAGCCCGTAATGCACTGTCCTTTAAAGTAGTGAAATTTGGGACTACGCCATGATGGAGCTTGGACATCGAGTAACCCTCATAAATATGTCGCATGGAGTTAGGTCTGGAGAGCGAGGTTGCCACGCAACCGAAAAGAACTGACTGATAACCTTTACATCCATGAAGTAACTCTGTAGACTCTGCTGTATGATCGAGCAATGTGTGGTGGTGCTCCATCGTGCATAAAAATATTCCTGCCCAGATATTGTTTTTGCTGAAGTTGCGCAATGATGTCATTGAGCAGAGATGGTAATTGGAATGCCTTTCTGAAGTTTACCATTCCCTTATAGCTCGAATCATTAGTTCTATTATAGTTTACCTTTAATTTCCATTAAAGGCTTTTATCTGGGGCTTTAAAAAGAAATTGTTAGCTATAAAATTTCCAATGAAAATGTTTAAAAAAAAAATACACAGGTGACTTTGTTTGTTGGCCATTTGACAATTGTGTTGACCCTGTAGAGTGTAGTAATATTTTACATAATAATCTGCGCTTTATTAAAGGATTTTTTTACGAAAATTCTTCGCTATGTGGGCTCAAACAGCGCTTCCTTTTCCCCTATTGGCGATTTTTGGAACTACTTTCTTTTGATGGACTTTTTCTTCTCATGTCTTGGATAGTCTGCCTAATAAATTTAGGGTTATTCTGGATTTTAAGTCGAGCTATAAATGGCTCTGAGTGCCGTTAGTTTAATTAATGCCGCCTTGGGTATATTTGTTGTCATTTATCTCTATCCATATACCAGTTTAATAACATTCAACCAAACATGTGGTTAGATAAGTACCCTAGTTTTTTTGCTCTAGAGATTTCAGACTAAAATTACACTTTTGGACTGAAAATTAAGATTCTATATTATCCGATAATTTGTACTAGAGACTTTTTGATTGAAAATTAAGATTCTGAATTTTCTGATATTTTGCTTATCTGAAATGGGTTCTTTTCTTCAGATGATCGGTATGCTATTGTATTTTTGTATCAAATACCGAATAGCACGGATTTTTAAGAAATTAACATCTTACTGCATCAGTAAAATCCTTTGTTTAAATTTTCGTACTTGCTTTTCCTAAATTAAAGTACGTAAGTGCCAATCCTCTACTTTCGTTCTGCTATCTTAGGTTCCAAATGCGGCCATAAATTGGAATAAAAAATTAAGATTTAGTAAAACCAATACTAACGAGTTGGTCATCTTTACTGAGATTAACTAAAGCTTAATGATCATTACCTAAATAACTTATGTCTATGTGTCCGGTTATTTTACTAACTTTGCGAATTGCAGTTACAAAGCACCGAATACAGAAAGTCTACAACTACAATCCACTTTTTAAGGCAACAGTGTCTGGATTTTCATTATTTCAGTTTGAAGTTTATCTGACTTCGGGGTTTAAGGGATGAGCTTTGTTCTGTGATGTGAGTTACTAGTTATAAATGAATTGCAAGCGTGATATGAATACTTTCTATGCAGTAAGTAGCAATAATAATACTTAAAGCCGTTTCCAGGTGTTTTTCTGCCGTGGGCGAGAATTGAAAAATGCCACCCCCATCCTTTTACTACCATAGCTCTTTCTCCTATATATCACTCTCTAACGATACCAACATCCAGCGGTTCAACAATGTAAATGTTCTATTATGCTTTTAATCATTAAACCCGTTAATTATATTTATATTTTAAACTTATATTAGTTATTTTCTAACATTAGGTTATTGTGAATAGTAAAACAATTGCTACATGTTATAATCGTTTAATTTCAACAATTTATATTTTTAAAAACTGAGATATTAAGGGAGTAATATTTCAAAACACAACGTTGTATTATCAGAGCTAGAAGGCTTAAATGTATTAGATATAAAAGAACTTGTGTGCAAAATTAAACAATGAAACACATCAAGAAATTTTACATTCGTCAAAGTAAAGACTTATTAAGTAATTGTTTCGTATGCTTTTGAAAACAATTCGATGTTTTAATTTTTCTTCTTTTTCATTTTTTCTCCTCATTTGCTCAGTTTTTTCTTTGTTTGATTTAAAATTAAAATTTTTACGCTATTTTTCGCATTAGGCAGCTGCCTACTCTGGCCTAAATGATAGAAACGGCTCTGATATTATTATACTTAGGACCTTTAAATAAGAAAATATAAAAAATTGTTAGAAAAATGTTAACAATATATATTTAGCATTATAACTGATTCACTTTGTAACTTACCGAGACAATGATAGAAAAACGAAGAACACCAGAAGGCTAAAATTTCTAGAAACTGTCAGAAACTTTGACGCGAGAACTTAAATTGTTATCAATAAAGATCATGAGCTTGTACGGGAAATACGTTAAAAGATAACGACATTTTCCAAATAGGTGTCAATTACTTTATCCCTCAAAGCAAAATGAAATTTAATTTTACCTGACAGGGCTACAGCAACCTTTTGGACTCCGCCTAAAGGCGCCAAAGCATTTCTTGCTTTATTTCCGAACAATTTTTCCAGATAGTTGGGTCCATGATTGGCGAGGAGGGTTTGCAGAAAGCTTGCCGTCTCTTCCACTGGCGGTCTTTTGGCTAGAAATAAAAATGCGAAAACCTGTAAACTTCGCTTGGCGCCAAAACATATGCACTGAGGAGAAATATAATAATTAACCGTAGCAGGCCTGTAGCTAAGCTGGGGCCAGCAGCGGTATGGTCCCAATTGCCCCATGTTTGTGCCTCAGTTGCTCCATCGAACTATTAATATCTATTATCACTTCATCCTGGTTACAGACCAGAATCGCAGGGCCAAGGCCACACACACACATCCAGACAAAGGTAACCAGACAAAGGTAAAACTAGATTCACTTTACTTGATGAAAAATAAATCGGCATTTGACAATATTGAAATGTTTTACAAGTTTTAGATTAAAATCAGTAATTGAATTGCAATGAATCATTAATACACAGCCTAAGAAATATTTTCCTTAGCATTGATTAATCCTCGTTTCTATAAATTTTGCACCTATCGATTATTTGCAAGAGCTATCGATAACTAAACTTAATGATTTTAACAAGATTTTGTCAGCATGGTCCCTCTCCTTCCGGAACATGCCGACGTTTTGAAGAGTGGGGGAACGAGGGATCTTTAACGGCGACAAACTGGTGGTGACATCTGTTGCTACAAATTCCCAACAGTTATAAAATGTTAATTAGATAAATTAATTGTTAATTAGATGTTAATTAGTTAATTAAATAGTTAAAATAAACTGAATTACAAAACAACAACCACTTGAACGATTTCAATTTTACTGATTTCGCAGAGCACCAAGCTTTAAGATCGATAGTTTCACAAAGACTGAAAGGGAATGTACAGGTAAAGAGACGCTCATTTTTTTTAAACAATGAATATGCCAAGGGGCATGGTCAAAGTAGTATTGTTGACGGTATGGTGCTGACATTTATTGACAGAAAACGAAATTAGAATCTAAGTTTCTTTCAGCTTTGCTACATTAGTGGCAATGTTTAATGATATTTTTGAAATTAAAATTTTAATAGTATTCCTCAATAGTGGGCCCTTCGCCCCCCCCACCGCAGTGACTGTGGGGAGAAATAACTATCCCCCTGTCGGCACGTGCCTGCTCTCCTTAATTGAATAAAATTACACAAAAATTAATCATGATAATTAATTTTTGCCGCATGTACGATTTTCAGTTCTAACTAGAAAAATCTTTGAGTTATATATACTCATATATATATATCGTGACTTAAAAGTCTTTTCTGAAACTTAAAGTGTTCTTGTCAATGCTGTCAGAATAATCAACTCAAATCGAAATTCAATCAATCAACTCAATTCGAAATCGCTTCAAAATTTTTTGTGTGGGAGGGGCCATCTTAATACAAAATAGTTTATTTACAAATTATTAGATGAGAAAGAGTTCATAGTATTCATAGGCGTAGCCAGGGGGCCGGTTTGGTGGTTGTAACCCCCATTGCAATGAAATTTTGTATATTTAACATAGGAATATATGAGTTGTAACTCTGTAACCCCTCCCATTAAGCTTATAACCCCCTTATGAACTTTCTGCCTACGCATACGATAGTATTTCCTTAATTTATATGTGGCTTTGAGTATTTAGCATTTGCTATTAAACGTTTAGTTAAAATGGGGCACGAAATTTTCTTAATTAAAATAGGCAATTGGTTTTAACATTGCCATGGATGGAAGAATGAGGAGGGATACGGATAATATATAAACGGGAGAAAAAAGACATATATATATATATAATACTTATTCTCAGTGAATTTTTGTAAGTATATTCCCATTCGTGTAGGAACACTCGTTGTGTGATTACACCGAAAAAAACGCACTTCAAATGATAATAGTCCAAAAAAGAAAACCTGTTATTTTTCTTTATTTTTTCTGGAAAAAATCAAATCACATTCTGAGACCATATAAAAGGTTCTGAATATATACCGTCTAAGAATAATAAATACATAGAAATCTTATCCATGAAT
The DNA here is from genome assembly GCA_006491805.2 of Dysdera silvatica. NCBI lineage: Eukaryota > Metazoa > Arthropoda > Arachnida > Araneae > Dysderidae > Dysdera > Dysdera silvatica. Next base: position 61,703,883 of record QLNU02003225.1, on the reverse strand, counting down.
ACGAAACCGCTATTGCGTATAAACTATTTGAAATAATGCACGAGTGCCTTCCATATGCACCTCCTCAGGTGCTCGAAAGAGATCAGCACGCCAAGTCTGTACCATAACGTGAGCTGTTTTCAATAAGACAGTGGGTTTTGAAAGCATCTCTTCTTCCATTAAATTTTATGCTTCTATTCATACGTAAAGAACATTGGGTGCATAATTATACACGAAACGTAGGAAGCATTGTGGGATCCTGCAATCTCAAACGCTATTGGAGGTACAGCATGAAAAAAGCTGGTACTGAATAAGTCTAGGTATATTTTGTTATTCTGTATATCATCATCATCATCATATTCAACCATTATCTATCCACTGCTGGATGAAGGTCTCTCCAAATGCTTTCCACACAAGTCTATCCTGAGCAATTCGCTTCCACGTCACCCCAACCTGTTTTCTTATTTCATCCACCCATCTAGTTTGAGGACGTTTTCTAGGTCTTCGGTGGTCTCTTGGAATCCAGTTCAGAATTTCTGTTGTCCATCGTTGATCAGTTCTTCTTGCAATATGCCCAGCCCATCGCCATTTCAGCCCTTTTACTTTAACAATGATGTCCTCTACTCTAGTTTGCTCTCTCACCCAAGTGTTTCTTTTTCGATCTCTCCTAGTTATTCCAAGCATGCACCTCTCCATGCTCCTTTGCGTTGTCTGTAACTTTCGTATTGCTCCAACTGTTAGACTCCATGTCTCTGATCCATAAGAGAGGACTGGCAATACACACTGGTTGAAGACCTTTCTTTTTAGACACAAAGGCAATTTCCCCTTCAGGATAAAACTGTTTCTTCCAAATGCACTCCAGCCAAGTTTAATACGTCTGTTGAGTTCTTTCATAATGTTGCCATCCATTGAAATCAGCTGGCCAAGGTAAATATATGAATCAGCAATTTCTAGCTCAATGTTGTCAACTTGTATTTTTGTTTCCTCTACGAAATTATTGAACATGATCTTAGTTTTTTGTAGGTTCATCTTGAGTCCAACTTCTTTACTTCTAGTTGAGAGCTCCTGTACCATGTCTTGGAGTTCTGATGGGTTCGTTGAAAAAATAACAATGTCATCAGCAAACCGCAAATGATTTAAATATTCACCATTTATTTTTATTCCCTTGTTATTCCAATTTATCTGCTGAAAAATCATCTGTAAAGCTGAAGTAAAAAGTTTTGGAGAAATGGTATCTCCCTGCCTCACACCTTTACCAATTTTGATAGTTTTGGTATCTTTATGTAACCGAAATTTTGCACTTGCATTTTTATACACACGTTTCACCATGTCAATGTACACATCCTCAATGTCTGTTGATCTTAAAGAGTTGATGACTGCTGATGTTTTAATAGAGTCAAAGGCCTTCTCATAGTCAATAAATGCCACACACAATGGAAGTTCATATTCATGTGTTCTTTCAATTAATTCTCTTAATACTTGAATATGGTCCACTGTACTGAATCCACTTCGAAATCCAGCTTGTTCTCTTGGTTGAGCTGCATCTAATTTTTTCTGCAGGCGATGTGTTAGCACTTTTGTGAAGATTTTATAAATAGCAGGTAACAAGCTAATTGGTCGGTAATTTTTCAAATCCTCTTTATCACCTTTTTTATGCAAAAGAATTACTGTTGCAGAATCCCATTGGTTTGGTATGTTACCACTGTTGAGGCATTTGGTAAAGAATTTTGCAAGTATGTCTTCTACATGTTCTCCAGCTTCTTTTAAGATATCTAATGTG
>QLNU02003225.1:61684662-61701125 GCA_006491805.2 Dysdera silvatica | reverse complement strand
ATTGGCAGCGAATGCTGGCTTTCTGACAGAAAAATGCCCGTACTACAAATATGAGCCAGAGACCGTGCATGAGAACGAAACACACAAGCTTTACTGGGATAGAGCAATCATAACAGACAAGACAGTCCCACATAACCGTCCTGACATAACCCTCGTCGATAAATCGAATAAGACCACGTACTTAATCGACATAGCAGTACCCAACACCAATAACATACAGACAACCTACACAACGAAAATCACCAAGTACCAAGATCTCAGACATGAAGTACGAGATATATGGGGTATGGAAAAGATCCTCATCATCCCGTTAGTCATCTCAGCAACAGGGATAGTACCAAAAACGCTTGCGACGAATTTGGAGATACTCAACATTGACCCAAACACCTACATTGAAATACAAAAAGCCACAATCCTAAACACGTGTCACATTGTCAGGAAGTTTCTAGACATGGCACATTAAGAAGTGATGTAAAAAGAGGCTTGGGAACATGGCGCTCTGCCCGTCCCAAAGCCTGTTTCCGCCAAGAATGGGCGAGGAAAACTTTTTTCTTTATATATATATACATACACACACGCACATATAAATACGACGTAATATAAGCATGCAGCCCCAGAACCGTCATCAGAGGCCATGACGACGGTTCTGGGTTTCATTATTTTTTTTACATGCACTATTCATCTTATATATGTATTTGCTATTTTTCACTATAACTTATCCATTATATAGCAGTGGCTCAATGAGCGCTAGACTTAGATAATTGCACAGTTATTTCTTCTTTATATTTTTCTTTATTATTCTTTTCTCCAATTCTAAATTTACTATATTTGAAACCTCTTTCTCTCTCTCTCTCTCTCTCTATATATATATATATAAATGTTTTAATCTGTAATTCCTAGGGATTTTAAGTTGTAAACATAAGGAAAAAACAACAAATTTAATTCCATACCTTTAGTTTTTATCAAAATATTGATTGAATAGTTGGAATAGTGCTAAAATTCTTAGAAATATAAACTGATTAAAATTCATTAAATTTAAAATATGAGATAATTAAAATTCACGGATATTTAATTCGCGACTAAAATTTTTGACACTACGACGTTTTTTTTTATTAATTAAGCCATTTAATTTATTTTCCAATAATTAAATAAAGTTTAATTTAAAATAAAATTTTAAATTACGTTCTTCCGACAAAAATGTCGGTGTTAACAAAAACAGTGTTATTATCAACTGTACTATTTAGCTAGAGCTCACTGGTTTAAGAACAAGATATGATGAGGAAATGTAAAACTTTTATTACGAAATTTAAGTTATTTAAGATTGAAAAACTAATTAATTAGTTTATTATTGAAAACTAGTTAAGGTTAGTGAAAAAAAAATAAGTCTACAGAAATATATTTAAAATGAAAAACTGTTAATTTTACATAAGATTTTTTAATTCAATTATATTTGGAACAATATATAGGTATTTTATTTTAAGCAGTGATTTTTAAAACAAAATTAATAAATAATGAATGCAATTTTTAGTGAAACATGCTCGCCTAATGCTGTGACTAAAATATTATTGGAAAAGCCATAGAAGCATATATAATTAGCATAACTTAATTAATATCATTTAATTACCACAAATTATTATACATATATTTATTATCTATTTTAGAATTCTGTTTTTATTGATTAATATCTGAAATGGAACGCAAATTCAAATGGAAGGAATATATCATTACCATTACCAAATTCAATATACCATTATAATAATGGATTATTACTTTATTAATAGTAATATATTTTATCCATGATGCCCATTACAATTAGACGATGGAGTAAGAAGAGAATGATATATGTGAGAGGGTGCATATATTAATTAGTGCATATGGTAAAAAATGACGATTCCATACGAGTAATATACAGGGAATTTTGATAACAACGTTAGTAACATATCAACAATATTTATGAATAAAAATCAACGCGTTTCGGGTGGACAAATCGGCTGCCCTTCTTCGAGATTTCACGAAGCTAAAAAGCACTAATTTTCAAGACACCATAGTGAACGACCATAGATCCACACACAGCATTAGTTCCGCCTGGAAAAACTTTCTTAAATTCATTTCACAGACTGCTTCCACTTCTCCTTCCCCGGCGTCTCCCGCTTTACCATAAACCTGTTTTTCCCATGTTTTTCAAACGTTTTCTTACTGTTTTCGATCCTTGGAAATTTGTCCGTATGTCAACCCACACAGTATTCCAGAAATAATCGATTTTGACAGAAAACCATTGCAATGGCAACTCTGCACCTATGTGAATGGAAACACAATTAGTGTATGTGTGTGCTAATAGTAATATAGTAGAAAATGGAATATCTTTTAATATGTTAATATATGGAACAGGTGAAACATTAATGTATATAGTATGTTATTATCAATGGAAGGAATACTTCATATGTGATAATGGATCAATTGCAATGTATATTAATGGAAGGAATAATTAATAACCTGATTGAACTCTAGGACGGGGACCATGTTTCTTTCTCCTACACCAAAAAAAAAAAAAGCTCCAGCATGAACTAAAAAAGTGGGTTTCAACTTTATTAATTGCAATAATTAACAAGTTTTTATCAGCTGTCTTGGTCGTTTTATTATTTAAAAAAAAATTTGTAAACTTAAAAATAAATGTCAAAACCTCGTGACCTTGAAGAAAGAGACCCCTGTACAATAAGGAGGGAACAAAGCTTATTTTGATACATCGATTAATGAAGTAAAGCCATATTTATATATATTATGATCACACGTTATGAAGAGCAGGAGTGTCTTGTTATTTTTGCCTACAATTCATCAATTTATGAGTCAATAAATATTATTATCAAACGTGACATGACAAGCAAATATTTCCTCGAAATCACAATTTTTTTAGCACCAACTACATTTTTGTTTCTGAAAAGGTCCAGCTTGCAGAAAAGTTTGTAACGAGTTCAGGATGAGATACACAGGAAGAGTTTCTTCCTTTCCAAACGATTATTCCGCAAAAATCGATATATTGCGGGTTCACTTAAAGAACTAATCTCCTTGCAGGTGAGGCCTTCCACTTAAATGCCTTACTATTGATTCTTTGGATCCGGTTGCCCTTCTTTAAGGTCCAGAAATTGTCTTTCTGTGTTCCAGCACTTCTGGAATGGGTCTCCGGAGCAAACAAAGCCGATTGAGGCCACTCGGAGAAGGAAACACAACCAAATCGAATTTTGCAAAGTTTTTATATGACTTCTTGCTCATATAAATAGTTTACCGAAAACATTGCTAGCTACTTCAGCGATTCTGGCACAGAATTGAGAATATCGGGAAAAGGCATAAATGCAAATACTTTTCCATAAAGCCCAGCTGAGTGATTGGGCCGAAGTTAACTGAATATCCATATTTTTTATTGCTCTTTCAGTTTTCAAAGGAATGGTCATGAATATATGCATAGTAAACGTAGAGAAAGGCAATCTATACAGACTTCATTAGCAAACACATCAGCATAAACTTACGCAAATTCGTATTTATTGCTTTTGCTCACGGGCGTTGGCAACATAGGGCAAGAGTGGGCACTTGCCCCCCACCCCCCCCTGGATTTTTAAAAAACATTCAATTCTCTGGTTTTTTCTCAAGCAAAAATAAAAAATACACAACCCCTCCTCGAAATGTTTTCATTTTTTTACTATGTATATACAGTGAAACCTGTCTAAGGCGGAAACTCACAGAACCAAAAAAAAAAGAAAAAAAAATTCCGTAGTATGCAGGTTTCCGCCTTATGGAGGTTACATGCAAAACAAATACATACATAGTTAAATTCAGTGGTAAGAGATGACTGCATATGCTAATTGTTTTTATTTGTCTCATCTTGCGAACTTTAAGATTATATTTTTCTTTTGATAAAAATATTTATTTTATCACTGCATTTTATTTTTATTAATTTTAATTTTTGCACTATATTGTGGTTTTAGTAGTTACGATCAATATGATGCAAAATTTCATGCAAACTATACTTGCTTATTCCATACAAAAAGTCTTTACGTAAGCTTAAATTGTAACGATAAAGTACCTCCCTTGTAAAGATAATGATTCCCTTGTATAAAGATAATCTCCCTTGCGGTGGGTTTATCCATGAATTGATAAAGTCGATGTGAGTGACTTTTCGTTCTGGTTAATAATGAACGTTTTTATTTAAGAAGTGGGTGGCGTTGTCATACGCAAGGGGGGGGTGGTCGCGATTATGATTGTAACCCCCATTGCGATGAAATTGTTTATAGTATACATGTAAATACAATGGAGTTGTAGCTCTGTAACCCCCCATTGTAAGCCTGTAACCCTCCCCTTATGAACTTTCTGGGTATGCCTATGGTGGGTGGGTGGTGTGCAAAATGGTGGTCATACAAGCATGTGCGTAGGCAGAAAGTTCATAAGGGGGGGTTATAGGCTTAATGGGAGGGGTTACAGAGCTATACCGTGTATATAATTTTTTCTCTCTAATATTTTCTTCCCGATTTTATGTTTTAATTTTAAATGAAGATACGCTGACTGAAAATAATGCAAATATTTCTGAATAAGCCATTCCCCTCTCTTCCACCTCTCATTTCCACCCCAATTCCACCATCTGGCCGTGACCTTTCTAGGTCGATGGATTGGGCCAGGTAGCTGGATGGATTGGGCCTATAGCTTGTCAACCACATTTTGGGGACAACTCGGGAGTTTGGTCTATGCAACTTCCCTTGAATTGGAAGAGGAACTCGTCGCCAGATTTTCAGCCGCTTCTGGGGAAGTACACGATATACCTGGTGTATTCCAGAACGTTCGCCAAGTCCACCTTTGCAGCTGCTCCGCATGCATTACCATTTGCGCCTTTGCGCTTCATTTCGGACCATGTATTCTATGATGAAAATTGGTTGTTTTGGTGTGTAATAGCATCTCTTGAAGTTTGTTCCATCTTTTTTGAAACACCTTGTATTTGGAGTAGGCATATCTAAGTAATGATAAGTTTGGGAGCGGACATTTAAGAACTTTGCTTCATTGAACACTATAGCGTACGATGTTGCCAAATTAAGAATGCAGCAATAATAGATTTACTGATAGAGTCCTCTCGTTTAGGAGAGATGGCCAAAATCGTTCATTTATTGGTTCAGTGAACGATGTAGTATACCTGTACTGTATGGGATACAGAAAACTTTTTATGACACATATGGATACAACGGGGAAATTTAATCCATATACAAATAGTTAACTATATTTTTTATTGATAAATGCTTTTTATTCGTAAATATTATTTGGCTACTCTTTCCTAAATAGCCGTCGCTGCATTCAACAAAGCTTTATGCGTTTTAGCCGCAGCATTGCTTTGTCATTTAATATCTGAACTGTTATCATTATTTTATACAAGCATACATCTAATATAATGAGTATAATGGTATACATGAGTATACACGATATATAATGTATATAATAGTATACACGAGTATAATGGACTCACCTGCGGTACACAATCTCGGGTCTTCATCATATCCATCGGGACAATCAGCAGCTCCGTCGCATAAGTATTGGATACTAATGCAGATGGTTTTATCACCAGGACATTTGAACGGCTGCGTCGGATGGCATCGGTCCAAGTCTACTATAAAAAACACATAAACAACAGTATAAATATTATGAATATTATAACTATTTTTTGTTATCAATTATTGCATAATTAATCGTTCTTATAATCGTTATCGTTACATTTCTAAATGATATATGTATACTCCATGCCAGCGTTTCTCAAGCACCGGGTGGCGGCCCAATGTCGAGCCCTGGCAGTGATGCCAGATTGGGCTACAAGTATGGTATTGGGCGATGTTTTAAGTGCCCTCGCTACAAACATTTCGAATTGGGCGACACGCTACTTTTTGGGCTACTTTTAGTTACCTTCAGGCTATAAATCTGAAAAATATGCTACTTTTTATTTTTATATATAAAATCACAAAATATTATTAGTATTACATAATACAATAAAAATTTTGTTTGTTGAACATTTCTATTCGCAGTGAACGATAGTTTTACTAAAACTTAACATGTTCGATACTCGTTCAATTCATAAAAGATCTCTGTGGTTCAATTTTTGTTTTGGTATTTTTTAATCACAGAGATTTTATATGTACTCAAATGGACGTCATATGACTTCGAAACTCGTTTAACATTGCAGTTCCGTGCAAACCTTTGAGCTTATATTATATATATATATATAGTCTCAAAGGTGCAAACCATGGAGCCACATTAGTGAGGTCAAGTTTTCTATTTTCCTGTGTTACAGTACGTAATTATAATCAAGCGCGTATACCGGGGGAAGGTCACAGGGGTCATGATCTCCCAAAAATATATTTTTTCACTGTAAAAAATTCAAACTTTCATGATAAATGAAGGGTGTTATTCCCAGACCATGGCGAATTTTGTCCTTGACCCCGCTTCCCCCAAAATGAAAGTCTGTATCCGCTCTTGATTATAATGGTGCAAGCTTGTTAAAGTTTAGATTGTACACTTCGGGATACTGTGGAAAATCGTTAACTTGGCAGTACTTTCCACAGTTAAACTAATGATTTTAGTTTAACTTGCGTTCCATTCAATTTTCGTTCAGCAATGTAAGTACGCAAACGATTATGTCGACCTGCTTATATTAAGTATATCTATTATGCTTAAACATCGAAAACGCTCAATAAGCGAAAAAAGACCACAACGCATTGTGGCCGTTTCAAAAATGCCAAATCCAAGGGTTAAAAAAATTTCCAGACATGCCAGGAGCGTATCGGGGAAGACCCGAAGCCCTATCCTTTTCCTAGTCTGCTATTAGAGCTACTATTACTCATGGGCGGATTTACCATTTTGCTGTCCCTAAGTTACATTTTACCGCCCCAAAACCTACTTTTTTGCCGCCTTTTCCTGAATTGTTACATTCAATATATGCCAAAAACTTTTGTATTTAAAAAAAAATATGTTGAAAAACAAACTCATAAATTGAAACATAAACAATATTAACTTATATTGAAGTATTATCTCTTCTTGGTATATAATAAATCAAATTCAATTTTATTGAAATAAATTTTAATTTTAGCAAAAAATAAAAGTCTATTGAACACTGGTATTTAAATGGAAAGCATGACGTCCAGCTTTCTTCTTAGTAAAATGTTTGAATATATTAACATCGTATGATACTGATTTTGTTATATCAGACTCAATACACAAAATTTTGCCGCCCTAGTCTATAGCCTAGTATAGCCTATTGGGAAATACGGCACTGCTACTAGTTGCAAAATAATTCATTTTTATGTTTGGGCTACAAATAGTTCAAATCCGCTACTTTTGGAGCACAGTTTGCTACTTTTTAATCTTCAGATCTGGCAACACTGAGTCCTGGCACCAATTATACCGGCCCGGTGCCGAGCCCTAGCACACGGGGCCGCTAGAGATTCTCCTTTAATTTGCCCTTTTAGTTTTCTGATCATCTTTTATGAATGAATATTTTATCATGGAAATATTCTGAAATGAGTAACAGTTGCAAATGCGTTGGACGAAGAACGCCTCCATAAGATCTGAGTAGCAACTAAAGGACCAAGCCTTGCTTTTTTTTTTTAAATATGTGAGCATTCATGAATTACTGATCATTTTCAGGTATCGAAATCTTTTAGCATTCGAGAGGGGCTATGCAGCATATTATGACGGGTCATGAAAGTGCCTGAAAACCGATTAAAATAATGTATAGTGGATGCATACTCTATTCTTAAAACTGAACGAAATAACATCTGTGTTGCAAACACCAGCAAGTAAGTGTATATTAACAAAGGGAGTTATTGATAGTCTTAATGATTATGCCATAATTAATTATTCGCACTTTTTTTTATGATAGTTCAATACATGAGCTTTAAAAAATGGAATGTATTTACCAGCAAATTTGTCAATATCGTGCCCTCGTGTTAAAAAGAATATATAAGAAAGGAATTTACAGGGCTATGACCCTCATAAAATTTGAGAAGGGCTACATAGAGATGACCTCTTACAAAGTTTTATTGTCAAAATAAATTTGAATGAAACTTCCTTGTGCCAACCGTTTGCACTAGCGTATGAAGAGTGTGTTGACAGGGCTTGTAATCCCTTATTGCGACGGAATTTTGTATATATATACATATAAATGTATATGGAGTTGTAGCACTCTACACCCTATGATAAAACTGTAACCACCCCTCATGATTTTTTGCGTACGCTACTGTCCTCCTGTGATACTATTTAAAACCATCACTGCAGGATAAGAGGTGTAATGACAGAATATAATTTAATTTCATTCAATGTGGAATTCTCAGAAGTGATCCGATAAACATTCCACGTGACTGCAGATTGAAAATTGACTGAGATGTGCAATAGAAGGTTTAAATAATTCTGATTCTTACATGCCTTTAGAATGTAATGAAGATCTTATTTTCCGCCTTGATGAAAATACCAACAGTTCGGATTGGTATCACTTATGTTGTTGCATACAGTTGCAAGTACCTTTATTTTAACATATTTAAACATATTTTAGTTAGCACTGATGCATATGTATTATGGGTGGAGGAGTTTCACGAAACACAACCAATCTACATTATGGTTAAGTAGTGATGGAGGATGTTGAATAATTTTATTCAGTCGCAGATGACATGTTTGTTTCAGCACTGATTAAAATTTTTCCTTTGATCGCCCCCTACTCGAGCTCAATCATTTTCAACAGAAAAATGCTAGAGAATTTTCAAGTTCATAATTTTTTTGGTATTATATTTTTTGAACACTCACGTTCATAGCGCTCCGAGATTGAATTTTTAAGATATTCATTATAAAATATATACTTTTATATACGCAAATTAATTTTTTTAGATATAGGAAAAATGAAAAATGCTTCACGTCGGAGATTTAGGCACTTGCCTTCCCCGATCCCGCTCAGCTTAGCAATAATAAGGAGGACACAGCTTAGTAATAATAGGGAGGATAGTAGCTTAGCAATAATAGGGAGCTCATATTATTATTCGATGTATTTGGAGGTTGGGAAGGGTTTTTTTTTCCATATTCATCACGTCTTAGTGATCACGGCGGTCTTATTCACACAACCGGAAGGAAAATAGTATAAGAAAATGAATTTGACTAGTTCCAGCATTTCGATCAACATAAAGTTAATGATGTTTTCAGATTTATTAATCATTCATACTTACTCATGGACACTTTTATAAACAAAATATTCTTGGTGAGAGTAATAGTTTGTCAAAATTGAGCCCAGTTTTTGGGAAAATCAATAATTATTACATATAATCGAAGTTCGTTAACTCAAACTTGACGGGACCATAATTTACTTTGAATTTTCGGAGAACTTAAATTAGAAAAGTTTCATATAATTAATTTCAGAGTCACTGGGCAGCGGGAAAGGTTCAAATTATTCATAAATTTGAATTAAACACTTTCAACTTACCTAACTACACTGTGTAGCATCAAAGCCCAATTACTTCATTTATTTTTGAACTTTTATATATTTTTATATATTACAAAAGCAAAACTAAGGACATTTGAAAAGCTAAGGAACATTACTAACTAACATTAGATATATCAAGGCTATTCTACCTTAAATGTCGAAATGAGCCATAAAGCAAATGAGCCATGTTTCAAGTAAGTCTTGATCATTTTTTCCTTTACTCCGTTTCTTACAGGCAAAAGGGTCCAAGTTTGAGCTGAAAACCGTGGATTTTAGAATTGCCTTAATTAACTCCAAAGTATGAATTCTAAATATATTTTCGTTTTTAACGGCGCAAGGACAACAAGTTTCATGCTGCGTCAAAACCACAGTTGCCCGTGGACTCCGAACCTCTGTTACCAAGGAAACTAAAACCCGTACTAAAGAGGGCAGAAAAACGGCATGTGATCCACGATACCACTGAGAGTCAAACCCAGGTAAATGGCCAAATAGAAAAATGCATTACCACTGTTTGGAAATGGAATTACATTTTTCCGTGGAATATGAATCTTTTAAGGGCTAGGGAACCAATCCCCGAACAAAAGTGAGTAGCATGTTAGTAACTTTTTTATAACCGTTGAAAGTCGAAGGTAGGTTATCAGCACACTAAGTGAATGCGTTACCACTGACAATTGCAAGGCCTCATTAAAGAAAAGAAGAGAGAAGAGAAAGAAAGAGAGAGAGAGAGAAAGAGAGGGAGAAAGAAAGAAGTTAATTTTTGAACCACATATGGCTGTGTCTCAGTAGTTAAGTAGACACAACGCTAGAATACAAACATGAAGATCGCTGAATCGGAACTAGCTTGAGACGTAGTATTTTTATCTTGTTCTGATCAGTATATGTCATGTTTGAGACAAATACCGTATAGGTGACGGCATTTAATTTCCTTAAGCAATACCCACCCTACACCGCTATCCTCCGGTTTAAACGGTGAATTTACAAGTTGGAACACATAAAAAATGTAATGTTAATTTTGGATTTATTATCTTTTAAAGCACTCCGATCTTTTGTATCAACGGCATACAATACCTCACCATTGGAAATATACTTCCCTACCTGAAGTTGATAAATTGAAGTAAATTCGACTTACGTTGGTAACATTTGAGAAAGTAGACGTGTTTCTCAATTTCATTCTCTTTCAGAAATTATGGATAAAGCTGCGAGGATACTTTTACAGCAATAAAAAAATTCCACAGTTTTTCCTAAATTGTATTGCCTTACGTGGCCCTGCGGTGGCGCAGTGTGGTAATCCGGGTTCGACTCCCAGCAGTGCAAAAAGAACGCTTACTCAGAGATCTCATAAAGATCGCACTGCTCACTGTAGTCCGGGGTTTGGTTCCCTAGGCCTTAAGAGGTTCGGATTCCTCGGAAAACAGTAGGTCCCGGCGCAGCATGACCACTGTAGTCTTTGAGCCGTAAAACCAAAAAACAAACAAACAACCATTACGTGAGCCAGGGAATTTTTTTAACACTCGTCAATTTCATAACACACTTGATAAATTTGTAATCAAGCGCGGACACAGGAGTATTGAACTCCCCAAAAAATATTTTTTCACTGTAAAAAATTCCAACTTTCATGATAAATGAAGGGTGTTATTCCAAGACCATGGCAAATTCTGTCCTTGACCCCCCAAATGAAAGTCTGTGTCTTCCCCTGTATGTGGTAAAGAAAGAAGAGGATTATGGACAATTTGTATGCTCCTTAAAGAGTACGTCTCTTTCTCGTTAATGACGTTTTTTTCTTTCCTGGCCTTTAATTTCTATTTGTCACTTTATTTTACGAAATAATTTCGTGTGAATTTTGCACTTACCTTATGAATGGTTCATTACGAAAAAGTATTCACTCGAACATTAAAAAAAGTATTTTTAACGCAGTAGAAATCATACGGAAAAAATACATCACATTTTTATTATATCGCTCTTAAAAAAAAGTGTTTTATTGTCGTAATCGAAAATGGGATTAAAATCTTCCAATCCAATGCCAGACAAAAGTAATATTTCATGGAATTTCGAAAGAAACTCATTTTGGTCTGATGGACTTCTGGTGAAAAATGGGATTACTATCTCTTACCGTCCTTGAACTAACGTCGGACATTAAAATTGATGCTAATTTAAAAATGTTCTTAATCGAATGCCAGTGTAGAATTATTCAGTTGAGTAGAGGCATTAACTTGAAAGGACAATTCGTAAATTTGATGAGAAAAGGGATTTCTCGGTAATGGGTTGGATTAGTTATGCAAAATGCATTTTTCGGTGGCAGCTTTCGTGTTATATTTAGAGCTGAATTAGCCATTGCCTAGAAAGACTGCAGTGGCATATTTTTGACATTATTACTAAAAGGCTTTGATCAATGATGATGATGCGAAAAGCTGGTATATTGGAGATAGATAGATGCACAACAATACAAATATTTATTTAGAAGTTAAAGACTTCTAGCACTACACTAAGAAGGCAGAGTTGTTTGTGCCACGTCATCACATTAGATGCTAATCAGGCAACGGCTTAACTCCGTGCATGATGTTATTAAGTTAAGGTTTACATGTGTATATTTGGGAATAATAACCACCCTAAGTTAGATGAAATCTTGAGTGAGTTTTGTAGATCCAAAAGTTTTCCGAAAAACAGCACTGTAATCCCAGACAGGTTTTAAAGTCAAGAGATCTTGACTGCCAATGGGCGAAGGGGAGATTGTCGATCCATACCGGGCCGGCTAATGCTCCTACGGGAGCCCGTCGGACACAGTTGAGCGGATGTATAGCGCCGCAAAGCGGCAGGGAGCGAGAATGATCCGGCCCTGCAACCAGAGCGCCTGGAATGCCATCCATTCCATCCAAGCGTCTAGCCGGTGTCCCACCCGCCTGCAAACGAAAGCTTCTCCAAGGCTATCGACGCCGCGCATGGGCGGAGACTATGGCCAAACAGCCCGGAACGGAACGAAGGACGCCATCATGACCCCGGAGGCAAGAACCGGTCCGAGAGGAAAATCGGAGCCCGGTCCCAGAATAGCGGGCGCAAACGTCAATCCATCGCAATCCGGCGGCCTGGCCAATGTCTCATACACTCCGACATAATCAAGCCCCACCGCAAGCGAGAAAGTCGTATGAACATGAACCAAGGCCCGCCAGACACGGACCGTAGCAGAACGGCGTCCGCACGCTATCTGAGCTGAAATCGAACTCCTTTCTTCAAGAGATTTGGATCGGATTTGATTGGCAAAGCTAATGCTGACGTAATAGGTGCAGTTTAATGCTATAGGTCTGTTTAACTCCGCAGAAGGGTGGAAGTGGTGTGATGGATGTAATCATTAAGCTGTTTTGCTTCACAGTGTATGCTCATAAAATTACAATATGCTGAAATGGTTTAAAGTTGGAGAATGCTTCTCATGGTTTTGTATCAGGTGTCTCTATTCGGAAGTTACGTTATTAACTGACATTTCTTAGAAGTTGTTTGGCGCAGTATAGCCCAGATGCTCTTGCGCCATAAAAAAAACAAACAAACTTAGAAATTGTTTACACGTGCGTTTAGTGGCAATTAGATGCAGGAAAATGTATTTGGAGGGAATATAGAGGTAAGACGATGTTTCAAAATAAACCCCCGCACAATAATATATTTATTGAAATTCATAATTTTATGAAATTGGATGAGAGCAGACTGCAGTTACATGTTATAATGTCTTCACCAGAGTAAGAACATGTTACAAAAGTCTAAATATTATAGAAATCAGTCCTAGATTTTGTAGTCTTCTTTATCTATAGTCACTTTTTTTTTATTATTTTCTATGTTTTAGGATGGATGGAATATTAGTTTTGGTGTTATGAAACCTTACACTTTATGTTAGTTTTGGCAACATTTGAGAAATTGTTCCTTCGGTAGACCCACATAAAGCACAATTACTACTTCTTTGTAGATTGGAAAATGTGGAACGTATGATTACTTTAGCAGCGGTAAGAAATAGCAAAAGGAGGTCAATATTACCAAAGAAAGTGATGAGAAATGGTAAATGTGTTTGCTTAGTACTCATATAAGAGGCAGTATCTACAAAATATAATGAAACAGAAAGAAAGCCAATATCTTGACGGAAATACAGCAGACATATCAAATTCGTGTATTTTTCTAAAATGTGATAGTACAAATAGATCACAGATTCAAGTGTATTTCCTTAAAAAGTGATAGTACAAATAGATCACAAATTCAAGTGTATTTTTCTAAAAAGTGATAGTACAAACATCACAAATTCAAATGTATTTCTCTAAAAAGTGATAGTACAAATAGATCACAAACTCAAGTGTATTTCTCTAAAAAAAGTGATAGTACAAATAGACCATCACGTAGAAAAACTGAGAAGATTTTGATATATATATATAAGTAAACAAATCTAAGTTCGTGTTCATATGGAGTCATGGTAATAGTCATGGTCATAGTAATAGTCATGATGATGGGTAGTCATAGTAATGGACATTAATTCTCTATGGAATTTCGTGAAAGGAAAATGGAATATGCTGTACGAACAGTGAAATAATATCAATCACATTTAAAACATGTATTTTTAATTAAACACAAAAATGAAATATAAAAATCATAAAAAAATCGACTCAATGCATGAAATATTTAACAATTTTAATTGTAGCTCCATTTTTTCAAGAAGAAAAAGGTATCGTTCAATTTGAAAGAGAAATCTATTTAGTATAAATTGTATTTACTGTTTTAGGAAGAATTTTGCAATTTTGTTCGTGATTTGTAACTCCAGGATTTTTAAAATCTATAACAGATTAGAATCATAATAGGCTTAGCATCTATAATATAATCGATTTTAGATTTAGAATATAATGTAGACATAATAATCTATAAGATAGACATAAGAATTTATAACATAAGCATAATAATCTATAACGTAGACATAATAATCTATAATATAGACATAAGAATTTATAATGTAAGCATAAGAATCTATAATATAGACATGAGAATCGAAAACATATTAGAATCATATCAGGTGCAAGAACCTTTAACAGATTTTAAACATAGGAATTTTTAACATAAATATAACAATATATAACAGATTTAGAATCCATACCATAGATACACGATTCATAACATAGATATAAGAATCTATAACATAGATATAAGAATCTGCAACATAGATATAAAAATTTATAACATAGATGTAAGATTTTATAATATAGAGCCTTGATCAAAAGTATTAGGCCCCCTAATTTTTCTACCTGAACTGCGGATGTGTTACATAAAATCACCTCATTTGTTTATGACTGCATACGTAGTAAAAGTTGAAATTACTTGTGACTACCTATCACTGGCGTACGCAGGTGGTGTTGATGGGAGTTGTAACCCCCCCATTGCAGTAAAAATTTGTATTTTTAATATAGAAATATGTGAGTTGTAGCTCTGTAACCCCCCATTGAGTCTATAACCCCCTTACGAACTTTATGCGTACGCCTATGTTGCATACATAGTAGAAGTTGAAATTACATTACATACATTTAGTTGCATTATATACGTTTAGTTACATTGGTAATGTAAAATAAAGGGATTTCAGTAAGGTTCCTGTTACTTTTGATCAAGGCTATAGTTATAAGAATCTGTAACATTGGTATAAGAGCCTATAGCAGATTTAGCATTTAAAAAGGTGCATGTTTTAATATGCATTCATAAAATAAGCGTCTGGAATTTAAATAATAAAAAATAATATTGATATCAATGAATATTTTTAGATTTAAGTTATTTAAATAGGCATATATTTTATGTGTTCTGAGGAGATCATACCCATAAGAAAATAAAAAGGCTTCTTGAAAATATGAATTATATGAATGAATATACAAAGTGCTTAAGCGAGTTATGCCCTGTTGAAATAAAAAAAAATATGTTAATATGGAATATATTGTATAACAAACAAGCTTATAAATAATAATACAATACAGGCAGACACAATTTCTGGTTACAGTAATAGTTAGTATTACATAACTAGCAATTTCATTGATCTACTTGGGCAGCAATGGGTGAAGACCAAAACGTCTGAAAGAGACCCGATTCGCTGCCCGAGGCAAAAGTATCATTTGTATAATATAATTCACATAATAATAATAATAAAATATAATAATAAATATAATAATAATAAAATATAATAAATATAATAATAATAAATATAATAATAATAGTAATATAATTCACATGCAAAATATAAACCTGTTCTCCCAAAAAATATCCATAAGTACTGATTTAAAATTTAGCCCTACTAATTTAATAATATTGGCTTTGGCCTTTTATTGTATAGTTTATTTTCTCACTTAAGCAGCTTTTCGCAAACTTCATTAGTATAATTTGCTCCGTTCAAAGATATTGCAGCCATAATTACATAATATATTTCTTCATATTCAATTTTCTCAATGAAAGTTTTCCAGAAAAATAATTTTCCTCAATTGTTAATGAAAGCTTTCAATTTAATTAGCGAGTGAGGGTTTTCCTGAATAAAGCTCTCAATTTATAAACTTTATTGGATTAAGTTTGAGTTTCATTAACGTAACCTGACATTTATCTAATAACATTTTTTGTTTCCTAGAAAATTCACCACTCTATTTATATTTTCGAAGAAGCTTTCTAAGGTGTTAATTCATTTTTTAAGTTAAATATTATATGTTTCCAGAAATATAGTGGAACCTCGTTAAAACAAACACTCTTAAGACGAATTACTTTTCATAGTAACAGTTTTCTTTAATCTCGCGTGAAGTTGCATAGTTAAATCCTTATGTTGTTTTTCCCTTTAACACGAATGCAGTTAAGATAAAATACATTTACCACGAAATGATTATCAATGACCTTTGGAAATTTTCCTCTGCTTAACACGAATAAAACGCGTTTTATAAAATCTGAGCTTCTCATTGCTGATTTCAACAGATCCCAGTTACCTGACTCAATATATATACTC
>QLNU02003225.1:61672029-61684562 GCA_006491805.2 Dysdera silvatica | reverse complement strand
TAAACTGAATAAACTAAGTACTCCATAAACTGAATAAACTAAATACTCAATAAACTGAATAAACTAAATACTCAATAAACTGAATACTCTGTAAACTCAATAAACTGAATACTCAATAAACATAACCAGACATAAAAATTATGAGACTAATAAACATGCGCGTGTGGTGACTATTATATGCAATTGCATAAAAATATTTTCTGTTAGTATTAAAATACAATAAGAACTGAAAAATATTTTCTCTTATCATAAATGCTATTCAAGTGATACTCGTCCTGAGGTGATCGAGTGCATTAGCAGTGGCAAATCTACGGGGGGATTGGGGTAATTTTCCCCAGATCCATAAAAATGCGGCAAAAATCGGTTATAACGATCAACCGCATCTAACGACGGAATTTTTACAAAAGTTTGATTTCCTCTTTTATTTTTTTAATTGCTTGTTAAATCCGGGGTTAAAAATGCACTTGTTGGCCAAAAGCAGTTAAATTGCATTGAGTTTAATCATTATACTAAATAAAATCCATATATTCCTCGCTATATGCGGGCTCGTTGTAAGTGCGTCCTACAGCATTTGACATTTCCAACCTCCACCAAAATCCCTCTCTGGATCCGCCACTGGCATTGGAGGGTTAAATTCATATTATGAGACAGTCGAAAGACATTCTTGTTGTGCAGTTTATTTTCTGCTTGATGCCCTCCTTTTCGCTGTTCATCCACTTAATTCCTTGAACGGTTAAGCCTAAAAACGAACCGCACTTCGAAGAAGTAATTGAGTTTAGAAAGAAAGTTATAAATTCTAAATGGCGTTGGATTATGCAAAGGCGAATAAAACAGAAATTGCTTGAAAATTTGGGATCGGAAAGCGAACTTTATCGGAAAAAATTGAATCTGCTTTTTCAGTTATTAATCAGTTTAGGCCTTCTCAAAAAAGAACGAGAATTGCCAAAAGGAGGAATATGAAATAGCAGTGGAGTAAGATGAATCAGAAAAGCCCGAAAACAAGAAAAAACCCGCTTTTTTTTTGCTGATGATTTGAATGCGAATGATTTTAAATGCTCATTCGGATGGTTATAAAGATTTAGAGACAAGCATGGGATTTTGTGCATGCCAGTTTTATTAATTTTGCATAAAAATAGTTATTTTTTAAGTAATGCAAGTTTAAAATCACGTTCAACAACTTCACAGAAAGATCACAGATTGACGATACTGAGTAGATATACAGATACTGAGTAGATATATAGATACTGTAGATATACGGAAATTGAGTAGGAACTTCATATACAGTGATCTCTGTATACAGCGATAATCTATGGACCATGAAAAAATAGAGACAGTGTATCATTATAGATAATATTAAACCTAATACATTATCTGTTGGAACCAGGGGAAAAATCGCTGTAGATAGGTTATTTTCAAGATAGATTTTGCTGTATTTACTTTGACTAATTGATGTCGAAATAAGTCCGAATTATTAGAAACGTCATAGCCTATAATCGAATTAAGCTGAATGTGGTTAAAAGAGAAATGGATGTATTTTGATAGAGATCAAATTTGGAACAAACACAATTGAAAAAATACATAGAAACAATATATAAAAAAAAATTCGCGGAGAAGCGGGGACTATAGCCAGACTTATAGAAAAAATACTAGTATATATCGCAATAAAGCTTTATTACGCATTAGTGGATAGTAGTTTAATATATGTAAATTGTGTTTGGGGAAATATGGGAACTAGTAAAAATAAGATAGTACAGTCAATTATGGATAGAGCACTTACAATTACAACAAATATATCAAATCAGCAAAGAGAAGAAATAAAAAATAAGCATAGAATACTTGATGCTTTGAAACACATGAATTAAATATTTTGAAAGTAACATATGAACAAAAGCAAATGGTTAAATCTACAAATACAATAATTTGAAAAGAAAGAGTAAATGTTAAAACTATAAGACCAATGGGGAAATATGAACCTATTAAAATAAGGACTAGAATGGAAGAAAAAAACATAAATTTTTATGGTATTAATTATTGAAAACGGCTTCCAGAATCATTAAAAGATCGTAAAAATATTTTTAGATCTAAATCTCCAATAAAAGCACATATATTAACAAAACAAAACAAAAAGAAAACAGGTGTAATCTTGGGAATACAGTAGTCAATATGTGTTTTTATGCATTTACTATCATGTTATGTATGTTTCCAATAAGACAACTCCTTATAAATGTTTAGTGGAATCTGTTGAGATTGATTGTATGAGCATGGAAATAAATTATTATTATTATCATCTTTAAAGTAATTATTTCGTTAGTTTTCTTTATCGAATATAGCTTTATTTAACAGCTGCGAAACGTACCGAAAAGAATAGTCTTTGAAGAGCTAGAGGAGTTAGAAGGAGAACAATTTGAATGAGGGAGCAAGTAAAATTTGAATTATTGTTCTTAAATTGAAAAGCATGAAATATCAGTAAATTGTACATACCGCGAGAAGGACTAACTGGCGATGAAATACAAATTTTTGTAACCAAATACAAAGAAACCAAGGAAATATCTTTAGGAAAGGCTAATAAATAATACTAGAATTCTCAACTAGATGCAGAGACATAGAAAAAATGTTCCTAGCTAAAATGGATGATCATACCAAGAATCTTAACTAGATAGCAAGGGACCAAGCAATTATTCTTAGAAAAGATGGGTAAATAAGGAAACATCAATTGAACACAAAAAAAAAAACTTAGCAAAAGGCAATATGGATGATACAGTTAATTTTCCTGCACTCCATTTTCATATAGTGTATACTGAAATTTGCTTTTTAAGTAGAGATTAAAACATGCTACACACTTAGGCTGCGCTTAAACTAACGATCTTTGGGTTGCTATTCACTTTTATATGAAAGAACGAGTAAAATAACAAATCACCGCAGTTAAAATTGTTTAATAATGATGTTGATAGCTATTTCGGAAGGCTGACCCACCATCATCCTTAGAACAGCTGTAACTCTGTTTACATACGTGGGCGTGAAGCGTTACCAAGATCATGATCAGAAATTAGCGAACTGAGAGGTGTTTACAAGTTGTGCGTTACGGGCGGCGTTTGTTGCTGTGGAAAGGAAAAATTTTCTCTAAATCGGTGAAAGCTGGTCATTCACGGAGTTGACTGCATTGGTAAAGATGAGATAAGCTTCGAAGAAGTTAAGGTTTCTTCAAATTTTGATCTAAACTTCTTCGTAGCTTATTACATCATTACCAATGCAGTAAATTTCGTGAATGGCTAGCTTCCTTTTAATACGCTTTTACCGACTTGGAGAAATTTTCTCCTTTCCACAGCAAGAGACGCCGCCCGTAACGCACAACTTGTAAATACCTCTCGGTCTGCTAATTTGTGATCATGGTGTTGGCAACGCTTCACGCCCACGTATGTAAATAGGGTCATAACTGTTCTGATGATGGTGGCGGATCATCCATCGAAATATTTATCAACGGCATTATTAAATAATTTTAAGTAAAAGTGATAATTTGTTGTTTTTACTCGTTCTTTCGTAACTTTACATAGTGTGTCACAACAACTCATGCACATTTATATGGTTCAAATATGGGCTACAGAAAAGTGGAGTGCGCATAGTTTAATCGTATTTGACACAATCTCTTCATACACTCCTTTACTTCTTAAGCAGTTTTCCTATTGATCAATACGATGTGCAAATAACATTAGAATTCAACTAGAAATGACATAGAAATGAACTAGACAGAACAGCCATATTGGAAAGAAATCGGAGAGTTCTCTATTCTTTGAATATGCGATTGAAGATGATCGTAACGATTTAATATAACAATAAAGACGGTGATTATAAATTTGCGTGTATATTTATTTATTTTAATGCAATTTGTGTTTTAATTCTACATCTAAAACTAAGTGAAACACATTAAACGCTGTTTATTTAATATATCTTCAGGGAGTTCATATTAAATTGACATACACACAAAAACACACACGTATTTTGTAAGTCATTTTTGATATGAAAGTTAACTAATATGTGGGTAGGATTGCGTAAGTTGCTGATAGCATTTTGATATTTACACAGTCCCCTAAACTTGACGCAATATTAATTTTATTTCTTTGCCATAAAAAACTACTTGAGTTTGTTGTGAGTTTCTTTTGTGTTTCTCGCATAAAACGTGATCTCTTTCATGCAAAGTAATACACGCAGTACATACTCATAAGGGGATAAATGGAACAAAAACACATAATTATTGCGTTTCTAGCATTTAATGGTTTAATTTTCTGTAGCATAATTTAATATTTTATACGTTATAAGTGCTTTCGTTTACGTTACAATTAGCGGCATGATGATCACGAGAATTTTGAGAGTAAACATGTTTTTCTTACAAATGAAGTATAGAAGTCGTCGATTATACTACAGAACGTAAGGCATTTGCATAATTATCGTATGTCGTGTTTCATAATATAATATTTATAACATGAATGTTGAATAAAAGCATAAAAATATGCTTTTTCACCAGATATTTCTTTCCTGTACATCTTGTTCTTTCACATTCTTATTGTAGACCTCCTATATTATACATATTAAGATTTTTAATTAGGAGAGAAGCAATTTTTTAATAAGGTAACCAACGGCGTAACGGAAAATTTCAGGTCCCATTTTACGAAAATAAATTTGTATATACACATATGAAAAGAAAAGAAAAACAAAAAATATATATATATTGGTGTTGTGTCTTCTATAAGAAATTAACCGGCGACGCATTCCAATATTTTAAACAGAACACATGTCTATTAGTCACCGTTTCATGAGGTAGGGTTCTGGTGCAAAGGGCATACTATAACTCCAAAACTTGTCAAGATTTTATAATTTTCGGATATTGACTTCAGTTTTAAAGGCAATAAAAACAGCTAAAGTAAATACGCGTAATAAGTTTGCCACAGTTGGAAACCGTTTATTTTATTTTATATTTTACCTAAAGATTAAAAGAAATCCTTATTAACTAAAAAATATAATAATATTATTATTTTTTCATTTACATATTTTAGGGAAAATAAACGACGACAAAAGGGGAGCCCCTTTTCCATGAGGCCCTGTTGTAGGGGTTATCAGAACGCAACTGAAGGTAACTGTTTTCGTTAATTTCTCTGCTTGATTCTCTGATAATAAATCCTCATTAAAATAGTTTTCTGAATCTACACGTATTCTTTGTTAGTAAGTTCTTTACCAGCATTTTATTTATAAGTCCTTGTGGTAAAATAATTGAGTCTTTGATTTGAATCTGAATGAGTATTGTAGTTTAGTTTGAAGGGAAAAAAAGAGTGAATTTCTTTGAACTAAGACCGAATTTTTGTTCGACTTTAAACTATATTAAACTTTGATGCATTTTTAACATGTTAACTACTGTCCTTTCGCGAGAAGTTGGGGTGTGGGTTTCATTAGCTGAATTAGCATACGGGTTGTTCCATTGCGGTAGAGGAAAGGCGTCTTGCCGAAATTGGTTTTCCGCACGCGAAAAACCAGTTTCGGCAAGACGCCCTTCCCTAAACTGCAATGGACTAACCCGTCTGCTTCTTCAGCTAACGGAATCTACAAGTTCTCACGAATGTACAGTACCTAGCCTCCAACCATTTCCGCCAATTTCTCCTAACATAATTATGAAAAGGAAACTTCTCTTACTATTTCTTGGAAACAGAAATTTACAGACTAATGAAATAAACTCCACTTCCAAATATTTATGCGTAACAAAAATTCGAGTGTTCGATTGGGTTTAAAAAATGGATTGTTTTGCGCACAAATCAGAATTAACATGAAAAGCTGGAATTTAGGTGTTATAGGTGTAATGTTTACTAAGCTTAAATCAGTAAAAATTACGCAATTAATGATTAGATTGGTTGAGAAAAATGGTCGCGCATACGTGTTTGCTTTCGAAGTTATATTATTCAACAAATTCGCAAATGTGCTCTAGTTAGCTTTAAACTGAACAAAAAAAAAAAAGCTCTTACGAATAAAAACCGTATATCAATTGGTTAACTACAAAATCAAGTAAAAGTAGTGTAGCAAAACTTATATATATATATACGGCCCCGAAGAACAGGTGGTTAATTAGGCACGATGTTAGTTAATAGAGGTACGCCTATAAAAACAGAGAACTCTTTGTGATATCGTGATCTAACTACTTGACTGCAAGTTGGCAAATGAAACCGTTTGGTAGACTATCATATAATATTATGGATAATTATGTTTATTTATTATCAACATGAACTTGAATAAATAGACGACGTAAAAAGTATATATTCACTTCGACAAAATTGGCCAATTTAGTCACTTACATCTCTGCCCCACGAACAAGTAACTAAATATGATCATTTTAAAAGAATAATCGTAATTACTGCTGTTTAATAAAAAACTCCGTTAACTCTCGTAGTAAAAAGGTTTATGAGTTTGGATAATCCTTATATCTCCAGTTTTTGTTCCCTATCGACAGAGGAAATGATTTTATTGTATTATTTCCTACACTATGCATTACGCAAGAAGTTATTAGTCTTCCAAAAAGAATGACAAGAGTAGAGGAGATGGATCATTGCTACTACGCTGGGGCATAAAACCGTTTATTTTATGGTCATTCCTGATTGTATAAAGTCCCTTGAGAAGAACACAATGGTGATATCCGCCATAACAACAAGAAATCAACGCTTTTTCTCATTTTTTTTACGTCCCGGATATTTTTCGCTAACTCGTTCAGTCAACAGTTCTACCTCTTAATCCAATTATGTCCCCGGAAGTAGGACCTGAATAAAGGTAACAAAGCCATTTTATCTAGAGAAACATTGGCTTAAGATAACATCTGGATCCATGTACCCAGAGAAATTATTGCTTTAAATAAACAATAATTTGCCTAATTATGGCTGGAAGTTATTTATTAGCTGCGAAAGGAAGGTGTAGTATATATATTGAGGTTATTAAATAATACGCTTCTTCGACCATACCTATTGCCTCGAATCATGAGATGCTGTAATATGTACTCGTGTTTCTGGTGTTCTCTTGAAAGGTTCTGCAAAATAAATATTTCATGATATAACTATGCATCATAACATAATTATGTTCTGATCACGTTTCTTGCAGGAGATGGGCAGAGCCGACGAGAGGGGGAGTAGCAGGGGCTGTAGCCCGGGGGGCCCGGATGAAGTCTAGGGCCTCGAGCTGGCAAGGACCTATGCTGTGGGGGGCCCGGCCCAGAGAAGGGGTTACGGGGGCCGGTCGAAGTGAGCCTGGGGGGACAGCGTTAGCTCTCGGCGCCCTTGGTGATGGGGGGGAGGCTGGTAAACGCCTTTTAACGGTCGGAATTCAAAAGTTGGAAATCAGAAACAACGAACACGAAGATTTAAAAGGAAGAAGGAGGAAATAAAGTGCAATAAAGGAAAAAGCAAGCGAGGAAGTAAAAAATGATGCAAGACAGGGAATAAGTAATCAAAAAGAGTAAGGAAGAGTATAAAGGTTTGAAGAAAAGGTAAAAATAGAAGTTAAGGAGGAAGAAAACAATGCTTAGCATTATAAGGAACTATCGTTTCCTGTATCAACTGATGTGCAGCTCAATTTTTAGATAACGAAACTTATTGCTTAAAATAATTTTTTAGTCAGTGAATGCGAAAATTGTATATATTCGCAAATATTTCAATATATTCCGTTGTATAACTACAACATATATCTAAAATATTGTTCATATAATAATAAATGTAGGCTGTATGTTCTCAAATATGCACCATATACAGGGTGTTCAAAAACACCGCACTAAGTGAATATATTCGTAATCCTTATGCCATATCGAGCAAGTGTGCAAATAGTTACTATCGAAATCCATATTTAATAAGATATTTCAGATAATATTGTGCCCAATGAAAAAAGAAGGGACGTTCCAACCTTGAAACGAAGGGTTCAACTTTTCTTTCATTAGTTGTCTAAAGTTGACGTCATTCTGGAAATCAAGAATCTGGTTTAGAAAAAAAGCAGCCTTATTTTTGATGTGTGTGACGCAATAAAACCACCAATGTTTTGTTTCAAGTTAACCACTAAACTTAAAAAAAGTTTAAATATTGTTTAGAAATATTTATTCACAACTTATAAAAACGTAATTATTATTTGAAAGTTGAGTATGAATATTAGATTGTAATCGATTTCGCTTGTCCTACGGAGGAAGCCTATTAATTATTATTTTTTTTTACTTTGGCTTCGTTGTTTGAGAACTTGATTCAAACATTTTAATAAGTGTTATAAATTATCAAATGAAAAAGTGAAATAAAATTAAATAAGAAACGAGATATATTTAAAATAAAAATTATCAGTTTGGTTTACTGATTGATTTACAACTATTGACAAAAACGGATTGTTAATGACGTTAATCTAGTTTAGGAGATAAAAATCCTAGGTATATGGGAATATAAATTGTTTTATTTAAGATTTAAAAGTAACATAAGGAGGAGGAATATCTGAAGAATCTTTTTTTGCTTGAAAAACAATTATTTCATTAATAAGTAAAAACACTTATTAATAGAAATTTCTTGTGAATAGGTAGCTTATATTCGGTTTGATTTTGTTTTCAACGAAGCGACAATTACGAAATCTTTGCCTGGTCTGTATGTATTAAAACAGGGTTTGCTGGTCGTGTTTGAATCATAAACTCGCAGATTTCTAACTATGAGGTACTAAATAAGTGTGAAGACGTTCGTTTCTTTTAAAAAATTAAAATATTCCATTCCTTTCCAAAACTTTGTGAAAAAGATGTTGAGAAAAATTTATGAAAATCGTCTTTACTAACATTGAACCAATTTATTATGTACACTGGTATTAAGTTTGCTTAATATCACTTTGCATTGAGCATAGAATAGTATTTAAAAAATTTCATATATGAAATCTGCAAATGTTTGAGCATTTAATTTTCAGCCTACAAATATAAAGTTTTCAATTGGGAATATAACAGTCAATTCCAAAATTATTTTCACCCTAAAAAAAGAATATAAGAAAAAATAACTCGGCAGTCCCAAATGGTTCATTTATAAATGCTGCTACTTGCATTTATAAGACAATTTTAAAGTAAATAATCTTTGCAGTAAATCCATCGTAACGCTCTGTTTCCTCTTCATCTAGAAGAGGAAACAGATTTAGGAGAGAAAATAACAAGAAAAAATTTGTACTTTATGATGTGAAAGCAATGCTTAGAGAGTTCGATGAAGAAATAGTGCCACAGGAGGATTTTAAAAAATCAAGGATATAGCTTTCGTGATACGTAACAAAGATGTGTTTAATTACTTCTCTGAAACTGTAACTGGGATAAATAGCTTTCAGCTTTCCACTTTGGTTAAAGACCTTTCAGCTCTCCACTTTGTTTAAAGAACTTTTAAAATATAAGATGAATATCTCTAATGTAACGTGCATCCAAAAGAATAGGAAGAAATAGCGTAATTGTTTTGTTATTGAATTTGGAGATAAAAATTTTGATAATATAAGCTTTAAAGGAATTACCGAAAGATTCCAGGAAAATTTCCCACTCCAAGGAACTACGGACAGATATTCATGTTACATTCAAATACGTCAGGACTTCAAAAAACGTAATTTGTAATTACAACAAATTCTGCAAAAGTCTTAAAGAAGAGAAGGAATTGTGTTTTTGTAAAGAGGAACGCTTTGAGAGATTTGTTGATAAAGACCATGGACATATAATTACAGGAGACATAGAGATTATTCAAGATAAAATGTTGAGGAAAATTATAGATAAGGATAATAATTATAGACCAAATCGTAAATGTGACAAAAAAAAGCAATAAGGAGGAGCTTTTCAAGGGCCTTACTGCTTAAAAATTACTGAGTAAATCTTCATATTCAATCTTTTATAATATGCAATCACTTTCCCTTTAAAGGCATCAATATTCCCTTCCATTTTTCCGTATGTAGTACACGTGTTATATTCTGCAATAATTTTTTTCGGATGAAATTCCATGCAAATAATCCCAAAGTTGTTGTTTGCCTTATCAATTGCAGTGATGATAAAGTTCTCTTTAAGGCTCCCAATTTCTTCTCTAATATCTGAATACAACTCATTTGTATTGGACCAGATATTTCTTTGAACTTTGTATTGAATTTCTTTTAGGATTTTTGCTTTCCATTCAGAAAAGCTTTCAGTAGGTAAAGAGTATGTATTTGCCATTTTAGAGAAAGTGATTGCATAATATAAAAGATTGAATATGAAGATTTACTCTTTCAGATTTCCATAATTATTTCTGACTATTTAATTTCACAAGAAACGAATTGGATCTCGGTTCATTACATGTGAAACCACAGCCTATAACAGGATAATTTCAATGAAACTACAAACCATTTGAAGAAAATCCTTTTAGAAATTGAAAACAGAGAAAAGAATTGTTTCATCATCAAGAATAAGCAAGAAGAGCTGGATTACATCCAAGACAACCAGAAGAATATCACAAATATTGCGGCATTTGATTTTGAAAACCTTTTCACCAGTATTCCTCTTGATGAGAAAAAATAACTTAGGGCTTATCTATTCCAAAGGTTTGAAAATATTATCAAGATTATGAAAAGTCAATGGAATGCGCTTTTTAACTTTGGGGTCTTCGAAAATGCGCTATTTAACGGAATTGAATATTACAGACAAAAAGAAGGCATTCCCATGGGTTGTAGTTTTTCTAGTACGGTAGCAGATTTATTTTTATATTTTCTCGAAAAGAAAAATGAAGGATTAGGAATAACCTCAATGAGATACATAGATGACATTATAATCTTCAATTGGGAAGACTTCAACAAGTTGAGTACTGTCATTTACCTGAAAAGTCTAAAGCTCAAAGAGACCAAGAGTCCGGACTACATTTCATTTCCAGATATTAAAATATTCAAAATTGAAGACAAAGAACTACAATGCTGTATATGTGATAAAAGAGCAGACTTCAGTTTCCAGGTTGTGCTACTGTCAAACTTCGGATCCTGTTTAAGCAAGAAAGTGTTTAAAAATATCATTATTTCGCAAATATACCGGATTAATAGGGTATGTAAAAATAACTGCAACTTTTTTAAAGAAATTTTAAAGTTATTTAAGATACGTTTAAATAATGGCGCACCGATTGGTTTAATAAGTTGTATTTTGAGAAGGTTTAGGCGGATATTGGATTTGAGTGTCTAAACAGGTTGTCTCTGTTGCGAGACTGAGAACGGAGACGGGTAGGCAGTGACACGTTTGTAAATATTTGTAATTAGGGATCTGGCAATGGTAGAATAAATTTTTTTACTGTTAATCGTGTGTAGGGTATATATAATACGTAATGTTTGCTCTAATTTGATTCTTTAAGGTAAGTTTGTTAATAAGTTTGTAATTAATTTTGTATTTATTTATTTTGTAAATATTGATTCTAGATGTATAATTCTGATATTAGTCGTATCTAGAATGCTAACAATACATGAGGTTAAAGGCTTGTTTCTATGTTGATTCTGGAAGTTTAAGCAGATTGTAAATAGGGGCTTGGTAAATATGGCTTTGCTAATTTACGTAATGCTACTACTAGTTGTACCCATAATACAGAAACATATGGATTTAATTAACGTTTAAAAGAATATTTTTTATATTAATTCTGAGTGCTCGAACAGTTTATAAATAGGGTTTAGGCAAATGTAGATTTTGCTAATTTATTTTATTTTAATTAATGCTTAAAGGCCGGTTTTAGGGACCGTAGTGAACAGAGAAAGCGGCATTATTAAAAAAAAAAGAGACAACATATTATTGCTCTGGGCATTTCGGAAAAAACTGGCTTGTTTTCTTGGTAATCATGTCCGTATTGCTAAAAACTGTGTAAAATGTGTTATATAATCATGAAAAGGTTCGCTTTTCATATTTTCATAGTGATTCTTACGATGTATTTAGTTATGATAAATGCATTAGAATAACTTATGCACAAAATACAAACTCTTTGAAATGGCAACTTATGTGGGTGTAGATTTGGTAACACTTTGGAAGTGTTCACATCCAGTCTAGTTTTGGTTTGAGTCTACAAAGTGTTCATTCTCATTGCAAAAAGTTGATTATTATTGTTATTTCTATATGGTCTGAATGTTTTTCTTATTGGATGTCGAGAGACTTGAGATCCTAAGTTTAGCATATGCTAGGACTGAAATAAACACATTCAATACTAAACTCGTTATGACAAGCTTTTCTCTTGTAAAAGTGCTGTCCAATGTGTTTTTCATAGTTCATTTTTTATTACATTCCTATATAAAATTCTTTATTCCACATTTTGTTCATTTCTTTACAATTTTAATATATTACCATCTGAATTATAAAATGAGCATTTTCGAAAGGTCTATGAAGTAAAATTTTTGTAAGTATTTATTATTTGTTTATGAATTATTTTGCAATACAAAAAGGTATTATACACTTTGGAATTATTATTTTTGAAGTTTTGGTGCTGCTATCTTGTATAATTATTTTTGAACAGCTGGTTCTGATATCTTGTAGTATAATTTTTTTACAT
>QLNU02003225.1:61619121-61665378 GCA_006491805.2 Dysdera silvatica | reverse complement strand
AATCAGTTTCCAGAAAAAATGTTCGTTAAGGGAGGTAGTTGCTGAATAGAGGTGGCTTTGAGAGAGAGATTTTATTGTATTTATAAAATAATTAGGCCTACTACATATTTATATAATTAAGGTATTTATAAAATAATTATTATGTAATTAATATATTTATAACATAATTAAAAAATATATACTATTCAAACTGACAAAAAAAATATATATTTTTCATATATAATTTAATTTATGTAAAATTTAAAAAAAAATTAAACGAAAAATCTTTTATAAATTCCGAACATCGCCTTTCGTAAAACTCGTTTAATATTGCTGCATTATTGAAGGGTGTACTAGATCACATGACTTCCCACAAAGATGTTGGCTTCGCTCTCTCCCATTCAAAGCTGACGGTATCCGGCCCTACTAGTATATACGCTCGAAGGTTAGGTCTTATAATGCGAAGCAATGTAGTAAGAGTGTTATGCTTATCAAGAAGCAATATGCAAGCGAGTTGGTTATTGCGCATATTGGTTATTGCGCATGTTGATTGGTCTAATTTTTTCTCCTTTTCAGCTCACAGTAACTTATAAGTGTAAAAATAATGGAATAGACTCTCGTCTAGTTGGGGAGTAGACATTGTTTCCGGCCTGTTCGTCTTCCATCCAATTGGCACCCCCTCATTAGCCACGTTCTGTGCAAGCATATGTATATCAGACCACGGAGTTGCCACATATAAACGAAATATTTTGTTATTAAAATATGTAGGAATCAATCGGGGCCTAAGCAAAACGACCTATATCTTTCTAGGTCTAACGCTGGCATTATTCTGCTAGGCCTAATACCTGTATAGTACTGCTTCGCGTAACGCTCGCTTGCATGTTCCTTCTCTTTAGGCCTAAAACTCGCATTATGAGACCTAACGTTCGCACTATACTTTCACGTGCATCCAACCTTTCGTCAGCACTTTTTTCCAGGTCTTTTTTGCCGTTGCGCTTTTTTCCTAAGCGTTTCTTTCTGTTTACAACAAAAACTAAATCTTCCCAAGAAGTTGCAACGCACAATTTGAGATCCCTGGACACCTTGGAGAGAGAGGAAAAGTCAAACTATTACCATTACGATTCAATCTACACTAACAATGCCCACAAAGGGAAATAAAAGAACTATATACTACTTTAGGAAAACATAACAAATACAGAGTTTAGAAAAAAGCAAATCGTTAGATCCAAAGTGGTGAAACTGCCTCGGAACACCATTTGTATGTTTCCTTATGTCTTAGGCGCACCAACTAAGGTGGGCATGCAGTTTAGCACACCATTGGGAGTCGAACCCATATTAAGGGCACATCATACGACTGCGTTACCACTATGCAATCATGGGGTAGTGAACCTGCATTTTCCCGAGGAATCCGAACCCAGGAGCTGGCTTAGGCCGTAAGTGGCCATAAGCGAAACAGATTTTAGCGACCCTAAAAAATGTTTTAACGTAATACAGCGACAAAGAAAAACTGACCGCATATTTAGAATTACAAAATAAAGTTCTTCACTTGTCCATACGCCAAAGGTAAAGAGAAGATAATGGAGTTAAATTAAAAATACAAATTTCTGAAAATAGTTAGCTAGGGATGTATCAATCATTTGGCATTTCTTACTTAACTTCGATGTCGTGGATAAATGAAAGGATTTTATTTATGTCTACTGCCGCATTATAAACACAAAGAAATACCAGTACAATGTAATTATAAATTTCTGCTTCTCAGAAATTTGTGATAGGTCCCTTTTTATTCGAAACCGGGGATATCTGTAGTGGCTGCAAGGCCACAACAATAAACATGACAAAGTGCATAATCTATTGATACTAACGCATTTGACTAATAACGTGTATATTTATTTTGGTCACTATTTTAGAAGCTTCATGAGCGTTATGTAAAATATAACGTCACACACAAAAGGTCAATTGATGAAATACTCTGGGAAGGTATATAAAGGCCGCTAAAAACTTATTTCTTGGTGCTTGTACTGCATTTTTTTAGCGGCCCTGGGCGGCCGCCCGGCTAGCATCCCCACAAAGCACTGCCCTATCCGATCCTTCAAAAGCGTAGGGAATCAACTCCCGGACTACAGTAAGAAATTAATCGGTGAGCTGGATTTTGTTTTCGCTCTCGTGAGTCGAAACAACGGTAAATGAACGCGCTACCACTGAGCATGACCCAACCCGGAAGGAAACGTTTGGGATAGAGATAAAAAGGGAATAGATGAAAACAACAATGGAGAATCGGGGAGGTTCAAAAATAGTCATAGAATTTTCCCTATCTTTTATGCAAGAAAGTTAACGTCAGCACATTATGTTTTTTTACATACTTTTATATGTTACTACAAACTTTTACAGATTTTAAAATGTTTTTTCAAACTTTTACATGTTTTTACATGTTTCAACGTGTTTCTACAAACTTTTACATGCTTTTACAAGCTAATTTATGTACTTTCTTTTAGTTCGTTGCAATATATTCATGTAACTGTGGGTAAAGTATCATATATTTAACAGCTTTGCCATTTTTTCTTATCCTATTGATCTTCATTTTAAGAAGGAAAATCGAAGCAAGTAATCTGTTTTATTTGTATTTCGTTGCTGCTGTAATTTAATCAAATTTATATTGACAACCACGATCGGTTTCACTGTAAAAAAATCTTTCATTTCAAATCGTAATCCATTTAGTTTAGTCTTGTTCGAAATTATTGATTTTATTTTTTGCCTTTTGAAACGAAACAGAAAAAAAAGACGTTCTTGGATATTCGACAGTTTTCATAAATAATTAATTAGTTTATAAAAGATTTCAAGAACGAAAAGAAAAACGCTGAGAAAGAACTTTGAAAACAAGGATAAAAACGAAAGGTATTTAAAAAAATTGTTGTCCAAATTAAATTTTCTTATTTTTTACATCAGGCAATTTTTTATGGTTACTTTTACTAAAAAAGTAAGAAATATATTTCTTAGATTATATTTTGTAAAAAATATTTTCTTCGATTATCAAATCGGCGTCTATATTTGGTTAAACATGTATATTATATGTATACATGTATACAATATATGTATATTAAACATGTATTGGATAATGTGCCAGGCTTAACGTAAAAATATGAAGAACGTTTAAAGCTCTCCATTGACTGAATTTCTATAAAATGGTTTAAATGAAACCCATTAATAACGGATCGTTAATGCATTCTTTTTTATTATTATAGTTATGATAATGGACGTTTAAAAGCAGCCAGGATAAATAAAAAATTTAAAAAGCAAAATTACTTGGCATGAGATTAACTGATATATTTTCAAAGCTTTTCTTGATTTTTTATACAAAATAACAAAAAATAAATAATTTTTAATTCCATTTCTTTCTACATGTTCCATCGAGTGAATAAACTGAATAAAATACTGACATGATAAAATTTATCGTGAGAAAATTACACACAGAATTACAGTCAAACCTGGTTATAGTAAGAACGTTCATAAGGAGAGAATGCTAAACATTCGTTTCTCTACCTTCAAAAGTCACAGAGCAAGACCCTTTATATCGAGGGATAACCTACTATAACGAGCAACATTTTAGCAAGTTTTTCCTTTAATTGGCGCAGATCGAATTTAAAAATCTATTTCCCTCCAACTTCTTGAAAAGAAAAAGAAATGAACTTTTTTTTTAAAGTTTTGATGTTATACATTCCTATTTATGGGAATATCTCCACTGAGGTACAAACTTCAAATAATCCTGAATTTGATAATGATAAATATATTGAAGACATATTTGTCGACTACATGCGTATGCAGAAAATTCATAAGGGGGGGGTTACGGGCTCAATGGAGAGGTTACAGGGCTATAAGTCCACATATTCATATCTATATATATACAAAATTTCATCATAGTGGGGGTTGTAACCCCATAAACACCCCCCTGCGTACGTCAGTGCCGTCGATCCATCACAAACATGCGAATGGCATTGGAATGTGGCCAAAATATGCAAATTCTGATATTTAAATACATAATATTAAATATACGTTAAATGACGATATTTGTTTTCGCTTTCCTGTGAGTCACCATCATTGTCATCTTCTTCTTCTTGTTCTTGTTTTCCTTGTTGTTGTTGTTGTTCTTCTCCTCCTCCTCTCTTGTTTTCATGATAACCTGGTTTAACGAGAACCCGGATATGACGACCAGAAATATCAGTGGTCCCTCCACGCTCGTTATAAACGGATTCGAATGTATTGCGAAACATTATACAAAAGTGGATATCTAATATGTTTAATGATACTTGTGTAAAAATACCTTTACTAGTCGATTTTTTTTTATTTTATGAACCATCAATATTCTTTTGATGTGAAGAATTGAAATTTATTTCCCATTTCCTAAAAATGCAAACGTTTGAAATAGTTCAACTTCCAGAATGAAATACGTGAATAGCTCAGAAAATAATTCCCGTTTGGTTAAAAATTTAACAAAAAATTTGAATTTTTCTACTTTTATTTTTTATTTTGGTGCAATTTAAATTATTTTGCTAGTAGTCATCGCTCATATTTAGAAGTTTTTGTGTCGTCCAATGAGTTTTTGCATATCTAATCCATAGATTTTGCATATCTAATCCATAGATTTTGCTTCTCCGTCCATCGAAAGCTTTTTTAACTGAAACTTTCATTACTTTGTGACTTTCAAAAAATTTAAAACCCGTCTCGAAATTTTTTTAATGCAATGTTTCCTGACAATTTTATGGAATGGCAAATGAGAAATTTTCGAAAATTTTTCATTCGTTTTTTAGCTGCAAAAGAAAAATCATACAAGATGGGTTCAACTGTTTCAAAAGTCGTGAAGAGTTAATGATGGTATGTTAAGCAAGATTTCAGTAGATTGGTAACAAAGCCTTACGACTTATGCATGTAAAAACTCATTGTATGACATGAAAAACTCCTAAATCGACGTATCAACGACAGAGAAAAAAGTAATTTAACATATGGCATAATGCGACATAAAATTTCAAAAACTATGAATGTTTTAAACCAAAAAGGTGCTATTCTCCGAATGATCCAGGCATGTTGAGAACATTTCAACAAAACTCTAAATAAAGTAAGTTTCAAAAAAATGTTTAACCGCATAATAAAACACGTTGTCTTCCAACGAACGCATATGTTATGATCGAATGCTTACACTATGTAAAATTAATGGACAGATTGACGTATTTTGCAATAAAATTAAATAATGTATTTTTACTCTTTAATTTGTTCGATATATTTATTAGTTAACGGAAATTTATATGTAAATTTTCTTTATTTGAAATGGGCTCCGATTCTAAAGAAAAGTGTTTGAGAAGCCGACTTAAAGTGGTATTCTGTTTTAGCTTATTTGGTATAAATTATCGAATGTTCATTAAAGGTTCTCAAGAGAATGTGTGTTGGCTGTTTATTAAAATTTTCACTAAGATAAAACTAGCAAAATCTTCGCAAAATTTTTCACATTGCCTTGTAATATATTTCCATTTTCTTTTTAATATATCTCTCAAATAAATTGAAGAATAATCGAAGCCACGCAAAACCACATTGGAGATTTATATTATATTTTAGAAATATGAACATAATTTTTATGAAGCTGTGTATTTAGTTTTCAAAATAATATTTTATATATATCTTTGCAAGTGGTAATGGAAATCGATTGACTTCGCACCACAATCCAGATTTATAAAAACCGACTCAAAGTCCTTCTACGTACAATTACTAAATTTCAAATAGTTTACTTTTATGAAAATCGATATAATAAACCACTACGCTTACATGAGCAGAAACAAGAATTGATTTTTGTGAGCATAATAAAAATAAGTTTGGTTTCATCACTACTTTTCATTGAACAATGGATTATTTTTATCGTCATTATTAATATTTTAATGCTCATTATTTCATGATATCAGCAAGTACTTTTTAATTAAGAAAGATAGTATTTTATCCTTATCATTAATAAATGTACAGGAGAAAGAGAGAGAGAGAGAGAGAGAGAGATTTATAATAGTAATCTTTTAAGATTATTATACTAAGATAGTTGGATTTTTAAATGCGTAATGATGTAATGATGAAGAACAGGAAATATCCAGTGAAAGCGAGACACACAAAGGATCCAATTGTCTCACTGAGAGGATTTTATCTAGTACTGAAACTCAAATCATTAATACGACGACATTAAGAGCATTTTCAGAATGGGATCACGTGACGATTGTTGACTAATCACGAGCCTGGCCTTTTGGAAGGCGGACAGATGTCAGACTATTGGCTTACTGTTTCTTTCTCCTGCCTTGCGTCAGCGATTCGCCATTTTGGATTTCGGGCAGCCATTTTGAAATTAGAAAAGAGCTAGCCTCGTTCCTTTTGTTACTATCGCCCTAGGGATTGGGTTGTTCTTAATTGGACTTTCGGTTAAAAATGGTCCAGGGGATCAAAGGATTGTGGTTAAAATGCGCCTAAAGAGAATAAACTGAGCCTTTAGTGACATGTTGATTACGGCGTTTTTCCCAGGAGGGCAATATTTGTTCACTACGTTCTCATGAATAGGTTACGTATTATTTAAAGAAATATCCTGCTCTGCTTCGGGCGCATTTGCGGCAAATTTATTTTGTATTTTGGAAGAAAATATATTGCAAGTTTTACTTCTATTGCCCCTTAATATAATCTACGGAAAATGTTATACTTCTTCTTCAGAAACAAATTTTACGCGTGCAGATGGCAAAAAATAGCTATAAAAAGCTTTACGAATATAATATTGGCAATGTTGTTTTCTAAATGCACCTCGTGCGCATTTAGTTTGGAAGAGATATTTTATAATAAGCTCAGCTTTGAAAATTCTAATCAAATATGAAGATCGTTGTCGTGCTTGAAAATGCTCTCTTTTTAATCTGTGCTTATTTTAATCATAATTAACGGAATATTAATTTTCATTCAATTTATTAACATCAATTTTCGTTTATTAGAAATATGGATATATAAGGATATATGGCGAAGTAACTTTAATAGGTGCATGGAAATTCATTGGTGGACTATTTACATTTCCATCTAGTGTATATATTATATAGTCACATTTAGTTCATAGGGTCTAACACTTTTTAAATTGAGAAAAGTGTTCACATACCAGATTCATACTATGGTCCGGAACTCACTTAAGTCAGTTGATCTCATTTTATATTCTTTATTCATTATTTTTAAGGTATACAATGGTAATGGAGAAATCTCCATTTAGGTTTGTATTTTAAACAAAACAGTAAAATGAAAAAGGGTTAATATTTAAATTATTTATAAGATTTTATTTTGAGAGTGTTTACGATGAGTAATTAATTATTAAAGATTTCAATACCGGCTGTACTTAACTGTGAAATAATGGACGTGTTGAAATATAAAATACTGACAATACTCATAGCCAAAATAGTAAAACTATGGAATTTTTATTATGAACATTTTTTATATAAATAGCACTGAAAACGTTGGAAAAACGAAATAACGAAAACATGGAAACACCAAAAAATGAAAATGTTTAAATATGCAGTACTAGAATTTTGAAAGACGAATTTATAAAAATGTTTAAATAAGTACTGAAGGTATTTGAGGGATGAAATAGTAAAAGTATGGAAACGAATTGTAAAATACTGATAGTTTTAAAATATAAAATACTGAAAGTGTTGAAATATAAAGTACTGCAAGCGTTGTAATAAAAAATACTGAAAACGTCGGAATACTATATATTCAAATGGCTTGAATATAAAATACT
The DNA here is from genome assembly GCA_006491805.2 of Dysdera silvatica. NCBI lineage: Eukaryota > Metazoa > Arthropoda > Arachnida > Araneae > Dysderidae > Dysdera > Dysdera silvatica. Next base: position 61,657,616 of record QLNU02003225.1, on the reverse strand, counting down.
GTGAATGTCAAAAGGTACAAAATATCAAAATCTATGCTTTTATATTAATTAGTGAATATATAAAATTAATTATCTAATGAATTCCCTTGCGAACATACTCTCCACCGTATGATAAAAGTAATAATATAAACTAAGTTAAAGTCGCATCAGCCATGTCTCAATGAATTAGGGCGCAGAACATTTAGAAAGAAAACTGATGGTCGATGGATCGGGGTCATTTTGGGACATAGCCATTTTCATTTAGCAAGTAGTTTGGTTTGAGCAAGAAAACCACGAATGTATGGATTTAATTACTTTAAATAATTCCCCTTCCCCACAAAATAAACCATTCCGCGTTCATAATATAATATCCGCTGTATAATATAAAAATAAAAATAAATGCTTTAATTCATTGAAATAAATAATAAATACACGTAAAATATAATTAAACTTATAAAATAAACGTCCACTTACAATATTTAAAGAACTATCTTCAAAGCCATGTATGATTTACAGTATTTTGAGAAAAAAATATAATTAAGTATAATTTTAAGTATTGTTTTTTAAGCAGTATGTAATTTTAATCTAGTGCAAATGCGCAGCAAAAGTTCCGTATATCGAAATTATCTATCTATACACACACACACACGTACACACATATATATATATAAGTTTGAATTTTAAAATTCATTGATTTGAAGCTCCCCGTCATTGTAGAGAAAAACTGTTGATATATATTGAAGTTTCTCTATATCGAAGTGTCTGTGTACCGAAGTTTCTCAATATTGAATTTTTATAAGGCGAAGTTCGATTTCAATATATGTGGGTCCTACTGTATATAAACTCAGAATAAGAAACAACCTTCTTGCACTGTCTTGATAACAAGCTGGTATGTAGCACGAGGAATTGTTGTGTGAGCTGTATTGGTTCCAGGGACGATAATACTCTGTATTATCGCTATAGGAACTCAACGTAGAGCACTTTGTTTTATGCCTGTTCTTTTCCCCATCTCCAAAAGTAAAAAAATTTCGTGATAATAGTTTAATTCCACTTGAAATTTCTACGAAGTGCACAGTAATAAACCATCTTGTGTCCAAAACATTTAAGACGTATAGTTGGCTTGAACAGAAAAAAAAAATGTAATCTAGGTCTAGATGGAACCCTCAAGGAAAGGGAAAGAGAGGAAGATCAAAAAGCACGTGAAGGAGAACAGTAGAAAACAAAATTAAAGGGGACAAAAGATAGGGCGAGCTAAATAGGCTGGCGAAATACCAAGATAAATGGAGATCTTCTGAAAAGGTTTTACGGCCCCTAGAGATCAATGGAAGAAGAATAAACTGCTTTAATTCCTAATATTTGTTTTTTGTAGGAGAGACTTGAACTAGAGCGCACTTTTTATTTTATCTTCTAATTTTAGTTGGGTACCACTTTTTTCAACAGTTTAATTTTTTTTGTGTACTGGTTTGTTTATCGCTTTTTGCGCCAGTTTTCACCAGTGTAACAGGATGGGAATTAAAGTCAAACTTTTAATGAAAACAGGAAAAAATTTGGCTATAAATTAGCTTTTGAAAGTTAAGGCCCTGAATGAGAAAATTACTCATTCCAGAAAAAGTTTCCTTTGCGTTCCATTAGTTAATTAGATAATTTAATTAAGTCTAACCATTGGTGCATCGTTAACGAATTTTATTACTTCAGGAAGATCCACTTAGAAAATTCTTAGGGTGATAAATTGGTTCGTGCAGAACGCCCACATGTATGCTCAAATTGTTTTTACAGATGAACGACTTTTATAGAATGTTCTAATCAAAGATCCAAGAGTAAGAGCCAGTAGTTTATCATTATTGTATATCATTCATTCATACATGTAAATAAACTGATTGATTGATAAGTGCATCAACATCAACAATTCTCAATCTACTACAGGATGGAAGTCTTTCTGTCATTAAACAACACCTAATGTGATGAAAGAAATACAAAGGATTTGGCCGCAAACTCACCACGATGGTCAGACGTGTTGGCAAGCTGGACTTGACCTGTGTGGTAGTTCAATGAGCAATCCGAACCTCAGCCCCGCTGATAAACAAAATTCTGCAGTAGGACTGGTTATGTCACCTTCCCAGTCACTATCCGAGCTTTTAGCTGCTGTTAATTTAGGGTCAAACAGGAACCGTTATTCTCAGGAATTGATGGTTGCGACGTGAGCATGTGGGTAAGGAGACGGATAAGTAAGTAAGTAAATACGTGAGTATATAATATAAGAGAGCTAAGAAGAGAGAAAACGTGCATACATACATATATATATATATTTATTTATTTATAATGAACTAGGGATTCAAAATCATGAGGTGGGGCTCAAGTATCTATATGACAGACTATGCGATAGAGAGTTGTATAGACAATGTGTCTTACCGTCCAATGGGAGAGCTGAGCCCTGTTGCCTACGCCACAGATAACATTATGTAAAATGGAAGTAAAACGACTCACTGTGCTGAATATATCACAATCGTAAAATAACACAATGGGCACAGTTTTTGAAAACTGTGCCCATTGTGTTATTTTGCGATTGTGATTATGTAAAATACATTAAAGTAACAACGTCGTTAAGCGTAGTTTTTCATATTTGGTCTAGCGTTTCCACGTATTTCGGATAGACTTTGCATTTCCTCCTCAGAAATCATTGTTGGAGAGAATTCATTGTGAATACGAAAATGTTGACATTTTATGCTACCATTTATTGTCAATGGCAGCACTACCAATCGACAGATTGTGATGGAAAATTTTTAAGAACCGTCAATTTCATTTCATGACTGAAGTAGGGATGGACTATAATAATTTAAAGTTTTCGGAGCCTTCTATTATTGGTAAAATTAAATTCCTCTTAGAGGTAGTGGACCCAGAGAAATTTTCATATTTGTGAAGAGTCAAACAATATTGTTGATGATATAAGCTCGTGTTTGTAAAAATTGCAACACCATGAAGGACTCGTCCGAATTGAATGAAATTTAATGTACAAACGACCTGTGTTGATACAAATAAACGATTAAAATTACAAAGCAAAAAAATAATATTACATGTCGAAAATCAGTATTTGGTGAAGCCACCACGCGCTGCAATAAGTGATGCTATACGACGTGGCATGGAATCAAACAGATGTTGAATGTGTGCCTGAGGAAGAGCATTCCAGATTGCTTGTATGCGACCCCAAAGTTCATCTGTAGTAGCTATGGGACGAGGATCACGAGCGAGACGCCGACCAACGAAATCCCACACATGTTCAATCGGCGACATATCCGGCGAATAGGCAGGCCAAGGAAGAAGCTGTATCTGTTGTGATGAAAAGAAGTCTTGAACATTCCTGGCAATATGTGGGCGGGCATTGTCCTGTTGAAATACAGCTCCGGGAATGCCTTGAAGGAAGGGAACAACTTCGGGCTCCAGAACTTCATTGATGTACCGGTTGCTGTTAAGATTACCCACAATTCGTAGCAGCTGAGATCGTCCATGATACGCAATCGCACCCCAGACCATAACGCTGGGGGTTCGTCCACTATGACGTTGGATAACGCACTCCGGAAGGTGGCGTTCACCGGTATAGCGTCTAACACGGATGCGGCCATCACTGTACCCCAAATTAAAGCGGGATTCATCAGAAAACACCACTTGTTGCCAATCAGCACGCCAGTCTCTATGTCCATGAGCCCATTGTAGCCGCAGGCGCCGATGGTTTTGCGTCAGGAGGATCCTGTATAAAGGAACTCTTGCACGCAGTCCACGGTGCAGTAGACGCCGACGAATTGATGAAGCACACAATGATACACCTGTAGCAGTGCACCAACATTCTGCCAACTGTCCAGATGAAGCAAAACGGTCCGTCACCGCCATGCGGACCAGGTGTCTATCATCCCGTGCTGACGTCACCTTTCGGCGTCCACTCCCGGATTTCCGAGTTGTCTGGTTCTCTTGAACCCACTGCTTCCACACTCGCATCACTGTGCTGCTGTTACGCCCCATACGAGCTGCTATTGCACGATAAGAAAACCCTCCTTCACGAAGGCCGATCATTCGTCCCCGTTCAAACTCCGTAACTTGCTGAAATGTCGCCCTCTTTCGTCGTAGAGGCATAGTGACGTCTCATGTAACGTTTACCACTAGCAGATAACCATACACGCCCCGCTACAGCCCTCTATTTATACGGATCCATCAGCAGTTCAGAGGGCGCTGCTCAGCCCATGCATACGCAGTGACTCTGAAATTCTAATCATTTGAATAGCATACCCTAATTTGCATTTCCTGAAAGTTTCAGCTCAATCACATGATTCCTTCATGGTGTTGCAATTTTTACAAACATACATCGTATGAAAGTATATATCACCTTCTAGCTTCAGCACTGCGTGGATGGTTCTATTAAATCATTTACAGTGGTACTCCAATCCCCTATTTTGATTTTTCATTCATTTCCTGCTTCAAAGTAACTCCCGATAATTGATTGCTGTGGACAACAAATAATAGTAGCTTGAACTGACAACACTCTGTGTTCATTATAAGTTCTCTGCAGTTTATTCCTTACAAGGGACAACGGCATTTTTCTGAAACGCTTCGAAACGCCCATCCAAACTAGAAAACTACACTTAATAGCATTGCTACTAATATGTTTACATATTGATTAAAATCAATCGCATTTATCTGCTAATTATATAAGTAATCAAAAGAAAGACATATCTGTTTAAATCAATAATAATTGCATAAAAGCATGAATATTTCTATTTCAGTGAATGAAAGAAAAGTCTCCTATATTTGAATGAAGACCGTCTGTACATGAACGAATGAAATTTTTATGGGAATGAACATACGGAATAATATCCTTTCTTTTTATGCTTGAATGGATATTATCCACTTGTTCGCTGGAATGAAAAATTTTCTTTGTTTGAATAAATGATTCATTTCTATTTATCGTTTCTTCGATAAATAGAAAGCCACACGAGCCAAAAGATCATGAGTGCCACGAAACAGTAATGAATTTGGGGTTAAGGTCATGAATTCACAGAAAAGTGGACATAAACAATTGATATGATTTATCGATTCTTTTGCAGCCATTCGATTTTTTAATCGATTTATCATAATATTAGGGCTCCTGCACTTTTTTTGTTAGAAATTGAGCCCTGTCTTAAATAAAAGAATACATCTTTTTAATTTAAACTTTTAGACATACAGTGTGTTTCTTCTTAACCGGCCATAATAGGAGTCGAGCAAGTTCATTCAAAAATTGAGCTGTTCACAACAAAATAGTGATCAAATTGAAGCATGATGAAAAATCCACAATTAATCAATTTTAAAGTGACATATTTATCATTTAAACAGGAAAAGATATGAAGTAAATATATTTATATATATATAGTCTAATCATATTTTCAAATAAAAAACTGTTGCATCCGTTATAGATAACTCGGTATAAGTGTAACAGTTTTTAACAAACAACAATGTGAAATAACAAATAATAACAGTGTATTTATGAAATAAAAAAATTCAAATTTTAAAATGCAGACATATCAGGAGCAATTTGTGTGCTAATGGATGAGCGCTTATAACAAATGATGGGTAGTAATAGTATCATTTTTCGGGTTAGGAAAAAGAATGATATTTTTGATTTAAATTTGTGTACGATATTGTTGTGAATTATTTTTTTATGAAGAATTTTTATTTATCGCAGGAATCCCTGAATGCAGGTTGAAAATAGATTATTATTAGATTATTAAATACATGTGCAGATGGTTTGAGCTTTCAAACTCCTAGGTTTTTCTAAGTTTTCTTTCAAATTTAATGTTTAAAGGTTTCAATCTCGTATGTATATCGCATAATACATTTTCGAAAACACACTTTGCCCTCTCTAAACTTAGACAAAATTCTACGAAAAAGAATGAAAAAATTTTTATGGAAAGAGAACGGAATCTTATAGGTAAACAAAAAATTTTGTTATAGGTGACATCTTAGCTTTTTGGCTTCCCTAGCGCTTAATGGAAGTCTACGGTACGAACATCTAAAGGCACTTTGATTTTAGCAAATTTTTGCAGTTGTGATGCTGTTAAGATGCGCTAGAGATATCAAGATAAATCCGTATTCGGGATTCTGTTTTTATTTCCAGATTCCAATCTCTGCGTTTTTTTCCAAAAAGTTTCAGAGCGAAGCGACGAGCGAGGGAAAGCGCGATTTTCTCACGGGATCAAGACGAGAAACTGGTGAAGACTGGGAATACTGATAGAAAAAGGATAAAATCCGGCCTGGTTTGTTTTATTTTTATTGTGTGATGCTAAAGTTATCAGATCAACAAAGAAAAGTATTCGGAGGAAAAATACTGGCAATGTCATGTGTGAATGGCGTTGAAAGATTATAAAAGTGTTAGCCCACAATATTTTTGGTTTTGGTCCGTTGTCGGAAGATGAAATCCTCTCTCCCACTCTCGTCTTGAAAACACCGGCTCTTAGCAGCTTGGTTGAGATTTCCCAACACTTACAGAAATTGCTTTTTTCGCACTCACCCACTGTCGGGGTTAAGCATAAAGAAGATATATTTTTGGATTATCTTCCTTCTAGAACAGATTCAATTACAGGATATTATTGGAGTGTATTGAAAAGAAAATGGCCGCTCTGATAAAATACCAATAAAGTAATGTTTATTTCATTGACATAATAAGACTATTCTAGAAATAATATGTAATTCCTCGCTACGTGTGATCTTTTTTATTTTGTGTTTTACATCTAATAAATACATTGCTGTTCTATTTCTTGTTATATGCAATACGATAATTTGTCAAATAGGTTTCAATGTTGTTCTTTTCCGTTACGAATTTGATAAATTGCTAGTAAAGAAAAAAATGATTTCATGGTTCCTGGTGGGAATAGAGCCCACGACCTCTTGGTGTCCGGACAAGGGCTCTTAAAATTGAGCGGTATACTGGCATTATGCCAGTATTATTGCTTAATGTTCTTTTTCGTCAGATCTTAATTTCTTAAGGCTTTTCGTATTTTTCGAAGTGGCCACTCATTAGTCAATGACCCTAATTACAGCATGATTCCCACCTTGCTACAAAAAACCTTTTGTTTGTCCTCAATAACTTTTCCCCCTACATACAAATTTTCTAACTTATTCTTCCCTCTTCTTAATTTTTTTACAATCTTCATTACTGGCTCTAATTTTTTAGTTTTATTTTACCACACTTTTTTTTTTCAATTTTAATTTTTAATTTTGTTTTTTCCTTTTAATAGTTTTCCTTATAAATTCGTCTTGCAATTATTATATTCTATTCCTCTTATTTTAGTCCTAATTCTCTAATTTTTTCAAATTTTCTTCATATTCAACCTTAAATTTATTCCTAATCAGTTTCTCTTTCTTTTCCTAGCCAATAGATGGCGACATTCGTCCATTAAAACAATTCTTTTTCCTCATCAATTTTTCAGTTCTAGCTTCTATCTCTCCAACTGTTTGCACGTATTTGTTCTGAAGAAGAGGGATACATCCTTCGAAACAACTATAAACGAATTTTGAATATAAAATTGTGATTGATGGTGTATTTACTAATAAATTGGACACGGTACTTGGCAAGGAATCCCGCGTCAACCGTCCTCCAAATTTATGAATAAATAACATACCAGGTAACAGTCTGCATACAGGCTAGACGTGGATTAACACCTTGTTGATTTGCACTTTGTATAGTTCATACTCTTGAATAAATCATCTAATTTTTCTGGAATAGTTAACACTTATTTTTCCGTGAAAAACGTGTGATTCACATCTACCAATTGTCTCAATTGTATAACTCCTTCTTGGTGCGTCGGTTTTTGGTGCCTTACTAGTTAAGATGATGAGATAAAGTGCAGATAGTTTAGTAGATATATTAGTGTAGATAGTTTAGCAGATATACTAGTGCAGATAGTTTAGTAGATATACTAGTGTAGATAGTTTAGTAGATATACTAATGTAGATAGCGGATATACATGAATTGTAAATAAGCAGATACGTATCCACACACTAATAAAAAAATATACTTTTCGCCTTGTTTCGCGAAAGTAAATTAGAAGTAAAAGCATTAGAGACTTCGTATCGTTGTTCTGCCCAACGAAGAGGTGTAAGTGCTTAGAATGTTGATAAATCATTTTGAAGCAGGGGTTGTTTAATGGTTATTTAACGCTAATTTGCCTAAACGGGGCAACATCGTAACCAGAAGAGGGTTGGCTGTCAAATTCCAACAACTAATTGCCGATAGCTCAACTAATTTGGAAACCGGCTTTTGTTTCGATCGGCTAGATAATGGATTCCCTAATTAGGGCTAGATAGAACGAGGGGAAGATGATAACAAATTTGGTATCTTTACAGAACCGAAACTGAAATTTATTTGCTTTTTCTTTTCAGTTATCTGGTTAGCAAATAATAATTGCAAGTCGCAGGTTCGTTTAAAGCAAAAATGTATGTAGTCTCTTTCTCACCTTCACTGTCATCACTTTCATAAGAAGAATAATGTTCTATTATTTTGCGCAGGTATTGAAAATTAGCATTCGCGCAAGAAACAAATTCTATATGTAAAGCGATGGCGCAGTAATATTCCTTTGTTTGGGTAATTTTTCCATGGTAACCGTTAAACAATAATAAAATAAGTATTTAGAAATATAGCGAGTGTTTTAGTGTGATTAAAGCAGGATATATGATGTTTTCTAGGGATAGGAGTGAGCTTGAAGTGAAAATCTTTAAAAAATTAGTTTCAAGAATTATAAGAAAAGTCATACACATGCATATAATTTATTTTCTGACTCAGTCTAACTTTCTACTTTTAAGAGTAGCAAAGATGCTTTTAAATGATCTTCATTTCTAAATGATTCTAAATTTCTAAAGATCTTCATTTCTAAATTTCTCTTCATTTCTTTCATTTCTAAATGATTCTAAATTTCTAAATGATCTTCATTTCTAAATTTCTCTTTATTTCTAAATTTCTCTTTATTTCTTTCATTTCTAAATGATCTTTATTTCTAAATGATCTTCATTTCTAAATGATCTTCATTTCTAAATGATCTTCATTTCTAAATGATCTTCATTTCTAAATGATCTTCATTTCTAAATGATCTTCATTTCTAATGATCTTCATTTAACTATTCAATATAAATAATCCCACAGTTTCGACGAATAAACTATGCCGAATTGCTATGCTGAATGAAGTACTTCATATGTAATAAAATCAAATAATATCCGAAGAGTGACCGGAACTTATCAAGCTGACATTTTGTCCCTTTTTTTCCCGGGCATCCGTCCACGGGCGTTGTTAGCGAGGAGAACAGGGGGACCCGTCCCCTTCAAAGTTGGTATTATAGCTCCATGTCCTCCGTAATTTCAAACAAAAATTTTATAATAGGTAACGCCGTTCAACATTTGAAATATATTTTTTTTTATATCTTTGTTTTTAATCTAAGGAGTGCGATTATATTTTTCGGCGTAGTGTCTTTAGTGCGATATAAAAATGTGTGCTGTGTCAATTATTTGATGTAATTATATCTTTTGCTGGATTGTATTATATAACTCTCTTTTCTGTATGCCAGCATATTATTATTTCAACTTTCAAACGGAACGTTTTTAATAACGTTACAACCACAACTGTAGAAATAGATAAAATTCAATTTTTATGGTGCAGTTAGATAAAATCATTAACACGATAATACTGCTGATAGCTATTTCGATAGCGTTAACCAGCTACCGTCGTCAGAGCGAATGGCGGCTTCTGTTTATGTCCGTGCTGTTGGTCGGTGTTGCCATCACGTCGGTTGGAAACTTGATTGGGCGGAGGAGTAAAGCGTATTTGTGGAGACGTCTTCAGCCGTGAGACCCAAAAGGTTTTTCCAAGTGGATGATATAGAGTTACTAAGGAGTTGATCATTAACTGCAACATTGATGTTTGATAGAATGTGAAATGCCTCAAAGAAACTGAGATCAAGTGTTGAGTTGACTTTTTTATTAATACGTGCATTGGAGAATAGAAACTGATGTCCGAATTCCCATGAATGTTTTGCCAGAGCCGATTTATGAAATTCTTGCTTTCTGACATAAGCTTCGTGTTCATTTAATCTGAGGCGCAGTGCTATTCGTGTTTGACCGATATAAATTTGGCCACACTGGCACGGAATGGAATATATGCCGCAGCTGTCAGAATCCGGGATGGTATCCTTAAGATGAGAAAAGCCTATTTTGTTGATCGGAGTGAAGGTCCAACCAACGTGGATCAACATCAAAGAAAACTGTTTTTTTTTAATTCTCAGCATACAACGAAACGATTCAGTTTCAGTTGTCTTGTATGGATGCATAAATCATTATTTTACATCATTATTCTCATCCGAAATGACATAAAATATAACTTACCTAAAAATATACTTTATAAATAAACATTTCACCATCCAAAAAATGTTCGGTCTGTATGCAACTTTCTTTTAACAAAGAGTTTGTGTGCAAACTATCTTTGAATGTTGCCTTCCAGATTTTTTTCCATTATAGAGACAAATATGGTGAGATAAATTGCGTTCATTTTTTTCAACAAAAAAAAACAAAAACAAAAACAAAAAACGCGAATTCAGTTTTGCGTCTCCTTTCTGTGTGACTGAGATTATTTATGTAATATTTAATTAAAGTTGAAAAAATTTAGGTAGTTTAAGGAAGAGTTCTAGTTCTTGGATAAATTTTTTATTATTAAACTTTAGGGCGGCACTTTAAGTTGAAATATAAATTACTAAATTTATACTATATTCATTATATATATAGATATTTTATGCAATAAGGAAGAAGGCGATATTTTTTAGGAAATATTTTCTTAATTTTCCTCAAAACTAGATGCTAAAATATTTACAAGAAAAATCGTAGCAGAATGATTGTTGATTATACAATAATTTTTGCCACCCACGTATTAATTAGCTCAAACTAGAGCTTATGTAATTTTGGAGAAAAAGAGACGCTTTCCCCATCCTGGATTCGAACCAGGGTCCCTCCGTTTAGCCCGGAGTGTCTTGGACCGCTAGACGAATGAGGACAGGAAACAACGCTCTCTTTCTCCGTATGTAAAGATGTTAAGGTATTATTACCCTCCGCAGGGATAACACAATTGCCAAATATGGTCAACACAAGAAAGCCTCCGGGGCGAGAATTTTGTGAGTTTTCGTGGGGGAATTTATTATACTATAATTTTTGCCACCCACGTATTAATTACAGCTCAAACTAGAGCTTATGTAATTTTGGAGAAAAAGAGACGCTTTCCCCATCCTGGATTCGAACCAGGGTCCCTCCGTTTAGCCCAGAGTGTTGATCTTTTACATTATAACTTCTAAAACTAATCACACTGACTGTTTTAAAATTGAAAACGAATAAAGAGTATAGCATTTTAAAGAAAGGGCGGGTTTTTTTTTAATTTTTGGAAACATATGTTTCCCAATTAAAGACATTAGGGGTATGATTCAAGCAGAATAGTCGAAAACGTACGAGCTGTCTGGAATATTAGTAGAGAATAAAATGACAAAAAAACTTAAAAGAAGGATATAAAAGGAAGATACTGAAAAAATAAGTTTTCGCAGGGCTTAATTTCTAACAATAAAAATGAAGGAGCCCTAATATTATGAAAGATCGATTAAATAATTGAATGGCTGCAAAAGAATCGATAAATCATATCAATTGTTTATGTCCATTTTTCTGGACAACAAAATGCATCATCTTAATCACAAATTCATTACCTTTTCGTGACAGCGTTTATTTATGGGCAACGTTTACTATTTAAATAATCGCCAAAAATTAAAAAGTATCTGAGCCGAGTTCCGGTGGACTCCCGCCCAATTTAAGCTCTGAGTTTTTGTATAACGTATGGATGCGAATATTAAACGTTAGAGGTAAGGAGGGTGGAGGGAATGATCTATGCGAAGGATATCCATGATTCCAACATCAAGAGGCAGAAAACATAGATCTAAGAAATGAAAACATTAAGAGCAATAGACAAAATGAGAAAAAGAAAATTTAGATTGTGGGTAGGGGCATGTCTTGATAGAAGTGACGAGAATCATTCACAACAAAGAGTTTGAAAAATGAAAAAATCAGTAGGAAAAGTATAGGAAGATCACAACAGAAGCAAACGCCATAAAGGATATAGCTAACCTTGGTTTGACATCCAATCATCCGATGTTCTAAACAGAAAAAGAATGGAGGGGTCGCTGTCATATAGCTTATCTCTAGGGATAGCAAAACAGCAAGAAAGAAGAAAATATATACTTAGGTAGCTTAAGGCAGACAATCAGTAACTTTAGTCTCCCATGTTAAATATATGTATGTGCTTAAAGTTGGACAATATCGCATATATATATATATATATAAACGACATTGTTATGCCAGAGGGGTAGTAGAAATATATATAGGAAATAATATTGAATCATAATTTCAGGTCACATCTCAGAAAGCTTGATTTATATTGATTGCGACGTTGTAATAATAATTGATTTTGCAATGAATGGCAGGAACGATTATAAATTGATTACAGTTCAGTTTATATATGAAATTATTAAATAATGTCAGTCATTCAATCAAATAAAGGAGCACATATTGAAACATAATCCAAAATAAGTATTGTTGATCAATTGAAATTGTATTATATTCACTTGTTGGAGTCTTGAAACTGAATAATTCTGTTGATTTTCAGTCGATTTCTGAATTATTCTAATTCTGCTGCGTCATTAATAACGTAAGTTCAATTGAATTGGTGTAGTGCGTTATTAATTGAAACGTAATTGATCAGAAATTTTGCATGCTATGCACTGCTTTTAATTACAGACCGTGGAGCTGAAAATTAAATTTCAGTAATTCCTCCAAAGACACTCGCTGAAAATCTATAAAATTTATATGTGAGCAGTTAGTTAATGCAAGCAATATGAACGTAATGCATGCAACGAAGCATGAAAATATACAGTGACTCACAGGATCGTTAACATCAGTCCACGACTTGTTTACACAAGGTTTCAAATTGAAGAATTTTGGTGCAAAAAATTTTACTACTAAATCTTACTCATTCAATAATCCATGGGAAAGCGTAAGTAAAAACAAAATAGTTCGAATAATACTGTATTTATCCTGGTACAAAGGAAAAATTTTCTTATGAATGAATTTGTGTTTTCAATGAAAAAACTGCTCAGTATTTTGTACTTTGTACTTACATTTTTCTCTCCTTTAGCTTTGATAACTGCTTTAATTTTTTAGGCATACTTGGAACTAAGTTCAGGTATTGCTCTAGTGTAATATATTTCTACCTTCACTTGACAAAAGGAGGAGTTGGCTCCCGAAACCTCATGTTTTTAAACCTTACGCCAGTGTCCAAAAAAAAAACTCTTACAGCTCAACCTTTCCAGGGCTCTGACCCAGAGGTGGCCTAAACCAGTTCTCTTGGTAGTAAAGTTAGTCATTGATTGTTTCAATATTCCCCATAAATGCTCGATAGGATTGAAGTCTAAAGATTTCTGTGGCCATTCCATTATCTCAAACCCCTGAGTCGATGGCTACGATTTCGTCATTCTTGCTGTAGGTTTGAGGGCGTTATCTCGTTGGAAAACAACGTCTCAACAGTTATTCCCCCCCCATTCTTCCAAATTGGCTGCGCCTCGAAATTCCTATACAATTTCTTGCTGTTATGCGCCCCTCTATCCTCTCCAAAAAGCCAACATCATTTGCTACCATACAACCCCACATCATGATACTATCCTCGCGAAATTTTCTTGTAGGGAGTACGGTTCTTGAAATTAAAGGTTCATTTGATTGTCGCCATGTCCAAGTCCTACCAGCGGATCCAAGTTTGTTGACCTTGATTTCATCTGACTAAATTACTCTGGTCCACATTTTTTCTGTATAATTTTGTACTTTAGGTAAATTTTAAGTGTAAAGACATGTGATGGGCCGTAAGATAGGGTTTTTACACTTTCTCTCTTCGATGTAAACCTTCTTGTCGTAACGTTCGCCGTATAGTCTCAGCACTAACTGTTAGATTATTTTTTATCTAAATCTTATGATAGATCTGAATAGCATTGTCGAATTCACCAAAGCGAAGGGATTTCAGTATTCTGCATTTTGTGACTTCAGAGATTTTTTCAGCGGTCCTGGGCAATTTTTTCTTACTTTTTTGTCCTGCTAATTTTATTTAATTTTTAATTCTCTTTATTACTTCTATAGAACAATTAAACTTTTCTTTTGTTTTCCGATACGAGTCATTATTTCTTAAGGCTCTGATGATTTCTTTCTTTACTGTTTTCGACGAAATTCGCGTTGCATATATATATTGGAAATGATAAACAAAAATCTTTAAATTTTTACTTACCATTTTTTCTCCACTTTTAAGAAGCTGTAGAATAATTTCTTAGATGGACCGGAAACATGTGATGGCGATGGATTTTGGTCAAGGGTGAATGAATTCAAGTCAATTTAATTGCCATACTTGACAAGAAGGAACTGACAAATTTGTTCACAAGATTCTTTTTCCTTTGTATTAAAATAAATACAATACTTTTATAAATATTTTGTTTTTAATTATGTGTTATGTTTTCCCATAGATTACTGAAGAAGAAATATATAGAAGTAATTCTTTTTTTTCATTAAAAGTCTTTAATTTGAGGCCTGGTGTAAACAAATCGTAGACTGAGATCAACGATTCTGTGAGTCAATGCATATTAGTTTCTAAACGTATAAGTATTTAATGAAAGCTGTCTACAGGTTTAAAATCTCCAATCAAAGCTCTATTATCCATACATGGAGATTATTTTTGACAAAAGTACTTCTTCAAACAAACTAAAAAGAAAACACCCTATTTCTTTGTTCCACTTTATGAAAAAAAAGGACGAAACCAGATATCTGAGGGAAAAAGTGATTCGCTAAATTTTACCAACGAAGAATTATTCTTTATTTCTTTGAGAGTTTATTTCCATTTCTATTTATTATTTAATCATAAATTTTGTGTTTTTTTGTGCAGAGATATATTAAAGTTACATCGGTTACGCATGATAAAAAGCATTTATTATATCGGTAGCTGATATTTCTATTCTATTTTAAGTATAATAAAAGAATAAGGTAATCCAAAAACACTGATTTGCATTTATATTAATGTTTACTAAAATATTAAATACTAAATGTTATGCACATCGATTTACTTACATATAAGACTTTAAATAATTATTATTATCTATTTTTAGCATCGTTAAGTTACACTCAGGAATGTATTTTCTATATAATTTTTTATAAGTAATGTACGAAATTAGTCATCGTTAAATGTTTCCATGAGGATTTCTTAATGTGTGGATTTATGCCAAAAACATCCCCGTTTGGAATAGAATTAGATGTGATTCCAACTTTTGGGTACTTGATTTCTTGTCCTGTGATTCTTATTCTGACAACACAGATTCTTATTCCGACAACACAGATTCTTATTCTGACCACACAGATTCTTATTCTGGCCACACGGATTCTTATTCTGACAACGCAGATTCTTATACTGATAACATAGATTCTTATTCTGACAACGCAAATTCCTATACTGACAATACAAATTCTTATTCTGACAACAGAGATTCCTATTCTGACAACAGAGATTCCTATTCCGACAACACAGATTCCTATTCCTGCAACACAGATTCCTATTCTGACAACACAGATTCCTATTCTGACAACACAGATTAAAATGAAAATATAATTAAAACAAGAAATAAAATTTACTACAACATTTATATTCGTCCAAAAGTTACTTGAAGTTCTATTTTTAAACAGCGTCTTAGACGCCCATTGACCCCTAACAATGTTATATCGACCACTTTGACGACCCTTGTTCTAGTGTAATGGAATGAATCATGAAAACGATGTGTCCGCGTCCTTATCTAACGATGACCGTTGAACATGGGTTTGAAATATCAGGTGTCCCATAAGTTCGTAAACATTTCAAAAATTGCTAAAAATTGAAGGAATTGATATATTTGAATGCGGTAATATTATTCTCATGAAGGAGGACTTTTTTCTTTTTTTTTGTAGAAATATGTCGAGTTCAAATTTTTGTGGATAGGGGGCGCTTCACATATTTAAATCACAGAATTCCGTGGAAAATTGCGTTTATTTATATTTTAGCCAATGTTTAAAAGCATGTCATGGCTATATGGGGTTAAGTGAAGTCCCAAGTATACCGTATAGTTCGTTCACGAAAAGTAGTCCGATGGTACCGTTAGAAAATAAGGGGAGCTGACGTCACAAAGGGCCTAGCCGATTACAGCAGAGGGAAGGACGTCATTTCAGAACTGGTTTTTAGCGAACGTTTGTCTGCGCCAAAAACCAGTTCTGAAATGACGTCCTCTACTGTAATCGGCTAGGTTGTTTGTGACGTCAGCTCATTATTGTTAGGCTTTCCTGATAAGACAGATTACTTTTAACGCAAAAACATTTTTTAGTCAATATGAGTGGTCATATCAATGAGGTTTGACTGTAATACAATTATATACTTATCGGGAAGTAACGGTTTCATTTAATGTTTTTGGTTGATAAACCAGATATGCATTTTTTATGCTTGCAAATATACTTGTAACCAAAATATACAACTTTAATATATTAAAAATATTTTGTATTAAGTTTTAATGTCGTTTTATTTATTATTTGAAAAAAAGCGTGAAAAAATGTATACATATGTGAATAGTTACCTTTATAAGCCTATAGATCAAGCTTTACGTGCTAAGATATTCCGGCTTTATATTTTATGCCACCAGATTGGGCATGCTTAGCAATTAATTTTAATTTTGTTGAGTGTACTTTTTTTCTGTGCTTTCGATTTTCTCCGTCGCCTGTCATCTTTGTGCTTCGTCGTAGCAATAGTTGTTGTTTCAGCAACTAAATCCAAAGAAGTTTGAAGAATTTTTAACAGATGACACTAAACCTTTATTAAAATCCATAATCCCTCTGGCTACTGCAGTTTTTACATGTTTCATCGATGCCTTTGTTGTTTTAGGACATCTTGTCCAAATTAAACTATGCAGAGATTCATTACAGTTTTGAGTTCGACCTTTTTACATCTTTTTAAAAGAGTTTGAGGTCAAACGCTGAAAAATTGGCATTACATTTTTCACAACTTCCCGTGGTAAAGGAGTTTTAATACCAACAGAATGTGGTACAGGTTACTGGTTTTCAGCTTCGGTACGATTGAAGAAGCACCAGGCATATTTACCTCTTGGACATTTCATAGGCAGTGGGGTTTTATTGGTGGATTTGCAATGAAGAAGAATTGCATAAATGTCATTTTTCATTTAACATCACCTTTATTTCAAATAATTGCATTTTAGTAATAATTTGTTATTTTTTTTATTGTCACATTTTTCAAGCTGCCAAATTTTCTTCCACCCAACGTTACACCTTTTGCCTTTTCAGTTTCTATCAATTTTCTCAAAGCTGTGCCCATTCGTTTTCCTACATGATTAATGCATTCTTCTTTTACAAGTTCAATACTAGGTCCATAGATTTGCATCTTTTGAAGAGTGTCAAATGACTTAGAATCGGCGTCTCCCAAGAACATTGTATAACGGAACTCTATATCTTCTGATCGCTTCCATAATTTAACGGCAGTTTCTACCTCCATTCCACATGACGATCCACTGTAATTTTGTTGACACACCGATTTGTGTCCTTCATACCATATATGAAATTCTGACGAATTGCTTCATAAATCTTTTGCGATAAAAGAGCAAAGCTGGCAAAATTTTGATAGCACTTCATAATCCAAAATAAAGCCTGTAAACACATCAATTACACAACCAGCACCAAAATTTGATGTATGACCACGTTTGTATCATGTTGCATCAAAGCTAACTGCAACGTCAGTGATATCAGTTGTTTAAGTGGTTTGATTCAAATGTTCATGTACTTTGCGTACTTTAGCTCTTCCTTTTCCTGATTTTCAAGGCACCTTGCTGTAGATTTTTCTACGACAGTCAATTGGCTTAATGTTTACAAATATTGAAAAAATTTCATGTCCAGCATGGCCTTTTCCAAGTTCTGTAAATTCCTGTAATATCCGCCTGTTGATATCAAACGCACCAATTTTATTCATTGAAGTAATCCGTGGGGATGAATTTTCCGTAAAATAAAAATCGCAGGCTGTACATTTCAATATGATATCTTGGGCATAACCATAGTTTTTGCCAAAATTAATAGTCAAATAACTTGCCTTGCAGTTTGAGCAAACTGTTTTGCTGAATAAGTTGGAAAATCGTTTCACTTGAATAATGATATAATCATTGTTTACGTCTCTTACTGGTTCCTTCGAAGGCGAAAAAACATCTTGAAAATATTCAATCTGTTTTGGGGAATTTCTTGGAAGTAGTTTTTGTCTTTTGAATTTCATTTACACTGATTTACTTGCAACTGATTTTCTTTTTTCTACCCATCACGAAATTACTTATTTATAAAGGCTGCTAAGTTAACATTTATATAAAAATAATATATACAATAATAAAATAATATATACACAATAAAAATAATATATACAATAATAAATACATACAATAATAAATAATATATACAATAATAAAATAATATATACAATAATAAATAATATTACATACAATAATATATATATATATATATATCATCATCATATTCAACCATTATCTATCCACTGCTGGATGAAGGTCTCTCCAAATGCTTTCCACACAAGTCTATCCTGGGCCATTCGTTTCCACGTCACCCCAACCTGTTTTCTTATTTCATCCACCCATCTAGTTTGAGGACGTTTTCTAGGTCTTCGGTGGTCTCTTGGAATCCAGTTCAGAATTTCTGTTGTCCATCGTTGATCAGTTCTTCTTGCAATATGCCCAGCCCATCGCCATTTCAGCCCTTTTACTTTAACAATGATGTCCTCTACTCTAGTTTGCTCTCTCACCCAAGTGTTCCTTTTTCGATCTCTCCTAGTTATTCCAAGCATGCACCTCTCCATGCTCCTTTGCGTTGTCTGTAACTTTCGTATTGCTCCAACTGTTAGACTCCATGTCTCTGATCCATAAGAGAGGACTGGCAATACACACTGGTTGAAGACTTTTCTTTTTAGACACAAAGGCAATTTCAGGATAAAACTGTTTCTTCCAAATGCACTCCAGCCAAGTTTAATACGTCTGTTGAGTTCTTTCATAATGTTGCCATCCATTGAAATCAGCTGGCCAAGGTAAATATATGAATCAGCAATTTCTAGCTCAATGTTGTCAACTTGTATTTTTGTTTCCTCTACAAAATTATTGAACATGATTTTAGTTTTTTGTAGGTTCATCTTCAGTCCAACTTCTTTACTTCTAGTTGAGAGCTCCTGTACCATGTCTTGGAGTTCTGATGGGTTCGTTGAAAAAATAACAATGTCATCAGCAAACCGCAGATGATTTAAATATTCACCATTTATTTTTATTCCCTTGTTATTCCAATTTATCAGCTGAAAAATCATCTGTAAAGCAGAAGTAAAAAGTTTTGGAGAAATGGTATCTCCCTGCCTCACCCCTTTGCCAAGTTTGATAGTTTTGGTATCTTTATGTAACCGAAATTTTGCACTTGCATTTTTATACACACCTTTTCACCTATGTCAATGTACACATCCTCAATGTCTGTTGACCTAAAGAGTTGATGACTGTTGATGTTTTATAGAGTCAAAGGCCTTAGAAGTCAACAATAAATGCAACACACAATGGAAGTTCATATTCATGCTCTTCACCACCTCTTAATACTCTAAATATGGTCCACTGTACTGTATCCACTTCTCGAAATCCAGCTTATTCTCTTGGTTACTGGCATCTACTTTTCTGCAGGCGATGTGTTAGCACTTTTGTGAAGATTTTATAAATAGCAGGTAACAAGCTAATTGGTCGGTAATTTTTTAAATCCTCTTTATCACCTTTTTTATGCAAAAGAATTACTGTTGCAGAATCCCATTGGTTTGGTATGTTACCGCTGTTAAGACATTTGGTAAAGAATTTTGCAAGTATGTCTTCTACATATTCTCCAGCTTCTTTTAGGATATCTAATGTAATACCATCATCACCAGGGGCTCTTCCTTTCTTCATACTTTTTATTGCAAATGAAACTTCTTCTTTTAAGATTTTAGGAGCTGTTCCTTCGACTATTGTGAAGGAATAGTTTCCTATATATATATATATATATATATATATATATATATATATATATATATATATATATATATATATATATATATATATATATATATATATATGTGTATATATATATATATATACATACAAATAAAGTAATATTTTCAAACGTTTTCAAAAAAGAAAGAAATAGTTCAGACTAACGCTTGGAAAACAAGACAAGTGATTTCACTGTAAACAAAAATAATACGTGAGTAAAGTTATTTACTTCCATTTGATGTCACGTTGCTTCTCTTCACTTCACTGCATTAAAAAATTATAAAAATTCAACCAAAACAGTAAAAAAGTTGCGGAAATTAATGTTGTCAATTATTTATAAAATGTTTTTTTCATGAAGCCCTTTTAAACGGACACGCCCCTTTTTGTTGATGTTTTCTCATGACGTCATTTTTAAAGTTTTAATTGAGATAGGACGAAAATGTTTTCACTAAAACATTTCTAAGGACTTGAATTTTTTTTTAGGATAAAAAAAATGCAATTTTGAAAATTATTCTGTCCCAGACCCCCTTAAAATTCATTAGACACCCAGATTACTCGTGTTAGTTAAAACTATGGTTCTAATTATAAAACCCTAGTTGTGTCTGAAGTGAGAAGCAGATGTTAAAGTTTTACTCAGCCAGTCCATAAAAGTACTCACATGGGCAATCTTGCGTAACAGTAAGGCGTTTGTGATCATGCGGTGATTTCGGATATGATTTCAGTCGGCACTCGGAATTTGTTAGGCTTGTAGTGAACTCCACAGACTTTAACGCCCTTGCCACTGAATCACGATATAACTTTTGTTTCATTTTTGGTAATCAACAACGTTACAAATTTGATTATATATTTATATTTTTATATTTTTAAGTTTGACAACAGTATTTTGTAAATATATTCTAGATTCTTAAGACAGAACAGGCTCTGGTTTTCCATCAACTAGTATGCACATTCGACCAGAGGCTCCTCCACAAAATGATGTACTAAATTATTTAACTTCATTATTGTGTCACTTGGCTTTCTTCAATTATTTAATAAATATCACATTTTAACTTGGATGAATTTCACTTGGATATATTTTTGAGTACAAGAATGGCAACACGCTACAGGTTCCTCTTTAGATTCGCACTTCGGGGTGCAATTCCTCAGACAAAAGAGGTTCCGTTTTCTCAGAAAACTGTGGGTCCTGTTAGAGTGGATGCCCTTGCGTCATAAATCACAATCAAGGCCTAGGATGACGTAGCAGTAACGCGTTCATCTATCATGCCGTTATCTAGGGTCCAATTCCGATGGTGCCCCAGACCGCCGCGTGCCCCTTTGCTTGAGTTTTACGGCGCAATGACAAGAAAAGTCATTCTGCGGCGAGACCTACAGTTTTCTGAGGAACCCGAACCTCTTAAGGGATCTAGGGATCTCATCCCCAGACTATGGTGAGCAGTTAGTCGGTAAGCGTTTTTTTTTTAAAGCAGTTGAGAGCCAAACACGAGATAATCGCACTACAGACAAACGCGTTACCACTGCGCCACCGCAGAGCGCCCTATTTCTGCCCACAGTATTCAAGTATTCGAATCTCTCTGCAGCAGAAGTTCGAATTCCAAAGAAAACTGTAGGTTCCAGCACAGTATAACCTTAGCTGCCCTTGCGCCGTAAAACATAATCGAATAAAATGTAAACAAATCGATCATATGGTTTTCTACATGTGCTGTCTTGAAAGACGTCATTGGAGATGACAAACGGTAGATCATGGTACCATAAGAGATTTACTGCATCACTACTATAATGCCACCTGAATATCTTTATTTTTATAAACCCTACTATGGCGTATAGGTGACGTTTTCCTCCGTCGTGCAGTTTAGAGCTCCTAGAATTCTAGGCGACACATCAGTGCCATTTTGTTGTACAATTCCGGTTTCATTTACCTTGGCAATAAAGGTTTTCCGCATTGGCGCAATGATCGCTATTTTGGCATAAAAATAATCAACAATCGATGATTATTCGATGAATGTAAACATTGGTGCAAGGGCAAATGGAGGGAGCTTCAAGTTTTCAACTGTAAGATAAAAGAGAAACGTATAGGGATTATCGAGCAGTAAATACTTAGAGAAAGCAAGCGCATGGAGTAACCGGGGTGAAAAAAAACAAGGATTGTCTCTTGCATAGTCAAAACGCTCAAGGGTGATCAAGAAGATATTATGGTTTATGTTTTTCTGGGTAGTTTTGTGTACCTCAGCTCTTGTGGACCATAGGTTGAATCATAGGCATGAGCAGAAAGTTCATAAAGGGGGGGTTTATATGCTCAATAGGCGGTTGCAGAGCTGCAACTCACATATTCCTATGTTAAATATACAAAATTTCATTGCAATGGTGGTTACAACCCCCATCAACACCCCTGCGTCGGCTAGTGGGTTGAATGATCGAGTCTGTGCTAGTGGGGTTGCTGTAATCAAGTTCACCTGAAAGGTCAGTATTGAAACTGATGATGTTTATTGAAGTATAATATTTGCCTTTAATTTGCGGGAGGCAACTGATACACCTAACAGGAAATACACAACACACTGAAACATCTAGCAGGAAATCCACATAACTGGAAAACTCATACACCTAATAGAACAATATGTAGTATTATACGGCTTTTGATGTTTTGAGGTAGATTTAAGAAGTAATATTTTTTGAATGAATGATGGGAATGATTTTTACACTCACTATTCTTTGCAGATGACCAAGCATTTTTCGCACAAGAAAAAGACGACATAGAGTATATGTTAAAAAATTGAACGAGAAAAATAGCAAAGAAGGAATTAAAATCAGCTTCAATAAAACTGAATATTTTGCAGTTGGGGAAATTCACATAGAGGAATTCGAGGTTATGGACAAAATAGTTGAAAGAATTTCTAAATTTAAATATTTGGGATCCATAATGGAAGAAGATGGAAGTAATTATCAGGACATTAAGAACAGAATCTATCTTGCTAGAAAGACAATTTGTAGTCTTCACGCAGTTATCTGGAACCAATGAATTTCCCTGAAAAAAAAAATTCAAATCAATTATTGAATGCATTATTATTTATTATTGAATTAATCATTGAATGCATGTCAGTAAAACCTGGGCCATAATAAATAAATTGGAGAAAAATATTAAGCAGTCGAGATGGACTTTTGGTGTAGGTGTTCCAAAA
Organism: Dysdera silvatica; assembly: GCA_006491805.2. Classification (NCBI taxonomy): domain Eukaryota; kingdom Metazoa; phylum Arthropoda; class Arachnida; order Araneae; family Dysderidae; genus Dysdera; species Dysdera silvatica. The sequence continues at coordinate 61,634,272 of QLNU02003225.1, read as the reverse complement.
AAAAACCAAAATTAGACAAAGTGAGAAATGGTACTATTTTAAAGTTAATGGAAAATAATAAAACCATGGAAGAAAAGTTCCAACAAAAAGCACTTTGATGGTTTGCACACGTAACGAGAACGAGTGATGAAAGATGGCTGATAAAGATTTTGCAGTATATGCCAGTGGGAAGAAGGAAAAGAGGAAGACCACGAAAAACATGAATGGCAGGAGTAAAAGAGGCAATGGAAAATGCAGATATTTGGAAGAACAGAGAACAACGGAAGAAATAATGCATTGCATGGTGGAGGATGCCCCCATTGGGAAAAAGCCCTGTAAATTGAACTGAAATTTTTTCCAATTTTTTTGCCAACTTTCGTCCCAGATTTTAATTAAATAAGATATTTGTGAGACTGAATTTAACAGGACATCAGCGATATACGGCTATTCTTCTTTAGAAAATGGCAATGTAATTCAGCAAACATAGAACAACTATCCAAGCATAAATTTACAGTACACTGTTAAAAATAATAGTTCAGGGTTGAACCAAAATGTGGTGATTTTCCAGCTTCATCCATTGTTAAGAACTACGTTTCACCACATTTTTGCTCCAGCTATGTTACCAATACTTGGCCGGAGGTTGAACCAAAATATGGATATACTTTCAATAACGAATAAGGCAACACTGAACCAAATTCATGGTTCCAGCTTGAACCAAATATACTGTTGTAGGTTAAACCAAATATGGCCAAAATTTCCCGGACACTGTATAACAATATAAAAACCTGTCTTGCACATGCTACTTATCAAGGGCGTATCGAGGAGTGCAGGAGTACCCATTGTTTTTCTTGGCTGCTATTGAAGCCACATCTACCCCATTTCATATACAGAGAGTACACATAATTTTTATTAATTACAGAACGATAGCAACCAAGTGAAATTGCAAAGGTTTTGTATTATGCCTAATATAAGCGTGTTAGCTATTAGTGAGATAAAACATCAACAAGTCATAGACATAGAAATTATCACATATATCATTGTAATTCATCAAAAATAAAGGGTATACATAGCATAAACCAATCAATTGCAATGATCTTAGCTTGTTGGATGATTGGAATGATCTTGGCACGTAAAAAAACTTTCGAATATCAATGAAGAACCGCAACGAATAGAGCTGTTTGCCACACGTGACTTCTCTCGCCTCAAGTGATTGGCTAGGAGGTGGAACGAAAATGTGGTTCGGTGTTTAACCATCTTTTAAAAAATACCATACTTTCACCAATAAGTGGTACTTTTGAATTTTCAAGTGTACCAAATTTTGGTGAAATGCCTGCATTTTCACCATGTTTTAGTAACAACTAATGCGGAAATTGTTAACAGTGTAGACAGTGTTTCGTATCCTGGCAATTACTACCATCATTCTGAAAGCAAAACGAGATCTCTCAGACTGTTAAATTTAAGCTTATTTGGTTTACATCACGACTGTGTTTTGGGATACTTGGGGCCGGATATTCTTCTTAATCCGACCACCGAATCGAGCTACATTTATACATAATGACGCTTACCAGCAGTCAAACACAAGCCAGATATCCCAAAGGCAGTAGCCTTAACCAGGGGCGTATCAATGCAAAACTTATTATGGGTGCACTTAAACAGATTTATAGAAGATTATGTGATTCGTCGTTAAAGAAAAATTGTCCTTAATATTCCACGTTTGGAAATTGATCCCACCCCTCACTTTGTTACGCCACTGGGCATGACCATGGAAAAAGGGCACCGTTCGTACAGAATATTAGGCACATGATAATAGTAAATTAAAAACTCAGTATAAAACTTTAAATATACTGGATACACTATATATATACGATATATTTACGATCTAAAGTAAGCAAATTATCTTTATAGTGATTATGATGATATTGAATATTTTGGAAATTGAAGACGAAGTTTTCATTCCTCTCAAATCGTGCATAGTATTCTAAACTATAATGGATTCATGAGAAAAACGAAGTTATCGATAGTTATTTTCATTGAAGACGTGCTCAGAAAATATATTGCGGTTATACGATGGCGGTCGTGAATGTGGAAATATATTTCTCTCGAAACCGGAAACTTAAGACACAAACCAACCAGCAGAAGAGCTCAGGTGCAGCAAAGGTAAAAAAACCAAATAAAGGGGAACCGACTGACGCGAAACAGCTGATGTTCGTTCCCCAGATTAAAATAAAGGAGAAAATAACAAAAGAAGTCACATTAACTCTTAATGCCCAGTAGGATAATTTTTGTTACTTGTTAAAGAGGTTTATATGTTATAAATAGTTAAGGTACTCTCGTGAAGGAATGAATAGAAGAATGTGAGGGTTAGAGAAAGAATATGTATAGAGAAAAAATAGCAATAATGGGAAAGGGTAGCGATTTTAGTTGTGGAAATTTATGTTACTTAGCTTTACTTTTAATGTCGCAAACATTTAGCAAGGTTCAAAAATTGATTTGATTAAAGAAACGGACATATAATTCTAGAATTATTCAATTTCAGGTCCATTACATCGATATTCTGGAAAGAAAAATTACGCCAACGCATTTTTTGTGTGTCGAAAAGGTAAATGAAAAATATAAGGTTGCATTATTATATCAAACGAAAATACAGACGCATGACAGCGAAAATCTAAATAAATATAAAAATATTTATACCTATCCTTTAATTCTCAGACTTTAGCCCATCAGATTCATTTGAAGCTATTTGTGTAGCTATTTGTGAAGCTATTATGTATTTATGTATTATAGTTTACCCAGCATTAGCTTGATGTAAATGAAAGGGTTGCTTATATTTATTTTTTGCATGCGGTTGTGCTTCATCAGTTTATAAAAGTTTAAATTTCTAAACATATCATTAATATATATATATATTTTTATAAAATATCAGATCGAATGTAACGAAGTAAAAATTGTAATTTAGGACATATTTGTGGCAATAAATTAAAAGCGGCGAATGTCCTGTTCTTAACTAATTGATCCATTATAAAATCTGTATCTTTTAAGTACAATTATTTATCAACATTTATTTTAAAAATAAAGAAACTGTCATCTGTTTCTTGTGGTCAGCTTTTATTTTCATCGGGAAATAATTTATTTTGACTGCGGCAGAATATTTTTACAAAAATGTAGATCAATCTTTTCATAAGTCATTTTGATTTCCATGGTTCACATATACAGGGTGTCCCGTCAATATCGTGTACATTTTAAACAGCAAGAATCCTTTCTCGGAAGATACAAAAATAATCTATGAATCATACCTCGACGACCCATAATTGTCAAGAAAAATGCGAAAAAAAAATATGACGTCACATCCGGTGCAGGGAAATTAAGCTGCATTGGAAATATAAACAGTACTTGATATGACATTAAGTTTCTGAACAGAGAAGGTCAAAAATAACAGCATGCATAATGAGGAACGCCTGTCCGTTCTATCAGTTGTACAGTTTCTAATGTTTCCAATACAAATTATTTTCCATGCACAAGATATGACATCATATTTTTCTTTCTCATTTTTCTCGAAAACTATGGGCAGTAGAGCATGGTTCCAGGGTCATTTTTATGTGCTCCGAATGAGGATTCTCGCTGTGCAGAGTTTATGCGATCTGATGGGACACCCTGTATATAACATTTAATTTACAAGGGAATTTATACTCATATATTCCAATTATAATGCCTGCCTTATTTAAAAGTTCTACGCTTAAATACAAGGATGAATAAGTGTATCAGATTAAAAGTGAATAAGTAAATTAAATAATTAAAAACAGATGTGATTAAAAGCAGTAATAAAAATGATAATTGTGTCTTTAGCACTTTGAAGATCATCTTGACCTTCTAATAAATATCACTGACATGAGTGATCAATATCATGATTTTGTGAAATGTCATCAAGCTCATTAATCATAGTAATTTCATCATATTCATGTCAAGAACATGTAGTGCGTGTAAATTTATGCCTAAGTAATGAAACAATGGTGAACGAAACGTGCTTAAAACGTGACTGTTAAACATAAGGGCTTTGTGCAGGGGCGGACTGTATCCTCTCAAAGGGCACATACCTTGGATTATCGGAAGGCGCGAGTCCTATCACTCGTGAGGGCGCAAGTCCTATCACTCATGAGGGCGCACTGGCCCAGGAGCCTGTTGCCCGACGGCCCAGTCCGCCCCTGGCTTTGTGTAGGGACTGATTATCCCAATGACGTAATCTCAAAATTGAATTAAAATAATTTTATTAACGTTTGAATAAGTGGCGTTCCTTTACGTTCTTCCCTTCAATTGCATACTTGAGTACTGTTTTCGCAAAAGCTCATTAGTTGATTCCCGAAATTCAAAGGAATACTTTATAAACTACAGAGTGTAATTTCTGTTACAGACAGAAAATAAAATGTTTAATTCATGTTCTAGTAATCGTAAATTCGAGGCTCAGCATCGAAGCTTCGAAGGAATGTAAAATTCAGTAACTGAAGAGGAACTGAACCTTTGGTGTTTTATATTTTAATCGAATTTTTCTCTTTCTTTTGTTTACATTTGGACGACGTAGAGTGCCGAAATACTTTTCTAATTTTATTTATTTAGATATTTATATTCTTTCATAAGGTTCCCTGCCATTGATATATTAATATATGAAAATAGTCAAGGAAAATATATGCATCAGCTTTTTCTAACAATATCTTTAGCCTGTATCTCTTGCTTTTTGTAATAAATGACTTTAATCTTTCATATATGCAAAGTAAGTGCCAATTCTGTACATGTTCATACACACACACACACACACACACACACACACACACATATATAATTTTTTGTCGCACATTTTTGGCGGAAACAGGCTTTGGGACGGGCAGAGAGAGCCATGTTCCCAAGCCTCTCACATCACTTCTACGTGCCATGTTCAGAAATCCTCTTGATAACGCGTGACACGTTTAGGATTATTGCTTTTTTTATTTCAATGTAGGTGTTTAATACTGGAGTATTTACAAAATTCGTCGTAAGCGTCTTTGGTACTATTCTACGCTGAGATGACTAACGAATGATCTTTTCCATACCCCATATATCTCGTACTTCATGTCTGAGATCTTGGTACTTGGTGATTTTCGTTGTGTAGGTTGTCTGTATGTTATTGGTGTTGGGTACTGCTATGTCGATTAAGTACGTGGTCTTATTCGATTTATCGACGAGGGTTATGTCAGGACGGTTATGTGGGACTGTCTTGTCTGTTATGATTGCTCTATCCCAGTAAAGCTTGTGTGTTTCGTTCTCATGCACGGTCTCTGGCTCATATTTGTAGTACGGGCATTTTTCTGTCAGAAAGCCAGCATTCGCTGCCAATTTCTGGTGGACTATTTTCGCTACTTGATCGTGTCTATGTTTGTAGTCTGACTGCGCAAGGATCTTGCATCCTGCCATCACGTGTTGGATTGTCTCCGATGCCGCATGACAGTGTCTGCATTTGTCGCTTTCTATGTCTTTTCTCTGGATGAATTTCTGATTGTTCCTTGTTGCGATCACTTGGTCTTGGATGGCTAGCATGAATCCTTCTGTCTCTGGCTGGAGAGTGCCTTTGGCCAGCCAAGAATTTGATGCCTTTTTGTCAACGTGTGGTTGTTGCAGGTCATTGTAGTGCCTGCCATGTAATGGTTTTCCGGCCCAAGTTCTCAGTTTCTGTTCGTTGGCTGTTTCGAGGACACGCTCTTCGGTACTACACAGGTTTAGTGGCGTGTAATTTGCATCTGCTTGTATTATGGCTTGGATGAGTGGCGATCGGGGACTCTTCAACTGGAAGTATTGCCTCATGCTCTGGATCTGCTTGTCATGTAAGTCTTTGAGGTCCGCTTGTCCGCGTCCTCCTTCTTCCCGGGGTAGTGTTTGCCGTTCAATTGCCGTTGCAGGGTGTAGTTGTCCGGCTCTTCTCTGGATGGTTCTCATTTTCCGCTGGAGTTGTTCTAGTTCAGTGTTGGACCATTTGATGATCCCGAAGGAGTAGGTGAGCACTGGTACCGCATATGCGTTAATTGCTTGCGTGGTGTTCTTCCCGCTCAGTTTCGTCTTCACAATGCTTCTAAGTCTTTCTTGGAATGCTTGCGTGAGCTGGACTTTGACTTTCTTGTGCTCCTGCTGCCGTTTTTGCATTATCCCTAGGTATTTGTAGGTTTCGCCCTCGTCCAAGGTCTTCAGTAGTCTCCCGTCTTCGAGTTCGATGCCTGGTAAATCTTCTTTGCTATTCTTCTGTATTTTGCACTTATCGAGGCCGAATTCCATTCCTATGTCCTTGGAGAATGTCTCTGTTATACTGATGAGTTGTCGGAGTTGGGTGATTGTTGGCGCGTATAGCTTGATGTCATCTACGTACATGAGGTGGGAGACTTTATGTAGGTTTCTCTTGTCTTTCTTCAGCATGTATCCGTATCTTGTACAGGATGTTGAGGCAGTGATGGATCGGTATTTCTCTGATCCTTCGGTAGGAGGTAAGTTATTCCCTTGCAGAGGAATTCAGGCATTTTGCTGGGGTCTTCAATTATCGCCGTAAGTTCCTTGGCTAATGGGCCATGGGCGCTGGTAAATTTCTTGTACCAGAAGTTGTGTATGCCGTCAATACCGGGTGCTTTCCAGTTGTGCGTACGTTGGATTACCTGCTGGAGTTCCTCTATCGTGATGCCCGTGTACTCCATCTCCTCTATTCCTCTCGTAGCCTCCATTTCTTGCTGAATCCAGGGGGCGCTTTTGTGCTGTACTTCATTGGACCATAGTGTCTTCCAGAAGGTCTCTATTTCTGCTGGCTTTGGGGCTTCGTACTTGTCTTTGTTCGCTGGGGTCTCTCGAAGCTTCCTGTAGAAGGCCTTCTGGTTTGCTTGGAATTGCATGTTCTGTTGTTTTTTGTTGGTATAGTCTTTGTATCTTCGGAGTCTTCTGGCGTATACACCCAGTTTTTGTTTGAGGGTATCCAGATATTCGCTGATGTGTTTATTGGGCTCTTCGTGTCTTGTATGAATCCTATTTCTCTTAAGGGCCATCTTCACTTTCCTCACTAATTTCTTACCCCTATTTCCCTGCATGTACTGGGTTATTCGCCCTATGCTGCTGCGGAGCTCTTCTATTCTTTTTTGCAGTCTCACTTGCCATGGTGGTTGGGCTTTGTTTCCTCTGTTACTTCGGCCTTCGTTCCTTACTTCGTACCCATTGGCGCGTGATGCCATGCATATATATACCCAAATGAACAAAAAAGCATGGAAAATTCTGAGATAAGAATAAGAATTTAAATAAATATAATTTTTTTTTAAATTCTCTGTTTTTTAGATATACAAAATTATATATATATATATATATCCATTAGAGTAGCAGACGTTCCCAAACTGTACTCCGCAAAACATCCTCAAGTGTTCCGCGAAAATATGATCACGCTATGCTTTATCGTTTTTTTAGATGACAAGAGACCCTTCTGGTTTCGCAACTGAAAAAAATGGTTTTAAATGCTATGTCTGCCTTGCAATATATTATAGATTTACAATACGTGGTTTGAATTCACTTTCAAATATTTTGCCCTACTTTATGTTTTTTAATTCTTATGTTTCCTTTATATATTTAAGTACATTCTTTATGTCTCCGAAATTTGGGGAGGAAGTAATATTTTGAACGAAATAAATCTCAGTGAATAATATTTGCAAATACTTAAAAATACCATATATGATAAATATTAGTTATGTGGATTAATATCTAATCTATGTAGCTACAAGGTGGAAATATCGTCGCCTTTATTCAAAAGAAACATATGTGCAAAACTAATATTTGAGACATATATTAATATAATTTATTATATATATATATTTTTAATATATTTTATTATATATATATTTTAATATATTTTAGTATATATATATATTTTAATGTATTTTATTATATATATATTTAAATATATTTTATTTTATATTAACTTATTTTATTTCATATTAATGTATTTTATATTAATGTGTTATACAGTGAATTCAAGATATATCGACGTCCGGCAAGTCGAATATTTGTATGTGTCGAAGATTTTACGCAGTTCCGGCCCCATCTATTAAAATTCAACGTAAATATTTTCCTTTAGTCGAAGTGGACATCCTTTAAGTCGAAATTCTCTTCACCCGCTGTAAGAGTTTTTAACCAATCAGAATCTTTCCAGCTCCCTGCTTGCATTTCCAAACGTGACTTTGCAAATAATAAAATGTTTGTGGTCGTTTGTTAGAGCGGTTAGTGAATACTGAGAGGTGTTTTGTTGTTTAAGCATAGTGTTTTAAGCAGTATAAACGAAAATATTCTAAATTTCAAACAAAACAGTGGATTTAACAAAAGATTTTGAGAAAAATCCAAACTTAAGGGAAAAGGATCCAGCAGAGAAATATGGCATTCCACCCAACATGCTATCAACCATTCTGATGAATAAAGAGCAAAATGAATAGATCTTGAAAAGACACGAGTGCAATGGTGATTCGAAATGTAAGAGACTAAAACTGTGTGCTTTTCCTGATATTGAATCTGCTTTTTTTTAAATGGTTTGAATCGTACAGGAGCCAGAACAGTAAAATTCCTCTTAGTGGTACGATGCTACATGTAAGAGTTATGGACTTTGAAAGTCTGTTGAAAGTGGAGGGCTTCAACGCAAGTGCAGGATGGCTTGAGAAATTCAAGACAAGGTACAATATTGTGTTTGGAACTTCACACGGTTTAGTACAAGATGTATCCAATGAAGACTGTGAAGAGCGAAGAGGTAAAATTTCGCGACGATGTATCTATCGCGCTACGGTATCTTGAAAGTAAAGATAACGTATACGAAATTTTGTTCGTGTTTTTACAAAAGGTAAATAATTTCATAAAATTAGAATTTCTTCAAAAACAATCCGATTTTTTGAGAAAACATAATTAATGTAAGTACCGTTTCCTGCGTTTAAAATATGGCTAGGTAATGCAAAAGTTGCATTGAGCAATAAATAATATAGTTCATAAAATGAATAACTTCTAATTCTTAATGTAATATTCTGCTTTTTGGAAACGAAGTTACTGTATAAAACGATAAGTAATTTACGTTTTATACAAGTCCAATCAACGACAAATGTTAAGTTGAACTTCCGATAACTCGACGTTTTAATCGGTCCCCAGGAATTCGACTTATGGCGAATTCACTGCATTTACATATTAATATATTGGAAAAACGTTAAAAAAGTTTCAATATTTTAATTGAAAAATTAAATTTAGACCAAACTTAAAGATATTTAGAAATATAAAAATAATTTGGCCTTTTTTCTATGGCAAAACATCTACAAACGAGGTAAAAGATATAATTAGATAGTCAGAAATGCACATATATGCCTTTCCCATAAAGGTGGCTATAGTGCTCCTTCACGAATTTCTCCCTTCAATAGTGTTCCGTGACTTAAAAAGTTTAATAACTGCTGGGCTCCAATTGGATTGTTATCGTTTTTGAAAATTTTAGATATAGTAAAATTTATTATCTAACCTTTTAATTATCCTTCTCTAGAATATTTTTATGCTTCAGAAATTACTAAAAGAGAATACAAAGAACATAAAAATGGCTTTTTTTATAATATTTTTGAACATTTTATTTAACAAATTGGTTGCTTATTCAGAGTATCAAAAGTATTCAAAAGTATCGTTGTGTCAATTCAAGTCATGATACAATTCAGATGATTAGAAATGAATGTGAAAAGGACTCAAAAATTGCGTAACATGTAAAGGGGCAAAATCTTTCATTAAATGGTTCAAGGGGGACACAGGGGTCATGACCCCCAAAATATATTTTTTCACTGTAAAAAATTCCAACTTTCATGATAAATGAAGGGTGTTATTCCAATACCGTATAAAATTTGTCCTTGCCCCCACCCCCAAAAATTAATGTGTGCGTCCCCATTGTGGGATTATTACTATGATTTTCCGAATTGTTCCTGCAGTATGAACTCCGTAATGTTCAGCAATACTCTTATACAAGCCGAAGTTCTTGCCCAGAATGTTGGTCACTGATTTTTGAGAATATTAGTTCATGGATTTTTGAGAATATTGGTTCATGGAAATGAAAGACATTTCTAGTGGTAAAATTATTGAAGCACAAAGATTCAACTACATTACCAATTTTGTATGGTAAAATTACAAAAACACACCTACTTTTTTTATTACAAATAAATTTGACACCCACGTATTAGTAGGTCAAACTAGAGCTGTTTTTGTTTAGGAGAAAAAGAGACACCGTCCTCATCCTGGATTCGAACCAGGGTCCCCACGTTGAGCCTGCGGTGTCTTGACCTACTAGACGAATGAGGACAAGAACAAACGCATTTTTCTCCGTATATGAGGATGTAAGATATTATTACCCTTCACAGGGATAACACAATTTCCAAATAATGGTCAACACACAAAGCCACCGGGGCGAGATTTTTTGTGAGTTTTTCGTGGAAGATTTTTTATTACAAATAAATTTGACACCCACGTATTATTAGCTCAAACTAGAGCTATTTTTGTTTAGAAGAAAAGAGATGTCGTCTGCCTCCCGGATTCTAGCTCTAGTTTGAGTCCAGTTGAGTCTAGAAAATAGCTCTAGTTTGAGCTACTAATACGTGGGTGTCAAATTTATTTGTAATAAAAAAATCCCTCATGAAAAACTCACAAAAATCTCGCCCCGGTGGCTTTATGTGTTGACCAATATTTGGAGGTTATGTTATCCCTATGAAGGGTAATAATATCTTGCAACTTAATATATGGAGAAAAGAGCGTCTGTTCTTGTTCTCATTCGTCTAGTAGGTTAAGACACCGCGGGCTAATTGCGGGGATATTGGTTCGAATCCGGGATGAGGACGGCGTCTCTTTTTCTCCTAAACAAAAATAGCTCTAGTTTGAGCTACTAATACGTGGGTGTCAAATTTATTTGTAATAAAATCCCCCACGAAAAACTCACAAAAATCTCATCCCGGTGGCTTTGTGTGTTGACCAATATTTGGCAATTGTGTTATCCCTGTGAAGGGTAATAATATCTTACAGCACCTACTTCGTTTTAGAATTTATTAGCATTAGAAAGGATACACTAAAGATAGAGGTAACCATTTTTAAAATTTTAGAGGGAAATATGTGTATGAGGAACAGAGAAACAATTATATAAATATATCAAAAGATTGATAAAAGCTGACTGATAAAAGAAAATGAGGCGAGGACACTTACCTTTCGAAAGGAAAAAACACTTTTTTCGAAAAAAAAGAAAGGATTTCATTTGACTTGAAGGAAGGAAAACGTCGTTTTGATTGACAAAAATATATTTTAGAATGATGGTCGTACTTATTGAGAAACTTATCTGTAATTGATAAGTAATAGTGACAATGGTTACATAGGTCGATATTTATATTTCTGGCCTCACCTACTTCTCAACAGATGTCGTTAGTTGAATTGAGTTTTTCGTAATCTTTGATATTTTTAACAATGCCTTGCTTTGGCAGAGAGCCAAAAGCTTTTGTTCTTTGTTTATGGCAGTTGATGTAAAACGCTCTCGTTAAAAAATTGAAATTTCTCGAGAAAATTATCTTACAAAGATATTGTTCTGTTTTAATGAAGGTGTGTTGCGTAAAGAATGTGCAGAAAAGCTTCATCGTTATTTTAGTGATGAAGCACCACCCTTAAGCATTGTGAAAACGTGGTATAACGAATTTAAACGTAAACGTCTTTCGCTATGCGATGAGCCTCGTGAGGGTGCTCCTGTTACAGCTGTCACCGTGATTAACATCGATGCAGTGACCCGGTTAATTGAAGGGGACAGCCGAATAACTTACCGTGATAGTGAAGCATCCTTAGGCATATCAATGACTTCAATTCATAAGATCACGCATGAAAATTTAGGTGTCAAACGGTTATGTGCTCGGTTGATCCTCCATAATTTGTCAGAGACTCAAAGAAAGGATCGTGTCGATTGGTGTAAGGTAATGCTCAAAGATTTCCACCGGGGAACTTCTGAAGCAGTGTTCACAGGTGACGAAACGTGGATGTACTGTTATGACCCGGAAAACAAACGCCAATCGTCGCAGACGTTTCCCGACGAGGAAAACCAACGAAAGTGGAACGAAGTAGTAGTACTGACAAGAAGGTGGTCCCTACCTTTTTTCAATAAAACTGGTCATATTGTCACAGTTCCATCAGAAGATCGTCGTACTGTCTATGCTGAATGGTGCACAAACGTTTACCTGTCAGAAGTCTTAGAAAAAACTCGCGCAAGACGACCCAGAAGCCGCATCATCGTCCACCATGACAACCCATCATCATATATACCGCCGCTAAGACAATCAAGTTTTTAACCGATTCAGGAGCAAAAAACGATGACCCACCCGCCATACAGTCCAGACTTAGCACCATGTAACTTCTTCCTTTTCCTAATAATTAAAGATAAAATGCGTGGTTTGTTTCTTGATTCAGCTGAAGCAGTGGTTGAGGTTTACAAACAGCTTGCTTCTGACGTGCCTGCAAAAAGATGGGCCCAGTATTTTGATGATTGGTTTTATCGAATGAAAAAGTGCATAGAATGTCGTGGCGAAAACTTCGAAAAGCAATAAATAATAAATGATTGAAATATTGCATTGCTTTCTTTGTTAGACCAGAAATATAAATAGCCACCCTCGTATAAGATTGTTGGATGAGGATATTTAAAAAAACAATTCAGCTTAGAAAATCATTTATAGTCAAGTAAGAAAAGGCTTTCAAAAAACGTTTTTTCTATGTTTGTTTGGAAAAATTACAGAGCTTCGGTTAAAATACATTACTTTAGAGAATAGAAAATTCTATTATAAAAGTATGTTGTATTATCATCAATGAATCCCCCCACCTCCCATGGCGAACCACCATAATTCCCAAACTAAAAATTTTATATGAAAGAAATAGCTTGAAAAATTTTAAACCTCCCTACAGAAGCAAACAACAAACAGAAAATAGTCCACTAAATTTTCAGTAGCAGTATGTAGGGCCTTCAAACCTGATTCATACAAACATGGACTTGCGATGGAAATAGAGCTCAGGACGCTGGAGATTTGGAAGAGGAGGCAGCCGAACTCTAATCAAATCAAAGAAAATGGAGATGGAGGGGAAGCCTAGTCTCTAGGGCGTGAATGCAATTATTATCGGAAGAACGAAAGGGTGAAAGATATTTTCAGTGCTCGAATTAGGATTTTGGACATTTTTGTAGATGGAAAAGAGGCATAAATTCTGTCTAGGCTGGGACGATAGAGCTAAAGTTGGGAAAGCAAACAGAGAGATTTGGATCATAATCCAATTATTTGAATGCAGTTTTGAAATAAAGGGGATTCTAGATCATTTGCGCATTTAGTTTATAATGCGTAGAATTTTAGCAAAGTGGCTTACCTTTCAAAGGTTTATTTACTCCTCGGATAGCCAGAAGAAAGAATTATATTTCCAGAAAACGCCATCGCTTTCTACAGTTAAATTGACATTATAATTCGATTTAGTTAGAGGCTTATTTATAGAAATAATACTAAAGAAATAAAGTTTAATTAAATATATTTTCTGGACACTAGTTGAAACGTTGTGGTGTTTGTTATTTATGAATCTGTAATTGCCAATTCATTAAAACGTGCAATTAAATATTGTGTAATACGTTTATATTCGATCCTCCATTATGCTTATATTCTTATAAAGAGCTCGATATATCAATGAACGATATATATATTAAAATAACCACACACAAACTATCACACTAACTTACGCAATCGAAATTCGGGGGCGGGGGAGTTTATTTAATAATTAATCGATGTTTAATTTGTTTTTTACGTTAATTAATTTCTTAATGAAGTAACACATTATGAAGTGAATAAGTACCAAATCAATTGAAAAATTGAAATTTACATAAAATTATATTTGCACATGAATAAGAACTACCTATTTTATTCATACACAACCGCATAATTTACAGTAAATTTATTTATTACGCTATAAGAGTATATAATATTTTAATTGTTAAACAAAATGTAGGGAAATGCATTATGGGAGTCATTAATAAAGACACAAAAATATTTTTACCGCGTTTTTAACCTATGAAAGCAAGCGTAAAATCGGGCTTTATGACGTCCCAAGCGACGTTATTTGATGTCATAAAACTACTGAGCATTTTTCTAGAAAATTTTATTGTTCATTTGGTATACTTGTTAGTTATATTTTAATTATGTTCTTTAAAATAATTTATGAAACTCTATAACATGCAATTAATGGCTTTACAGTTTTCTATTGTAATATATTAAATATGTAATACAGTCGGTTCCCCTTATATCGGGCTCGAACATTTCGAAATTTCGCGAAAATCGAAGTTTTCAGTGCCTCCTAAACTTTGTAATATTTATCAGCCGGCAAGGATATCTCGAGGTTCGGGTACATCGAATACTTTTGCGGTTCCCTTCAGCTTTATTGAAAGCGGGTTCGATTTCATATATTTAATTCCTGTATTTTTGCTTAGATGTAGTATTTTTGTTTATGTATTTATATTTCACATACATTATGTATGAATTTGAGCAAAGGAAAACTAGATAGTATGGAAAGATACGAGTGAGTTTATATTCAAACGAGCTAAGTGTTAATGCACGCGAACCATTCGAATATATCATTCTTAATTAATCGGCAATGTATATTCTCAAGGATGTATATCGGTGTAATGTGAATTGGGAAAATCTGTACGTTCAATTTTACGAGAATGACCGTAGACGGAAAGATGAAAAGAAGAGCAAATAGGCGAATAGAAAAACAAATAAATGAGAAGTAGATATGTAAGTTAAATTATTTTACATAGAATGAGAAGTAGTGGAAATATTAAGGAGGTAAAAATATACAATTTTTTTACAAAATTTACCCTACTAGAAAAAAAAATAAGTATTTTACCGTATGGAACGTGCAGTACAGCACTTTCCAAACTTAATGAAGGTTAAACAAGATTTTCGAAGGAAATAACCATAAACAAATATTTTTTCTACGCTTCGTCTTTATTTATAAAAATACAAATGTCAACGAAGCTGTAATGATTAGCAGAGTGCAAGGATTAGTAAAATACTCACTGATACTCGATACCAGTAAATACTTTCCAACCTGAAAGAAAGCGAAGCAGGGAAGAGATTTTTTT
>QLNU02003225.1:61589029-61619021 GCA_006491805.2 Dysdera silvatica | reverse complement strand
CAAAGCCTTCTATTATCGCTAAGATGAACTGCTAATCCATGAAATCTCTTAATTTATGGAAATTCAATTTGTATTAATTTAAATGACTTTAAAAATATAATTACCAGTATAAGGCAATCCCACATCTATATTAAGGTTATTTTCAAATTAAAATATATTTTTTCAGGCACACACAAATATAGATCACAGTATAGACAACACACATATAATCGATCTGCCCTGACAGCTATGGGTAAAGACTATAAGTTCTGATACAACCCCATCTGCCCGAGGCAAAATAATTATATAAATTATAATAATTATGAAAACAGGAATAAATCAATAAAATTGTATGGACAATCAGTTTTGCAATAAATATTTATGTAGGTATTTTTTAAAAAGTGAAAGTGAACTTAACATTTTAAGTCAGTCAGGAAGGGTGTTTCATACCCTAGAGCCAATACAACTCACACGTGCCAATCAAAAATTTTTTCTGGAGAATTTTGGAATTAAATTATTTAGATTTCTTATGAAGTGATCTTGTCTATGCAAGTTTAAGAATATAAGATTAGGATATAAACCAATTTGTATGACATTAAGAATATAGAAAAATGAAGAATAAAAAAAGAAATTTTGTAAATTAGTAATTTTTCAATTAGTAATATTTGAGTATTATTGGAAGATGAATAAAAAGAGTGAGACACATAACTGTTATAAGACAAAAGTGAAATAAAACGTTTCTGAAGAGAGGTAATCCAAGAGAGATTGGGTTTTTTGGTATATATGTTAGAAAAGATCAAAGAAAGTAAAGGTTAATAAGTATTGGAGTGGGTAAATAATATGCAATATTTCTTATTATTCCCAAATTTCTACTAATTTTTGTAGTGTGTGTCCAATTTGAAACTAGATTGAAATGTTATAACAAGAAAATTAATTTCTGTTGAGAATGAAATTGATTCATTATTAATATTAAGATGAAAATTATTTAGGCTAATATTTCTTTTATTTGTGAATAAAAAGCTCTTAGTCTTTGTTCTGTTAAGGGTTAAGTAGTTAATGTTAAAGAAGTTAATAATGTGTTTAATATCTTCATTAACTATTGTGATTAGGTTGTTAATATCAGTATGTTTAGAGAAGATACTTGTGTCATCAGCGAAGCAAATTGGTTCGAAGGATGTTGGTAGATGAAAAATATCATTGACATAAAGGTTAAATAATAATGGTCCAAGAATAGATCCTTGGGGCACACCACATAATGAATCGCGGTGTGTAAAGTGGCAGCCATTCATGTGAACATATTGCTGTTTATTTGTTAAATAGTTTTTAAAAAAGGTATTACAAGGGCCACGGATACCAGCCAGACCAAGTTTATAAAGTAATCTCTCGTAGTAAATCATACCAAAGGCCTTCGACAGATCAAAAAACACACCAACTGCTGCTTGTTTAGAATCCAGAGAAGAGTAAATAAAATCTGTAACTGCAATTAAGGCTTGCTTAACTGACCTACTCCCTATAAATCCTAATTGATTCTGATGAATGATTTTATTTAATGAGAAAAAGCTATAAAATCTTTTGTGGAGCATATTTTAAAAAGTTTTAGCAAAAACTGTCAATATTGATATTGGTCTGTAATTGGCAATCTCATATCTATTTTCTTTTTTAAATACAGGTGTAACTGCTGAAATTTTAAATCTTGTGGAACAACATTTGGGGAAAAAATTAAATTATAAGCTGCAGTATAATATCTGAAACATATTTAATAGCAGCCGAGTGAATCTGATCATGTCTAGGACCCATATTTGGGTTAATTTTCTCTATTAGCTCAGCAATTTCAGCGGGTGTAATTGATGAGAGAAATAAAGAATCTTTGATATCATAGTTAAACATCCTCTATTCAATTGAGACATTTCATTATGGACCCCTGCGAATCCAAAAGGAAGATCGATAAAATAATTATTGAAGGCTATAAGTATTAGATTTTGGTTGGTAATGGTTTGATTCCCAGCAATAAGATCTAATTGGGTTTTTAAATGCTTTAGTCCTATCAAGGAGTTCATTTACTCCGACCAAATTATTTTTTGATTGGAGCTATTACAGAATTATTCAAGGTAGTTTCGTTTGCCAGTTTTTTTTTGTTTTTTTTTTGTTCAAATTATTTTGAAATTTGCAAAATACAGTTAAGCGATCAGATGATTTGTGTTGTATGAAACTTGAAAAAAATCTATTCTTTTTTTATCTCCTTTAAGAAACTAATAATCCATGGTTTTCTGATCCACTTACTTCTTGCAACGTTTTTAAACATGAAACATTTACTATATATATCGGTAAAAGTTTGAATAAATTGATCCTAAGCTTGTTGAGCAATATTTGAATTAAATAATGTAGTCCAAATGATTTTTGTTAATTCTGCTTTAAACAAGATTAAGCTGCTCTCAGAAAGATCCCATATCGAAAAACACCTCCCAAATTTATTACGATGTAAGTTTTGAATATTGTTAGTTAAATAAGTAGGTGATCAATGACATGGTATGTAAGTACTTCTGAAAAGTTCGGAAAAGTATTTTTATTCTAAAAAAAGCAGTTTATGATGAAAATGGGAAGTTTTTTCTCTATTAAAAGGTTTTAAACAATTGCTTATTACTGGTTCTTCCTTATGAATTGAAACATGCAGTCCAACTAAAACAAATACCGAATCTGAAAACCATTCGAAGAATCATAGAGAGGTGCATATTTGGAATGAATAGAGAGATCAAAAACGAAGTATACGAGTGAGCTGAGAGGTTATAAATGTTAGTTGATCAGCAAGGCTGCTTAGTTTCAAAGGTTACTCTAAATCAGTAAAAGATGAAGACGTGGGTGTTGAAGTAAAAGTTCGAATGATAATGGATGATACCCATTTAAGGAAGAAGTAACAAATTAATGACATTCGAACTTCACAGTTGGACACCAAAATACCATTAAAGCCCGAGGAAACAACGGTAGATAAGATTAAGGATGAAATAAGAAACTAGGCTGGGGTAATCTGCAGACGAATTGCTCAGAAAATCGGATATGAATGGCACCTTAAGAACCTTTCATCTACCAGTAGTTAAATAATTTTGACGATATCCTTCATAAAAGTATGAATTAATGCTTTTCACGAGGGTAGGAACTGATGAAATCTATATATTATTTGTCTACAAAAGTGAAAAAGCAACACAAATCCAAATATTTTAATTTAAATATTCTGGTAAAAATGCACTGAGGATTAAAGCGAAAAGAAAAAGAAGAAAAATTATAACACAACTTTTAAGAAATTGGTAAGAATATTAGAGGGCATTCATGATTACAGCTGGGTAAAGAGACAGCAGTCAAGGTAGTATAAAACTTATGAAATTCACTTTGGGTAATTACTATTTCGAAATTCTTTGGGAAGAAGAATATTACGTAAAATTAATTTCCCTCATAATGGAATTTTCCATCCTGTTTCAAGGTAGTTCTAAAATTCTTTCAAAGGCGCATTTTCTTCTCACTCATCCCTCATTTTATTCAAAAGGCAAATAAGTCAATAATAACTAATTAGTCCGACGTAATTAATAATTATTAACAACATCAAAAGAGGTGTTACGAAAATGGCGAAAGAATTAGTGCCTTTACATCTCCGACAACAAATTTTATAATGAGAAGCTCACAGAATGGAAGCTTCCAGAATATTAAAGAAATCTAACTGATGTAGCAACCTTTTCCGTAAACGACTTTTAAGGGACGGGGGAAACCTTTGTTAAACAAAATATGACGTTAATGGGAAAGAGCACAACTCAATAAAGCATTTTATGGAACCGCGCAATACCGCCATTTTTCAGAAATCGTCGCTGATTAGAACGTTATTATTGAGAGGAATTTCTGTATAAAGAAATGTGTGATTGGAATTATTATTCTCGCATTTTGTTGTCTCGTATGAAAATAGGATATCACAGACATTATAATTGGATAAATGTTTATTTATTTACGTCAATTGTTAATTAAAAATATTGCATTTTATAAATATATATCATAAATCACATTCGAAATTATCTATCCACTGCTTTCTCTTTCTCTCTCTCCAAATGGCTTCCATATATGTTTAGTTTGAACATTTCATTTCTATATATTTCCATAACTTTTGTTTATTTCAGTTAAGTAGTTTATAGGCCTATGATGGTTATTTGGAACTCAGTTATTCATGTTTTCCTAGCATATTACTTTTCATATTATCTTTGAGTTAAATTAATTGCATTTTTAGTATCATCAGACGTGTTATGTTTATGCATACAGTGATAGATTTAATGAAATAAAACTTCATTTTATTTTTGGTGAAAAATATTCATAGATTTTCATTCTTCAGGGCCAAAATCGACTATTCTTTGGCTAAAGAATAATAGTTAGTAAGAATTACATACGTGGTTTCAATATTTATGAGATCAATATAAGCAGATATACCAGTTTTAACCTCCAAACGTTTTATTTCAGAACCCCTGGCTACCCAAAGGCGCATTTTGCTTTAAAAACACAAAAAATATTGATTTCTTATAAATTTTGAAAGAGGTCACCTGACATTTATAACCTTTCCACGTACATGCCCTCAAACTATCGAGGAGAAAACAGTGTCAGCTGTATAATAAATACATTTTGGTTCTGTTTTCGGTTCGTAAAATTCACCTTAAATTCTATTGAATTTATACTGGCTCGAGGAAATAGTGACCAAATTGTAGAGTTGTCCTTCAAGAACTCCATACAGTGAACGTGACACTATTGTCAATGTTTTTCCTGATATTTATGTCAGAAAAAATAGCCAATACTTCGAATAGTTTTATTTTTAACTTTGGCCAGAATTATTTTTATTGTAAAGACATATGTGTAGGTGGGTTACTGGTCTCATGGTCATTGGAAGTAACCCACATTGGTCTTATGATTCGGTCACAGACAATCCTTCTACAAGACTGAGCTTCCTATCACTTAGCGTTCTGAGATATGAACGACCATTTTTCCCATTTTATGGTGTTATCAGAAGATTCGAGGGTACGTACGTACGCATACATACATACATACATACATACATACATACATGCATGCATGCATGCATGCATGCATGCATGCATACAGACAGACAGACAGACAGACATGCCTACTATACTGCATACCACCTACCTACCCACTCACCCACCTACCGTCCGTCTACCTACCTGCCTGCATGCCTACCTATCTTGCTGTTATAATAATAATAATAATAATTAATTGAGCAAATGTACCGAACAATCTTTGGAAAAAATGCGTAACAATTATTCTAATAGTAATGGCAGGGGCATAGTAAAATTCATGGGGGCTCAAGTAGTCAAATGATTCAGATAAAGAGAGAACAACGTACTTTATCTAATAGGGGGCAACTTGAGCCCCCTGTATATTCTACGCCACTGAGTGATCTGTCCACTTGGAGCCATTATATATATAAAAAAAAAATCAAAAAAAATCGGGAAAATTAGACAGCAGACCTGCAAATATTTCCTGGTTGGACGCATTTTACATTTTACAAAAGTATTTGGATAGTTCTCAGATTTCTTGATGAGACTCGAACCTTAACTAACAACTCAAGGCTAAAAAGGTGTTTATTTTCTTCGTGAAATACATCATCATATAACGACAATAATAATAGTATTTTTAATCAGACTGAAAGTTGGTTGATGCAAAAAAAAAAAAAATACTGAAAAAAATCAGACCAATTGGAATTTCATAATTAAAGAAACAAGATACTCAATCAGTTAAGCGTAAACATCCATGATTAAATCATTCCACGATGGAAAAATGTATGGAAATTTGTTTTTTAGCTCGTTTATTCTTTTAGATATGTTTATTTAAATAGAATCTCCAGCGTGATTTCTGCAGGTTTTCTTTGGAAGATTATGCTTTAAATAAATGAAAAGAAAATTTTTTTTGTTGCATAGCTGTAGAATTCAATGGAGATTTTGGCAAAGGATGTTATGACTTTGGTGCACATTGGAAAACCGAAATAAATGCCAAAGAACATAAAATCATATTTATTATTATTTTAGCAGCTGTTATTCGAATTGTGATCAGAACAGGCTTGCAGAAGATGTAAGCTGAAACGGGAAGTAGAATAAAATAATGGTTTGGGAGAAAGTATGTCCAAAATAACTATTACAATAATTGCTTTAAGTTGGTAATAATCAGTTTTGGTTGGTGGTAAGTATAATATGTTTCAGTTGCATGTTTTTAATACTGATTTCATTTCCAGGATTGATAACAATATAGCTACAAAATAAACTTGTTGTCTGTACAATGTAATAAACAGGCCTTTAATTTGAGCTTATTGTAATTAGGGAACGCAGCCAGATTTTAACGTACGTTTTTATTAATTCTGTTTATAGACATATTTGCGCGTAGATCTGTAATTATGCAGTAAGTTTATACATAATAAAGAATGTATCCCTACATAGAATTTTATTTTTACACATAATACTAACGTTTCAATAAATACGTATATTTATGATAATTATAAAACGTCCAGTGATAGAAGAACCATCTAGAATTCATTGGTAACACCGCAAGCTGCTGATCATAGTTGCTAATGTCTTATCGGAATAAAGCACCCTTGTACTATTAAAATAATCTGGGTATAATTCTCGATATAACAAAGGCGTTGGACGCAGTCTACCGTCCCATGGTTCGAAGCTCTATTTCCGTGACGGTATAGACTGACGAAGGTTCGGTTTACTTGTTAAATCGTAGGCCCCATGGGTTTGAAATTAATTACTTTTTACTGGAAAAAATAATTAGTTTCTTTTTTTCATCCTAGAAAAAATCTCTATTCACTCTTACCCAATCCTAAAAAAATATACCAAGGTTCTGAATCTAAGTCCCCGTGCTTTTAACTGAGAAATATTTTTGACATTTGTTTGTATTTAGTTTTATATTTCTCTCATAGAACTGTCTTTTGCACTTTAAGATGAGCGTTCCTCATTGCATTATCCATTATTACTTATAGATAACCATAATTCCATATTCCATTACATATTTCGATAAGCGTAGTTCCATATTCCATTATTACATTTAGAGAGCTTTTCTCATTCAATTAACGGAAGAAATGGTCACATCTTTCCTATAATTTAGAAAAGGTGATTTTATAAATTTCTAAAAAAAAAACCAAACTTTTACGAATTACTGTAATCAAAACGTTTTCAAATTATTTCAAATTTATGCTTGTTACAGCGTTACATATGGTACTCATCCTTTTATCTCTGAAAATATCTTTTATCTCCTTTAATCAGTTTTCTGCCCGAGTATGCATTTTTTTGGAAAATTAACATCTCTAACAAAAGACAGAAGCTTATTTTTTGTTGCTTAGAAAAAATGTGTTAAGTTAGTTACGCTTTGTGTTTATACATAGGAATACAAAATTTATTTTTTATCCCCAGTAATTACTACATGTAGTTCTTAATTTTATTTCTTGCGTGTTAATCTACATCAAAAATTAATTAAAAACGCACTTTTGTAATTATATCCCTTTTTTTGCAATTCCCAGCGTCTTATTGATTCACCCAATTTAAGAAAGGAAAAATAATATCTAAATGCTTTTTCCGAGAGTTATTTTTTATTAAACACATACAATTATCACTTGAATAACTAAAGTTAGCGTGTCTTGAGGCGCAAGGACAATGAAGGTCATACCACAAAAGAACCTATAATTTTCTGAGATCTTTGAACCTATTTTTTCTAAGGGACTAATCTCCCGATCTACGGATAAGTAGAAGAAACAACAACTTCTTTATGTTATTTAGAATTAAACTTGTTTTTGTGCAGTAGGCAAGCGTTTCCACTATTGAACCAAAGGGTTGTTGAATACTTAAAAATAAAGTATTGCTATACTGTCCTATATTAAACTTCGTTCGCTTAGTTGAAGATCATTGGCCCAGAATGACCCTTGCCGACCTTGCGCCTATAAAATACTGTCATCCAACCAATTTGCAGATCAAACTACTATAAGTATCCACCCTTCTCTGTTATTCGTTCACCAAACAGTGGTCACCTTATTGAAGAAAGAAAGTGCTGGTAAAATGAAATAAAAGCGATTCCCTTTTGTACACTCACAAATTTAGATTCAAATTATTGTCTTTTTTCTTTGTAATAAAAGAGACCGTGACTCAGACTAGACCCTGTGATTATCACATAGCTACTGGGACCGCCCATACACGGTACTGTTATTACAGTACTTAATTTCCCCGCAATGCCACTTCTTAAATGAGAAAGCGTACTCAAGAAAATATCTATTCAGTGAAAAGTTAGATAAATACATTTTACGAATTACAGTGATTTACAATTCAAAGAAACGTATAATTACATTTAAAAGTAGAAGTCAGCGTAATTTGGCCTACTATAATAACACGTGAGGAAACATGGAAATACTAAATGTAATGATGAAACTATTCATAAAATATATTTTAGGATATTATACTGGAATAGAAAAGAGCATTGAAAATATTTGGAAAAGAAACATAACATCTTACCAGTATTCCAAATACATAAACATAATATACTGGTTTTAATGTATGAAAGAATAAACACACTGACATAATTGAATTTTTTAGAAATCAGGAACAAAATAAGATTTAAAAGAAAAAAAATCTTAACTATACCTAACTTAAACAAGAATTTAGGGAGGGCAAAATAGCATAAACTTCAAGAAAGCAGACATATGAACTAGTATATGAATTAAATAAATTAAACTGTTTACAAACATTTAAGAGAAAACTAAGGAAATGGTTGGAATTGCAGATCAACTCACTGTAATAATGATAAACAGGTGGTAAAAATATATGAACATAATAGGCATGGATGTAATAAATTCATTTAATTCAGCTTTAAAAAGTTTTAATTTTAATCAAGTCAAATTTATCTTCACGCCATCTACTCCGGCCGATTTAAAAATTTTTAAAGTTTGTATTATTCATGAAAACACTGAGAACTTGACCAATGACATGGCTATTACGGCTAACATCCATCCGGCATGATCACGTTTCATCCACATCAATTCTCTTTTTAATTTTCCATTCTTAATTTATTTGTCTATCCCCTACTCTCAATTTTCTACCATCTTCCTGTATGCTGTTCAGCTTTCTCAAATTATTTCGGTTATCGGCCAGTAGGGGCACCAACCCACGGGTCGCACCCATATCCGTACCGGTTGTATCACCTCCCACATTCAGTTACGAAAGCTTCTCGAAGATAGCTTAAAACCATCGAAAAAGTTTTAAAGCTGAATTAAATTAATTTATTACAACTGTGAATATTATGTAAATTTATTTTTATCATAAGGGAATGTTTATTGAGAGGGCCAGAGGAGGAGAGCAATAAATAATGCAAAATTGAATAAACTAAAAATATGCATGTATGTGCTAAGGCCTAGAGCTTGTTATACAACTAGAATATATTTTCACAATTTTTTTTTTGCCACCCACGTTTACGTAGCTCAAACTAGAGCTTATTGATGTTGGAGAAAAAGAGACGCCTTCCCCATCCTGGATTCGAACCAGGGTCCCTCCGTTTAGCCCGGAGTGTCTTGGACCGCTAGACGAATGAGGACAGGAAACAACGCTCTCTTTCTCGGTATATAAGGATATAAAATATTGTTACCCTTCCCAGAAATAACACAATTATCACGTAGTGGTCAACACAGAAAAGCTTCCGTGGCGAGTTTTTTGTGAGTTTTTCGTGGGGGAATTTATTATACAATAATTTTGTGCCACCCACGTTTATGTAGCTCAAACTGGAGCTTTTTATTTATAGTTGGAGAAAAAGAAGCGCCGTCCTCATCCTGGACTCGAACCAGGGTCGAATATATTTTGTCGAAAATATATTTATCCCGAATTCTTCTAAATTGTACATATTAACGTTTAATTGTAATTAGGTTGCATGGTACATATTAACGTATTCTAAGTATCATGCATAATATAAATAATGTATAAGATCTAAGTATCATGCATAATATGTAAATAATGTATAAGGTACTCTAAATCATATAATATAAATAATGTATAGATCTAAGTATCATGCATAATATGTAAATACGTATAAGATCTAAGTATCATGCATAATATGTAAATAATTTATAATATTGCTATACGTATAATGTGCAATGAGAAGCGAAGCAAATAAAGGATACATTATTACTATTATTATTATACTAGACTAGTTATATTATCTTGCATAGTTTAGTTGAAACGGGCCTTCTGATTACGCTTATAATGTTGATACACATCTATTTATAAATCTGATTTGCGTAGTGCTACGTACAATTTTCTTGCAACGTATAATCATAGTTATCCCGCTAAATCGCCAACTGAACAAAACTTTAACTTCAAATTCGAAATTTATTCCCTTTTTAATTAATTTATTTTATGCATCAGGTTATGGGAAAAGTCTTCGTAATATTTTAGATTTCCACACAAACAAATACCACTTTCTCGTTTTATTGGGTCCCGTGATTGTTATCATTTGGAGTATGTAGAAATATAACCTTAATAATTTCAGTTTCTAAAATTGGCAACGTTCTAAAGTGAGTTCTTTTATTTTTTGTTTTAGCAATTGGCACTAATGTAAATATTTATTTCATATTTTTACAACTGCTGTAGAGTATTTAAAGTTATACGTTTGTCAACAGTATGTGCTATTGCGTTCCGAATCCTAAAATTCTGTGACAGTCTTCCATTTACCATCGACGTGTGCACACGTATCTCTCCGCTAAAATGGCATACTGCTTTCTTTAACGTTGTATTCGAATTAATTTATCGGTTTTCACTTCATTATTTATTAGAATCCTCAGCTTCAGTTGCGACCATGGATTCTACACATACAATTCTGGCGAATTTAACTGATTTTAGAAAGTTGCCTGAGAGAGCCCGACGTCCGTTGACATTAAATAATTTGAAAAATTCTTGAAATGGCGCATTGTAGCCATTTATGGAAACCTTAAATGGGGTGGATGCAAATACTAAATTCACTGTAGTGCCCGAATGGCTAATTTTTGGAAAAAAATTCACTGAACAAAAAATTTTTATTTTGATGTTCTTCACCTGTTACACATACTTGGCAGTTCCCAACTCTTTTCTAGTGTGTTAAAAAAGGCAGTTTTAGGCTTATTTTCACTACACAGTAACACAGATCAGGATCAGGAAACGGAATTCCGGATTTCTTTGATTATATCAATAACTTAAATTATTTATCAAAAAATGTATTTAATTCATGTAATTGGCTACGTAGCAAAGACACGGACGTAAGTAATAGTTAGGTTCGACAGCCAAACCGGCCCCTTTGCGGACACGGGGATATGGGCAAATATGCCTTATTTGGCGTCCCCAACACCCCCTCTTATTTTGTCGGTAGAATTCAGGACCACCCTGTATTTTTTCGTTAAAGTATTCTCAAATTAGTAGACTACAAAAAGAAATCTTGTGGTCAGAATTTTGATAATAATTGAAAATACGAGAGTTTTTTTTCCCTTTTTACAAATTTGACAAGCGAACACAAATACTCACGTATTTTTGCGGTTCTATTATAAATTTAGTTTCGGGGAAAGGGACCAAACTCTAAGGTACCTACAGGATATGAGCATGGCACCTTCACATTTTGAGGAGCATTGATCTATTTCGGTTCATAATAGCCGGAGAAGAGAAGAAAAAGTGTCACGCCCTAAACTTGAGCTTGAATCAAAGGTCTTTGGATAACATTGCTCAGATTCTGACCCCTAAGCCCCTGAATATAGCCAAGCGTGGATGTTTCATTCCCCATATTCCGTATATATTATCAAATTTTACGATGCCCAGAATGAATGAATGATAATTTTTCTTTCCACTAACTATTACGAGATATGATGGTGTTTAATATGAAAAGTTAAAGCTAGGCCCACTGACCTAATCTCAATTATTATTCTGTCTACAACCTCTTTAATAATTTAAAGGCCTTTTTTCGGTATCGATGTTTGTTTATTGGCCAAATTCGAATATATTTGTTTTACTTCAACCAAACAGTATCAATTTCAGGATCTGGGATTATTGTAAGTTCGTGGAACATTTGCATGCTTTTATGTGAAATATGAATTTTGTATTTGATTTAAAACACTCTACTCTTATTTTAAATATTCCCCAAAAGTGCTATAAGTTTATAGTCTATTTTATGTGTGTGTCTGTGTGTTCTGCTTCGCTTTATTTTCTCCCATTCTGCGTTTTTCTTGGCTTTACAACCTTGCAATGTCACCTGCATGGTGACATGAAATCAAAATTTCATTATTATCATCATTATTACCATCAAAATTTCATTATTATTAACATTATTATCTTGGATTTATGTTAAATTAGGCCATGTTCATTTAGCTTACGTTAACTTGCATCAACATTAATTAACTCGTATTGGCTTGCTAACTTCGGACATTTGGTTGAATTAGGCTTGAAATTAAAAAAAAATGCTTCATTGTTTTGTGAAAATTATTATCCATAAGCCATTAATATTGATATGAGGCAATGAAACATAATTTTCCAGAATTCACCAAAATAGACTACATATTATCGTAAAAGTGTAGTACTATATACTACCCTTTCAACAATGTTACAATTACCTTACTTATTCTATGCAATATCTATTAAAACTCAACTTAAGATCATACAATATTCAAGAAAACTCTACTTACTGTTATATAATATCCAGCAGATCTAACATAATTATTTTTGAACATATAACTAAAAACCTTATGACATACACTAACTGAAATATATCGTTTCAGGAATTTGATTAAAATATATGCATTACAAGAAAAGTAGGCTTTTTATATATCCTTTAATAATATCTAATAATGTGCAGATAAAAGATAATAAAGAAATATAGTTTACAACTCTTAACAACAGAGAAAGTTAATGTCATACTGATATAGCATCTGACATAAAACTGAATACATGTACTTCATTTTAACGTTCTTTTGATTTTATTGTTGTTGTTTTGTCATTTACGCTGAGATCTCTTACGCGAGTTCTAGAGTTATTTAGTTTTTCTTTGGATTGAGATACTTTTCCGGAAGAACTATGAACAGCAAAATAAATAAAATATCTTTCATGTAGTCGAAATTTTTGCTTTTTTAATTTCAATGCGAAAGCTGTTTTAACAACCACTTTGAACATAGAAGAACAGCTAGAAATATGAAGTCCTTTAAGTAAAGTTCTATTTTTTTATGTTGCAAAATATAACGGGCACTTATCTCAGAAAAATTTTTTAGGCAATGTAAATAGCATATTTTAGAGCCTTTTTAACAAGCATATATCAAAACTTTTTTTTTTTTGGAAATAGAAAGCTTCAATTAGTTTTTTCCTCACTCAAGAAAAGTGTGATGCATTTTAAGAACAAAGTTAACCTTACTGTTAATGGAAAAGTGCAAAACAATTCCGTAAAAATGTGTAAGAAAATGCAGACGTGCAATTAAAAAGTATTCTTTGAAGATGGCTCGAAATTTCTGAGTTTAGGATCGATTTATTTTTTTTGCACGTTTCCATTTTTTTAGAAGGGACTTGAAACATCAAAAAATAACCAAATTACACGAAGTAGAAGCAATGGATAATCGAGTTTTTACATTCCCTCGATACTTACATTGCGAAGCTTTTAGCTTAGGCATTAACTATCCGACAACAATGGTCGACTTTTATTTATACAAATCAAACACTACGCAGATTAAATTAAGAAACAATTTATATTAACATTCTTTAGGCTTAGTAATATGAACGCCGATGTTATGGCACAGTTAGATGGTGAAACGTTCGTAAAGAAAGGAATGTTTTTTGTGTCTGGTGGGGCACGATCCCACGACCTTCTACAATGAGGGCAGGAGCTCTTACCACCTAAGCTTCAGACGACCAAACAATCAATTCTCTACGAACGTATTTAAAGCGTATTTTCCGAAACCGGATATTTCGCCGAATGAGGCAGTACATGGACTGCTTTTTAAACCAAATTGCGAAGAGATCGGTATTAAATTCATCGAAAAGCTCGTTGCAGCAGATATATTTATACAAGTCGAACACTAAGCAGATTAAATTTAGAAACAATTTTTATCAACGTATTTTAAGCGTAGTAGGTTTCGAAAAATAAGCTTTAAATACGTTCGTAGGGAATTGATTGTTTGGTCGTCTGTAGCTCAGTTAGTGATAGCACCTTCCCGGATTGTAGAAGGTCGTGGGATCGTGGCCCACCAGATGCAAAACACATTTCTTTTCTTTACGAACGTTTCACCATCTAACCATGACATAACATTGGCGTTACTATTACTACGCATTAGAAATGTTAATAAAAATTGTTTCTAATGTTCGATATATTAAATACTCACACACGCATTTCTAAAAAAATTATGAATAACGTGGTATACTGAAAAATATAATCATTAATATGATATTGTGGGAGTCCTGTTTATGCAGATTACACTGCATCATGATTATACGTCATAGCGCAGTTGCGTATGGCGCAGTTGCGTATGGCGCAGTTGCCACAGAATAAGAGGGACGATTTACAAACGTTACAATTACTACCGCCACGATTGGCACTGCTAGCATTAATTTTGTTACGTCCTTTAGTTTATGGATTGTACGCCAATATATTATTTAATTTAATTTTAATTTGTAATAGAACTAGTCATATTAAAGTACCTTAACGCTTGCAACGAATTGGTCCATGAATTCCAACATGATTGGTCCATATGAAGTTTCCATGGACACTTATGAATGAACACGCAACTTAGAAGTGGGTATAACAAAACTCACGGTAGCTTCACGCAAAAACTACAATATAATTATGTATGTCAGGTAATTATTATGTATCAATTAAATTAATGATAAATAATTAGTAATGGTGTTTCTGTGACCATGCAAAGGCTCTCTAAAACTGCTGGTAATGTATATTTTGTATTCTCCTTAAAGTACACATGTGCTGCTGTGGATACAAAAAATATTTTCTCTATTATATTTCACGGAAAGCGTGACCTTATACCCCATTCTTCGGCTCGTGCTTTTAAGAGGGAAAACGGTTTGCAGGCGAAACAACTTTGAGTAGTAGCATGACAAAAATATCGGAAAGTTCGTGACAATGTGGTCTACAAAATAAATCTTGTTTAAGCTTAAAAAACATTACGAAGTTTCCTTTCTCGAATGGAATTCTTTAAGGGAAAGCTTTGAATAGAAGAAAGAGAAGAAAGAGAGTTTAGAAACAATAGGATTAAACGTGGTGAAACATTTCTTTTAATTTCTTCTTCGAGCAGGTTCATAAATTCTTTAAGAATTACTGGACTTCAGCACATGATATGCTTGTCTAACATTTTTGCGTAATTGATGCAGAGGATATCAGGAGGAAAGGCATACAAAATAAACAAACTATATTTCTGAAAGTTGTCATTATATGCACTACACTGGATTAGATGATTGTAGAAGGAATCTTTGAATGTTTTTTCGGTGTGCCATATTTCTGTCACAATACAGCCTTGGAGATGGATCCCCAGAGCCCGATCGATGGCTTGGCTTGCTGGAGCGCCAGATTTAATCCCACTGAAACTTTTCTGTCAGTTTATGCTAAAACATTGCCTATGCGATCAAAATAAACTATTTCCAGCATCTGAAAGCACGCCCATGGGACGCTGGGGCCTCAACTTTTATACCATAGTTAGTATATCAAACCTGTTAACCCGTTCACTGGCGCAGCAGTTACAGCTCACATAAGGTACCTTTATTTTTCATTCAAGCCCTAATGGTGAGAAAAGAACAATTGCTTACAAAATGCGGGTGTCTTATGATGACATAATGTTCGCGTATTCGTCTGTTAATTAACTTTGATTCTTCGGAAGTGATTGATTCCATCCAATGATATCATAGAACGGGGGATATTTTTCTGCCCAAAGTTGTTTGTAGCTTGGTTTCCTTAGTGACGGAGCTGTAGGTTCTTCGGAAGATTGTAGGTCAACATAGCATGACCTTCAGGGCCGAATTTATAAATGGGCAAGTTGGGCACTTGCCCAGGGCGTAAGAGGCTGCGGATTTTTTTTATTGCAAATTATTTACCGTAGAATTCTGTCGATCAGCTCTCCCCGAGAAGGCGCCCTCCACCTTTTATCTAAATCTGAAATTCTGAAAAATTTCATGAAACCTTCCCCCCCCCCGGACGGTTGGATTCACGCAGGAGGTGTGGGCTCCCCTGCGAATAAGTTTATGTTTAAAAAGGTTTGCTGTCAATTACTTAAAACTAAACATAAAAGTGAAATTTTCAAGCTTTACGCCCTCCCTTAAATTTTGTTCTGTATCCGTACTTGCTCCCCTCCCCCCAAAAAATATCTCCAAAAAATCGGTGGCAAACAAACTAAATTTATTTATAAAAATATCGTTATTATATCTTATAATAATGCATATAAGGTAGGCTAACCATAAATGTCGCTCCTTCCCTATCGTCTGCGATTTTTCGTCGAATTTGAGGGGGCGGAAGGACAGAGTTTTATTTATTTCTGCTAGTATGGAGGGAGGGGGACATGGGCGTAACTCGCTTCAAAATTTAGTGGGGGGGCAATGCTTAGAAGAAATTTTCTAGTGGGTTAGCCGCCGAGTTACGACAATGGAGGGGCGCCAAAATCGTTGTGCCCGAGGCGCATCGTACGCTAAATCCGGCCCTGATGGCCTTTACTGCCCCAGCGTAGTGAAAACAGAGAAGCAAGTATCAAACCTACTGAAATCAACGTGGAACGAACTCAACTGTCGTCTGGATATTTGCCTTCACATAAAGGGTGCCCATGTTGAAATTTATCCAGACAATTATAACGAAAGAAACAACACTTTTCCCTTTTCCCTTATGAAGTTCTAAAGCAGAAATCTTTAATGATGAATATCCTCCGAAAATTATAATTCCATTATTTTGGATACCTCTTTAATCCGGGCATCCTCTATTATACGTACTTCAGAGAGAATTAATCTTTATTCACGTATTTTGGCATAATTAGTACTTACTATTTTTTCAAATGTTTAACATCGTGTCCATTACCAGAAGATTAATTAGTTGCGTATCGATGATTTAAATCTTATTTTTCTTACGTTATTCTTTCCGATAGTTAATGTTGTCACGAAGACAAATAGATGTTTCGTGTTCTTTGATTTTACGAGAGACGTGCAATTATTTTATAGACTTTTGTGTTTGTAATAAAGATCGAACTACAAGCCTTAGTGAAAGAAAGCTTTGTAGAACGAACAATTTAAAGTAAAGGTACTTAATTAAAAATATTTCTAAGTAGCAATTGATATTTATGCCCGTATGCCAAATTTAACAACATTTGTTTAAGTAATACAGTCGAACCTCGTTAAGACGAACACCAAGGGGAACAGAAAATCTGTTCATATTAACAGTAATTCGTCTTATCCAGAAAGCATAGTATGCTATACAATCTGACGGAACGTCCGAAAACGGTTCGTATTAAAAGTAATTCGTCTTAAGCGTGTTCGTCTTAACGAGGTTCGACTGTAGTAGAATTACAGGCTTTGTTAATTGCAAAAGATGAAGAAAAATTTATAAATATGCATCATTTACAAATTTGGCAACATCCAAGTCCAAACACTATTAATTATATTGCATTTTATACCCTAAAAAACATTCTTGTATTTGCATATAAGGGATTATACATAATATATTTCAGTATTATGAATTTCATATACGTAAAAAAAAAGATTCAATATCTATAATAATTTATTCTCCATTGATATCAATTACTCATAAGAATAATTGCGCACTGATATCAATTACCCCTATATTCCTTATCGTATCAAATACCCTTGACAAATATTCTGACCAGAAAATATCATTACTCAAATATTTTGGATGTTCATTTTGAATATGACATCACTAAATTTTAATTCATATTCGGTAGTTCTTGATTTAACAGAAAAATTAATGACACACTATCGGCATATTCTTTTTCGTTGTGAATATTTTATTAAATATTAGTAACTGTGGTTTTGCGCCACTCATTTTCTGATTTCATTATGTAAAATATACGAAATTTGTGATCCAAGACGATAACTTTTTTATGTAAGACGATACCAACTTCATTCCGTAACTTCATTATTTATTTTCGGCTTGAAATTCGAAATTGAGAGAGTGAGAGGCAATTTCCTTTGAAGAACTTTTAAAATAAAAGTTTTTCTTCATGCTTCCTCATCTTTTTAGATCTATGTCCAATTATAAAGCAATGTAAGCACATATTTTCGTCCAAAATACCTTTACATCATTAAAATTTGAAAATTTAAATGTCTTGCAATGAGTTAAAACAGTTACTCTTACACATATTTCTATTAACTTCTAGAAATACCAGAAAAAGTCTTAAATTTTTAAATTTCTGTTTGGAACGGATGCCAGCTTTTCAATTCCCATTCTAGCCACTAATAGCTCTTACACATAATTATTCTTATGTACTTAAAAAAGAGCTATGGACGTTATTTAGATTTAAAAAAGAAGTGCGGAAAAAATATTTACATTGAAAATACTTGTACCGAGACTAATCCGTAAAGATCGTTAAATTTTGCAACATTTTTCTCCATCAAAAACATTTTTTGTATTATACCATTATTGTTAAACGACGATAAAATCTAGATTAACTGATGTAGATAAGATGTAGATTATCTGATGTAGACTAGAAGTATGTAGTTTAGTTGACGCAGATTAGATGTACAGGGTTATTATAATTAAAGTCCCACACAGGAGATCATGTTATTTTATTTTCCGCAAAAAAAAAACAGAATAACCACCAGTGGGGAATGTCGTTGTATGCAATATTGTTAAACGAAATAAGACATGAAGACATCGTTTTAAAACGTTTTTAATCGTTTCTAAAACGTGTTACAAAGCATGTTGAATGTGGCGTCCACCATTTTCTGAAAGCAAGTTAAATCGCATTACTGCGTTCTCAACAGCAGCTCTTAGCATATCAGGAGGAATGTTGCGGACATGTCGGTGTATCGCATCTTTCAATTCCGCCAAATTGTTTATGTTATCACCATAAACAATGGCTTTGAGGTTACCCCATAGCCAAAAGCTTTTAATCATTTTAGAAACGATTAAAAACGTTTTAAACCAATGTCTTCATGTTTTATTTCATTTAATAATATTCTATACAGCGCCATTCCCGCTGGTGATGTTTTTTGGCGGAAAATAAAATCCCATGACCACTTGTAAGTTATTACCAAGTTTGGTAACATTTGGTCCAGTAGTTTTCATTTTATGGCCATTTCAAAGTGGAACTTTAATTATAAACACCCTGT
The DNA here is from genome assembly GCA_006491805.2 of Dysdera silvatica. NCBI lineage: Eukaryota > Metazoa > Arthropoda > Arachnida > Araneae > Dysderidae > Dysdera > Dysdera silvatica. Next base: position 61,599,699 of record QLNU02003225.1, on the reverse strand, counting down.
ATATTAGGTGATGTTTATTAGATGTAGATTGGATGAAGATTGTATGTGGATTAGATTATTATTATTGTTATTTTACATGCATTCTCGGGTGGGGACCCAAAGGGTCCAACTGGCTGTCGGCCGGTAGCATTGGCAGGCTATCTATTCAGGTTGGTGGAGAGGATGGTAAATCGTCTTATGTATAATGGTCTTACGTCTTATGGTAAATGGTCTTATGTATTTCTTGGAATCCAATAGCTGCTTCCCGGGGTGGCTTCCGCCGCATGCGCTCTGCCACGGATGGTCTTCTTCTGCCTGGGGCAGGGTTCCGGGAGGCGTTTGTCAAATGAGAACATCTAGTCTCTATTTTCTTTGACATAGAGAAAGCCTATGATAGAACTTGGCGTCATGGAATGCTTTGTGACCTTCAGGAATGTGGCCTCAAAGGAAACATGGCATTTTTTATTCAAAATTTTCTCACTGATCGTACTTTCCAAGTTCGTCTTGGATCAGTCCTTTCTGATTTTTGCAACCAAGAGCGGGGTATTCCTCAGGGCAGCGTCCTGGGTGTGGCACTCTTCATTCTAGGGATCAGTAGCATCGTCGGGAGGGGGGGGGCACAATGTTCAGGCATCACTTTATGTTGACGATCTCCAAATCTCTTGTCAATCCCGTGACATGAGCAGACTAGAAAGGCAGTTGCAAATTGCCCTCAATAACATCACTAACTGGACAAATGAAAATGGCTTTACTTTCTCAATAGAGAAGACAGTTTGTGTCCATTTTTGTCGGAGGAGAGGCTTACATCCAGAACCAGAACTCTATTTGGGAAATCATCGTATTCCAGTTGTTCAAAAGGCAAAATTTCTTGGTGTGTTATTTGACCATAAACTTACCTTCAGGCCACACATTCAGTCTCTTGGAGGCAAATGCCATGGGGCCCTTAATATCTTCAGAGTACTCTCCCATACATCCTGGGGAGCAGACCATTATCCAATGCTTCGTCTGTATCGTGCTCTCATCCGTTCCAAACTGGATTATGGCTCTGTCATTGACGCCTCCGCTCGACAATCCATCTTGAAAGCTCTTGGCCCTATTTGCCATCAGGGTCTCAGACAGTGTGCGGGTTCATTCCTTGCCTCACCGGCTTTAGGTCCTTATGTGGGGGTCAACGAACCATCTTTGGCATCAGGGCGTGTGCAGCTGTCTCTTGGCTATTGTACGAAGCTCGAATCTCTGATCACCCTCTTAGGGGTGTCGTTTTCGAGCCTCGTTCCACCTTGCTTTTTGGCGCTCGGCCTTTATGCATCCCTTCCTTTGGTATTCGGATGGATGGACTAGCCAGAGAGTTGGGTGTAGATTGTCGGAGTGTTGCTCCTACACATACTCATTTCTCACCGCCATGGGTCATATCTGCCGTGGACATCCATTGCGATCTGGTTAACCATAGCAAAGCACTACACCTAATGCTTATTACCAGCAGTTATTTTCTGAATTTCGGGATCATTTTCATGACTTTAATTTCATTTTTACAGATGGGTCCAAAACAGAAACAAATGTAGGTTCTGCATTTGTCATTAATAACAGTGCCATTGCAGAAAAAATCCCCCCATCATACTCCATTTTCACAGCAGAACTTTATGCCATTTCCATGGCACTTGCGTATATTTCAACTCATAGCTTAACTCATTGTATAATTTGTACCGATTCTCAGAGCTCTTTAAGAGCCCTGGAATCTTTTAAATATGCACCTCATCCTATTTTATCCAAAATCCATTCACAACTGCAGCACCTGCACAATCATTCCAATATTAAATTCTGCTGGATCCCTGCTCACATTGGTGTCGGGGGGGAGTGGGGCTACTGATACAGCTGCGAGGGTGGTGAACTCACCACTTACTTTTAGCCAGCTTCTTCCTTTCTCTGACATGAGGCTAATTCTCAAGGCCTGTGTTGGTCGGGGGTGGCAGGAAGAATGGGATCATCAAACCAATAACAAATTGCGGCATATTAAACATACAATTGGCAACTGGCCCTCCTCATACCGTAAAAATCGGAAAGAGGAGGTTCTCCTTGCCAGACTTCGCATTGGGCATTCCCATCTCACCCATAGACATCTGTTGGAAGGAAAACCAGCACCAATTTGCCAAGTGTGCAGTGAACCCATGAGTGTTTTACACATTTTAACTCAATGCCCCTATTATAGACTTGCCCGCACTCTTACTTATAACTCTTCATCACTGTCTGACATTTTAAATGACCATGCTGACCATACGCACGTTTTAAAATTTTTAAAAAGTACTGGTTTTTACTACAGTCTTTGATTTTACCATGTTTGGCGCAGTATAGCCCAGATGCTCTTGCGCCATAAAAAAGCCAAACAAACAAACAAACAAACATGCATTTTTGCATTTGGCGGTATAGACTTCAGACGAATCATGCCAAGAACTCAAGACTTTTCTGCAAGTTATTCAGTTGTTGTGTGTAACAATTTCGCGACTGGCTTTAACACATTGCAAATAATACCCAGCGTCGAACACTACGCAGTTAAATTAGGTTCGAAAAAGAAACAAATTTTGGGACCTGAACCCGACCTTCCACCTGCCGGGGTGGAGGTTTCATTTCATCTCGGCTTTTAGACAACCGTCTTCCAGTAAAGCCTTTATATACGTTCGTAAGGGACAATATTGTCCCACCGAACGCAGAAATATTTATTTTCTGTCGAACGTTCCGTTCCACCATTTAATCACGTCATAACATCGGCGCTGGTATCACTATGCCAATAAACGTTAATTTATATTGTTGTTTAATTTATTTAACACGTGTTTAAAATTTTGGCCTTTTGTAGCGCAATTTAGGTTCATCCGTTATTATGATACGATTTCACAACCCATCTTGAATTTGACAATTCGGGTATCCTTTAATATCGGACCCTTTCCAAGGGTCTGAGATACTATCATAGAATCAAATTAATCGGATATTCAAATTATCGTGCTTTCTTAGGACGCTGCAGCAACACAAAGTTAATTGGCAAATTCCACCATTCAGCAAACTGAAAATGTTTATGCTCAATCTGTGACTATAAAGAGCAATTGTTGCAATAGCAACACGTTTTATTGAAAATAATCACAACTATATAGTACATCACTAAGTTGATAAAGTATTGCTGTTAAGTTTCTATTTACGCAGATCTGGATTTAAAAATTTATAATATGAAAAATGGCTCCTGTTTTTGATATCCATGTTTTAGGTCAAACTAGAGCTTTTCCTATAGAAGAAAAAAAGATACCCTCTTGTACCGGAGACGAACTGAAAGCCCTCCGTATGTATTGACTACTTGGCAATTGTTCTAACCCAGAGAAGTCAGATAATACCTTACAAATATAAATATTATATCTATTGAATTACAAGTATTAAACAATGCTTGCATTTCCGAATTGGATATAACAACATCAAACTTTTCTAAATAATTTGACGAGAGAGTGAAGTTAGTTTTAAGAATAATATTTAAACTCTTAATGATTTGAATATTTACAATGCAAATTTAATTATATTTTGAAGACAAACCCAAAGGTTTCCAAATCGCCTGCAGTTAAAGGAAAGAAACAAATCAAGTCACAAATTGTATGGATCTCATTAACCGGAGAAACCGACCCATTGTCTGCAGTAATTTCTTTTCACAACTTATAACACTTATTCTGTCATATGTAAAATATATTTCAATGTGCCTAAAAATAGTTTGAAATGAGAAAGCGTCAACTTTGATTATGATTTGCCAAAAATTTACTAAATTTTAACGATTTGGATTGGCTGTATTTCAATAACAAATTATTCGATTCAGTAGGGAGAGAGTTCAGGTGTTAAGAGTTCAGGTTAGCGCAAGCTTCCTGTGGTCGCAGGTGTAGCTGTAGCTTACTGCAGAGAATAGAAGTATCTGCAGAAAAGATTCAGAAAGCGTTGGGTAATATAAATAAATATTCGGAAAAACTATTTATCGATGGAAGAAATAGACACGTGGGGTAATATAAAAATTAAAACAAATCTAGACATCACAAAAAGTTTACATATCACTATAGGCCTATTACTATACCAATTATTTACATATTTAAACTTATTTCAAAGGTAAAGTTACTTTATTTCTTTACGTATTTTGTAAATAATATACCCTCAACGCGATTTATATACATGATGGTTAAAAGTCAACTAGATTAAAATATAGAATATTTTTCATCATCGGCTTAAAATCATTATTTTCTAATTTAAATTACACTTCAAATGCAAGCCTCGAATATTATATGTTATTCCATACAACATAATTCTTAATTAAATAAGCATGATTAAATGATTTTATTTAAATTATTTTAACAATCATTAAGCGATCAATTTGACAGTATATTACTTCATTATTATTAAAAAGTTTTCGCTTTGATATTATTGCGAGAGGATTTGCAATATTATGGATTTTATATGAATTGGGTGAGCTTGATCTGCTTTTATAATGGGTAAGTATGTATTATGTAATTCATTGTAATTCAATTTATTATAATTCAATTTATTATAATTTATTATAATTCAATTTATTATAATTTATTATAATTCAATTCTATTATAATTTATTATAATTCAATTTATTATAATTCAATTTATTATAATTGGATCTATTATAATTCAATTTATTATAATTCAATTTATTATAATTCAATTTATTATAATTCAATTTATTATAATTTATTATAATTCAATTTATTATAATTGTATTTATTATAATTTATAATAATTTATTATAAGTCAATTTATAACATATTGTTATAAATTGAATTATAAATAAATTATTATAAATTATTATATTTAATTCAATTTATAACAATTTATTATAATTCAATTTATTTTAATTCAATTTCTTATAATTTATTATTATAATTTAAAAAAAAATAAAAGGGACTCGAACAATCTCGGGGTTCACGTATTTATTATCCTATCCAAGATGTTCTCTACCGAGGTATCTTCTCAGTTGGAAAGGAGGTTGCGATGTTTTCTATGCTTTTATGCACGAATGAATCGGTTATTGCTCGAGCCTTCCTTGATTTTTCCAATTTGAATATTTCTTTGCTTCGAAAATTGAAAAGAACTTAAAAAGAAGGGGCTAGGCAAGTAACAATAAACCAGTAGCTTCATTGAGGCTCCGTTTATTGTTTGTTTTTCTTTCTACGACCTAAGGACAGTGAAGGTCATTGAGCCGTAGAAAGAAAAACAAACAATGACCGTCACTGTCCATGCATCGTAGAAAAATACAATAAACGGCGCAAGGATAGTGAAGGTTATTCTGCGTCGGGATATAAGGTTTCCCGTGGAATCCGGCCTTCTGCTGACAAGGGACTCAAACCCCGTATTATGGTGGGTAGAAAAACGGCAATCATTCTACAATATTATTGGAAGTCAAACCTAAGTTAATGGAAAAATAAAGAAAATATATACCACTGTGCCACCGTTGGAAAATGGAGCTATATTTCTCCTCGGGGCACGAGGATTTCTTAAAGCTTAGGTAATCAATCCTTGGACTACAGTTAACAATTAGTCGGGAAGCTTTTTTTTAAAGAATCCATCCATCCATCCATCCATCCATCCATCCATCCATCCATCCATCTCCAAGACGTCCAATTATACACGATCCAATACAGTGCAGTAGACGGTACACTAGTTAAAGGCGTAACCATAGGGCCAAAGACTCCGTTTAGCCGATTCAAAATAGATTACTATAAATATAGATGGGAAGGGGAAAGAACGTAATAGGAAGATTAGAAGAAGAATTTGAACGTAAGAAATTGAAAATAAATGGTAATAACATCAAAATAATAAATAATATTTAGAAACAAAAACATAAGTATAGTAAAATTGGAACACAGAAGAGCAGTAATAACCAAAGAAACAATTCAGGTAGTTAGTTAATCAAAAAATATAATTTTTAGGAATATCAAGAGCAAATGATTTAAACTGGGAAAATCAAATATCTTAAAAATAATTAAAGTAATCGGGATAAGCTGTTGAATATCGGAATTCACATGAAAACCAAACGTAATAGATTTAGAATATGCATTGGTACCTTTCCATCTCATCTATTGTGTATGGGGAAATTTATTCAGAGAAAACCTTAGAATGCTAGAGATATTGCAAAAGAAATCCTTAAAAATTGCATATAAGAAGCCTGACACAGATTAGAGGAAAATACTGAGTGGACCAGGGAATATGCCAATAAGAAATTAAATGGCTTTTGTACATGTGAGACAATGTTTGTGGGAATGAATAAGAAAAAAAATTACCGAAATAATTGGGATAAGGTATAAGTAGAATGTAAGTGGGGAACTGCGATTAAGAAGTGGAAGGAATCTTTATCTGCCAAGAATAAGAAGGAGAGAAAAGAAAAGGCGATGAAGTAATATAGACTACAACCATAAACCAAAAGTGCAGAATTCATTGGTTGGGACCGGCAAGGAAATTAAAAGCTATAAGGAATTCAAAAATAATGTAAAGAGAGAGAATTACTGTTAGGAAAAGCAAGGGAGAGGGATGGAGAGAGGGAAACTAGAATGAATGAGGCAAAGATTTACGAATGAGTTAGAGATTTAGGGATTTTTTTACATTTTTACCTGCGGTTCTCAGTCGATTTATACCAAGACGGTCACTTGAAGCTTACTAATCCCCATATAAAGAATTTTTGAGTAAACAAGAAGAACCGTAAGGGATATATGCTACAAAAGTGATATACAGGGTGTCCATAAATTATCTTTGCAACTTATGAATTTAATAACTTTAAAACTATAATAGATAATAACAAGCGGTTTTCAACATGTTGGAAGATAACTCATAATGTTTTTTATTTTCCAGGTGACGCAGATTTGACGGTAGTCATTGTCTATTATAGTTTTAAAGATATTAAAGTCTTAAGTTGTAAAGATAATTTATGGACACCCTGTATATATATATTTTTTCTTGTGTATAAAGGAAATTTTCATTTGTGTCGCTGAATTAGATTATAGGGCCAAGTACTGAATCAAAATTAATCATTGATTGTTATAGCTTTAGTACTTTTATAATTAATTATTATTATATTAATTAATTAGTATTAAATATGAAGCCATGAATTAAGTCCTTTAAGACAGGAAATCAGACGAAAAACAGCAATATGGGAGGAATGTAAAATGCAATTGTTTCATATATCAAAAATAAAAATTTATATATGTGTATGTTGATAGAGAGAGAAGAATGGGGTGATTTCTACTTCTCATCATGTCCAATTCAATATCAAGTACATAGTCTGAGTACCCAATTGAACATACGTAGAATGATGTCATTTGAATTATTAAGAGGATGTTAGGCTTTCGCGAAAATTTTATCAAAATTTCAATGACATACATGCTTCCAATGTGGCTCAACACGAAAATGAAGCAGTGGCAAGGTGTAGAAAAGGGAGGGGGTCTCGGGGTTTCAATCCCCTTATTTTATAATAAAGTACATTGCTCTACTTAACGAAGAGTCAATTGAGTGTTTTTGAAGCTGCTTGAGCCTCCATACTTTTTGAATTGCCACGCCCCTAATATGAAGCCGCTTATTTGATATTCGAATTTGTAAGAGAGGACTTCGTTATGCCATTTAATGATTTCAAAACGAGACCCTTCACGTTCTCGATCAATACACATTTGTTTATATTATAGTCTTTGCGGGATATTCCTCAGATTCTGTTTATTAAAAACGCTGTTTCACTCCGTGCTATTCGGAGCATCCTCAGAAGAAACAGCCGACCAAGTTTCCCTCTGCAAAAATGCAAGACTTCCGCTTGGTTGCTCGGCAGAAAATGAGTGATTATGAAACGTATTTACAGTACCTTTTGTCTGGCTACTCCTTCATTGGGTGGTTTCTGGATTATGCGCTCTCATTGGCTATTAGCTGAAGGTTGTCGCTCATTTGCCCAAGGGCGGCGAGATTGCTTGAACGAGGCCCGAAAGAGATAATAGACGCCGGAAAAGTCTTCGTGAACACATTCGTTTGCATTACACATACGTCACAAAATGAAAGGGAAAGATTAATCTAGAAATTGAAATCAGGAAAATCCTAGTTTCTAATTATAATCTTTGAAATTTTCCAAACTTCCCATTCCGACAAATGATGTGCAAGATGTGATGAATGAAATCGCTTTAGAAATGTTTTCAATTAATTTCTGTATACGATCGAAATGAGTTTTGGAAATTTTGCGTTTCCGACCAATCACGCATATAACTCATAATTTATATTCAAATACAAGGAGGAACTATTATTTTTTCCATAAAACGAACCTAATGCACATCTTCCAATAATTTGCAATGGCAAACTCATTCAAACTTTCTCATCACGCACGTATTAAAGACATGTTATAACGAGACAAGATATAGCATGATGATATTGGTATGCTAATATCGTTAAACGCAAACTTTAATTTAAGAAACAATATTGCATAAACAAAAAGATACGCAAAAAAAATCACCATTTCTAGAAATTGCATTGAAGATTTTCAAGAAACAAAGGATCCTATGAGATAAAAAGAAGGCTCCAATACCGAAATGGATCTCACCTTATAGATGGATTTTGAAAGGGTTACTCAAAAGAAATTACGTTAAATTACTTATTGCTTCTTGTGAAACAAATGTTGCATCGTAAATACACAATCTATTCTCACAGGTTAGGATTTTACATACAGCTGAATTCAGTTTAGCGATAGCTCTGCTGTGACTTTCATAACTCTGAATTTTCCCATTTTCAGCTTATTCATCTATCTTACTTATCAGCTATACTGTGTACTTTTTACCTTAGTGGGACCATTCAACGATTATTCATTGTCCAAAGAACCCTTGTATGCAAACTATTATGTATCATTATTAATGTCTTCATTTGTTATTTATAAACCTAATGTTCATAAGCAAAATTCAATGTTTTTTCTGATATAGTTTGTTTAACATTTAATTCGTGCAGGGCATATGCGTATCTAAAAGGAGGCTTCATAACAAAAAATAAATTCGAAATATGAAGTATTACACTGCCGGAGTCTAATAATTTAATTGGGGGTGCTGCAGTTCTGCAGCGCTCACGAACTGGCGACCCTCACTGCTATTTATTACTATTACTCGCAGAACCCTAGGAACTATGGAACCCCGGTTGAAAAACCCTGGATTATAAAGTTTAAATTTCAGGGTTCCCTCTAATATCGCTATAACCGGGTTCAAATCTATTTTATCAAATTAAATAACAAAACAATATTTAAATTCTTAAGAAACTTACAATATGGAATATTTATAAAGTGGTACAGACACGTTTTTAGCGGGTTTCAATAGATATTGAACCCGCTATTGCTTTTGGTTTTTCTGTCTGTCTGTCTGTCTGTCTGCCTGTCTGTCTGTCCGCAATACAAAGGGTAAGGTAAAGGTCTTCCGTAAATGCAATAATGGTGGCTGTTGTTAACATTGAAAACCTAGTACCGAGTTACTTGAGAATTAGATAGTTGCGGATTAGAGAGTTGCGGATTAGAGAGTTGCGAATTAGAGAGTTGCGGATTAGAGAGTTGCGAATTAGAGAGTTGCAAATTAATGTTAAATGAAACCCGCTAAATTTAAATATCGAACTTAGGCGATTTTCTTTCACTTGCTTGTTTACCTGAGGTGTAAACTTGATATCGTTCATGTCTTCGGATAATCATAAAAACGAAGTTCTCATAAATTCAAGTCAAGGAAGAGCAAATACACAATATTTTGCAAGCCTTAAGTGGAAAGCATTTTTATTTTTATTATTTTCCTTAGCTGTGGACTTCACCATTTCTGCTAAACATTCGCATAGCTTCGAGTAGAACCACAAGTAAAATAAAATTATCGACACTTAAACATACTCAAGAGAGATTTTCTTTTATACGATGAAGAACATTTATGTATTCACCACTTATATATACCCACTTACAAAAATTCTGACGTTGAAAAGGACGTACTGCAGATTAATTTTCTTCTGCTCCTTTTTGACCAAGATTATTTTTCGGAAGACGCAAAAAAATTTCTACTAGTGTACTAGATTATTTTTTCCTCTATCTTCCTAAGCTCTTTCACTTCAAGACATTTCTTTGTTTTAATTATATGTTGATTATAAATTTATTTCTACTTTTTATTTCTTTATGTCTCTCCTTGTCCTTATTTCTATTTTTTATTTTTTCTACTTCTTTTACTATGTTTTTAGCTTTTGTATTTCCAATAATGGCAACACCTTCTGCAGTAATTGCAACAATAATAATAATAAGCCAAGAGCACAACTAAAAGTGAATGATACCGATGATGCCAATCTTAATCTATAGAAACATAAAATCATTATTTTAGAAAAGTAAACGAAAAAGCTAGCTTATAATACTTAAAAATGGCGTAACATACCTCCCGTAATGTAAAATTCTTCTAATGACAGTAAACTTCATCAACACTTCAATTTTTTTTTATCAAACCATCGCCGTTAAATAAAACTATAAAAAATACAAATTTCAAGTTATTTCCATATTTTCAGTCCAGCAACTCGTTGATTGTACTAACAGTTGATTTATCAAAACCCTTAGAAAACTGAAAAAATACAACGAAAGTCAAAATATTTTTACAAAATGTATTTTGCAAGTTTCGTTCGAAAATTCTGGAAAATGA
>QLNU02003225.1:61560434-61579921 GCA_006491805.2 Dysdera silvatica | reverse complement strand
TTCAGCAACTGAGAAGTTTTTAATTGGACTATGGTTCGTAAGATGGTTGTTTAAACTTTCAAAAATTGTACTTGTGTTGAAAAAAAATATTCGGCCAGTACAATTTCCTTGAATGTATTAAAATTTGTACTTTTAAAGTTCTAAAACTTCACAGCTGGTTTCTTGAAGTGGGATCGATCAAAGATTTGGCGTGACCTCTCAGTTCTTCTACGTATGTATAATTTTTACAAAATTTATCGAGAATAAAACCGAACTCAAAAAGTAATAAGGCCGCAGTACTAACCACTAATAAATTCTACTGCGGCGTCTTTACGGATGGACAACAAAATCTGTGTTCAGGATCACGACCAAAATAAGACTCCCAAATTCTCAAAATCTGTTTGTTATATTTTTTTTTTTAAAATTTAAAAGTTTGTGTAAAAAGGGTACAGTAACTGATAGAACTTAAGGCCATTGAATGCGAATGAAATTAAAACGCCCGGTCTTTAAATAGGGAAGTTCATTAAACCTGTGAATAAGTAGAGTAAGAAATTCAGCAGAACCGCCCTGATTTGTCCACGATGGGACCAGAATCCTTGCGCGTTGGGGATTTGGTCGAAATTTAACCCTAAATTTAGAATTTTCATGTAAAAAAAGTGGCAAAATTGAGGTAGTTCAAAAAAATTTCTAAATTAAGCGACTGTAAATTGATAGAATTACTACATAAACGAAAAGACATGCAATAGCAAAATATTATTTTAAAAATCATAACGAAAATTAAAGCCGCGACCAATTAAATCAGGGAAGAATTAAGATTGGAGCCTATTACGCGTAAATTTGTAAAGGACTTTTAATGTCAATTGAGATAGATGACATTTCGGAGTGTTTTAGAAAGATTCATAAAAGCACTTCAAAATTTAAACGTCGCATGTACAGTGGCGGATTTAGCGATGAGCTAAGGATACTGAAGCCCACGGCTGCAAATCTTCGAAAGAGAAATTTTTAAGTAGGCGCTACAATTCAGGTATTTATTTTTTGTCTCTTTGAATTATCAATATGTCAGAAACGTATTTTATCTATCGGAATACGGCACAATTTCTCTCTTCGTCGCGTCGGCTATTTGGATTTGAAAAGGCGACGAATAGAACTGCCTTTTTCCTTGAGAAACGTTTCTAACAAACTGCAAACAAAGAAAAGGGAGATGAATTCGGCTCTTTAGCTTGAGACCATGGTAATAACGAATTCTCTTGAACGATCCTTTCTTCTTTGTAAGACGAATAAAAAATTATTTGCGATCTATATGTCGGAAAATAAATTGAATATCTTAAAAATTTTATTCTATAAACTGGGTATGATATATTGGAACCAATTTCACTTGAGCCTGTTGTTAAAGAGTTTACGGAAAAAAAACTTAGTTTTAAGTCGCTTTACGTATTTATTATTATCAAAAAATACGCACCTAATTTTGACATTTTATTTAAAATTTTAAGAGTTTTACTATTTTTGTAATAAAAACTTTATTTTTTTTTACTATTGAGGTTACTTGTTTCGCTTTCAGTGACGTGTTTTAATTACATTACATTGTTAAAATGCCATAAGTGATATTTCGTTATACAGTGGAGTTCTGTTTATTGCCGAAGAACAATATACTCCTTTTATACTTTTTATAAAGCTTTAACCTTTCCAATTTACCTACGTATTAGATGCAGTTTTAGACGTTAGGTGTAGAGGCGTAATTAGGCAAAGGAAGAGCCGCCAAGAGCGTCGCGATTAGAGAGACTAAGAGTTAACAAAATCGTGAATACTTGTGTCAAAAATGAATTTCAAATAACCGCCAGGGGCGCCAAATTCTTAGTTTCGTCTCTGGCTATATTTAATAGGAAAATGCGGTAAAAGACTTGAGCTTATAAGCTGCTTAATTGCAAACCGGCCTCTGCGCATGTAATTTATTAGCAAATCCGCGATATTACTATTACGAATTAATTTTAAATTCAACTCTAACTCTCTGTCTGCCTCTGTGCTCCGTATTTTATATATGCGTTTGCGAAAGTGTGTAGTATACTACTGAAATAATAATGAATATGCATTAAAAAATGGTCAGTGGTTAAACTAAATATGAAGTCATTAAATTTGATTTTAGTTGCTATAGATATTTTTATGAGAGTCAGTGTTTCATGAATGATAAGAAAATTAGTTTAAACCTTAATTGCTTCATCAAATAGAAACTAATTCATTTACCAAGACGATGTTTGTGTGAACCGTTACATTACATAGCAGCTCATAAAGAATAAGTTTTAGTCCCACGAAATCCTTTATATTAATGACAGTCAATAATTTTTAGCGTTAATTGATGGCTATAAAGTAAAGACAAAAATCAAATAAAGCAAATTCCTTTTAGCTGAGCTAACGTAGTGTTAGCAAAAATTATGAATATTGCACTATGTTTTTATCAATTTGGCGGGATTTTTTAAAATGACACCGGCTTTTGGACAACTGCAAATTAATGGGACGGACGACAAATTAAAAATAGAATGTAAGAATTGATTTAATATATATTAATCACGATGTTCCTATCGCTTTGTATTAAAGCGAAATTTAGGGATAATCCCCATTCGGTTACTAGGTTTATTTGCTTTTTATTTTTTTTTATTTTCCCCATCTTAGAAAAGTAATTTATCTTCCAAGAAGCAGTACGAAAAAAACGATCAAAGCATCTCCACTCATTTGTTTTTCGTTTGAAACTCATTCTTTTTAATTTAGGAAAACACGGATAGGTTCGGGAGTGAAAAACAAAAGAAAATAGAAAAGAAAGAAAACGAAAGACTGAAGCATGAATCTGAAAAATTGAATTAACTTTCGTCCCCAGCTGAACTTCGGATTTCGAATGAAGAAAGCAAGAAAAATGTAAAATTAAGAAATTTTCATTGAATGCAAAAGCCGCAGTGAAGTGTATTAAATCTTACGTTTAATATTTCCGTATCCAATGAAATACAGATGGATAAATTACGAAGAGAAGCTTACTTTATTATTTATTAAGAAAAACATTTGAATAATACCCAATAACTCAAAAATTTTAAATGTAAATTACTTAGAATCTAATAATCATGTCGGTTTCTTTTCAGTTCCTGACACTCTAGGCAGAATTGCGATTGACTGATAACGTTAATTTGAATTAAGTTCTGTTGTGCAAACTTGTAGATTGATCGCATTGCTTGACAAGAAATGTCTCTCTGCTTGCACAAGAACTCAAACCGTTAACAAATGATGTACAAAGCAGGCACCATGTTAAATTTCGCTCACAGTGATGTATAAATTAATAAAAAATAAGACATATGTTAAAATACAAACCTGTTAAAGTAGTAAATGTACTAAAAACATTTTATAAATCCATGTAACTGTATACATAGCTGTGTGGTATGCTTTTGTGCGTATGAGAATTTTTCATTCCGTATAATTTCTGCGTTCCAAATATTATTGGCGTTTGACAAGAAAAAACCCGCATGCTTAACATTAGTAAAGATATATAAAACATTCCTGATTAATACATCCCCCACACCGTTTTCAAGTTAGTGAAAGATCAAAAGCTTTTTATTTATGGAGCAGCGATCAGAAAATACGACATAATTGCTAAATAAACTCACTAACCCTATCTGGACAATATAATGAGTATATAATCAGGATTTCTGTTGAATATTGATTATAGACTTTTATGGTGGTAAGTATTTGGAGACAATTTCACCTAGAAGTAGATATTTAATGGTTGTTGATAAGGTTCATCATATGCCCGTTGACGACCATACTTTGAAACGTAATTATTTTAATCACTGATTGCATTTCAATGTATCATCAACTACATTAATAAAGCGAACTGTTTTTAGTTAAAGGAACGAATTCCCTTTACTTTCTTATATGTACGTGCATATAACAAATGTCTTTTCCTTTGTTATATGTACGTACGTTTGCGTATAATAAAGCGTTGATAAAGGCTGAAAGAGATTATGGAAGAAATAATCATCTCGTATCATTGTGATTAAGTCCGTCATTCAGTAAATCTCATTGTCATCTCTCGTATTAGAATACACCTCACGTAAACTATTAAAATTTACTAATATTTCAAGCAAATACTCTTAATTTATTTAGAGGAAACTGAATTTCGGTTCGCATAATAATGCAGCAAGTAATTTGTCACGCAAAATATATGTGTTGAAAATTGCAAGTATCTCACCATTTTGTTTTTAAACCCATATTTCATTTTATGTTTTGAGAAAAGAAGCAGATTGTGGTACTTCCAAAATAAAGAGGTTACCATGGAGATTTTTTGTCACTAAAGTAAATGTGAAACTTTTCAGGTGTTGTTGGAAATAACACCGTGATTAATTACTTCTCTTGTGTCGCGTTTAAATTCATGACATTCGCCACAGCAGCTAAGCGTTTAACATGTAAAAACCCGATAATTGTTTAATGAGACAACATTAAATGCATGTAGAATAAGTTGGTAAAACAGATGTTGCATTAAATTTAATATTATCCCTCAATGTTTTATATAGAATACATCTTAAACTTTTTTATAGAAAATATATGCAGGTTTTGACCCTTGTAATAATTTCAGGGATCTGCTCATATAACACTAGAAGTAAGGACTTTTACCATAGTAAATCAGTTTTCTCAGAATAATTTTCATTTCATTTCCAAATTTAGGGAGGAAGATATGGATTTTTTATTGTATTTCACGTATCTTTAATATAAATCTCATATTATTTCGCTTACATAGTTGGATTAATGTAAAAAGGAGAAGTGCCAGTTGACTCATTCCAGAGCTATTCTTCTATAATGGTCTCATTAAGCACATACGATATCGGTACAAATGTATAAGTGGATATCCTTTAATCCTATGTCAAGAAAGAATCTACCTTTCTTAACTAAAACAAATGAAAGGACGTATGATGGAATGGTGCTTCCGTTAGTTTTTTTCATTATTGGTAGACTAAGTCAAGAAATACAATAATATGTTGCTCTGATGTGAGCATTAATTAGAAGTCAGATATTTCATACGTGATATAAGTGAAAGGATTTATAATTTAGTTTCAAAATACAAATCAATGAATCAATGATGATTAATCCAATATTGTTGCAAAATTGTTGTGGGGAACAATGTTACGCCAGCGATAAACATGGGTACAAAATCGATAAAATGCCGATCATTGGTCTGCTTCCTGCTATACATGTGCTGATACAAATAAATTAATCTTTATTATTTTTCAATAAAAGGCATATAAATGAGTAAAGGGCCTATATAAAAGTAAAGGGCTTATATAAATGAGTATGTACATACATTACACAGAAAGGCTTATAACTGTACCTTCCTCGTTTCGGATGCTTTGGGGAATAGTACTTATAAAGAACTGCACGCGCTTAGGCTATAATTTCATAAAATTTTCTAAAGTTCTCATCCGGAGTTTTCTGTTTAAAACCTATATCTATCTGTTTTAAAAATGGGCTATTATATATACATGTCTAAAATTCATTTAAAATTCTCAACTATCCTTGTTCAAGGATAATTTTCGTTGAGAACAAAAAATGCAAAGGAAAAGAGCGGATTTTTTCTTAAATAGGGCCGAAAACGATAATTTAGTAAATATACCGTTAGAATAAAAAGTTGTAAAGGAATTAACTTTTTACGAGAGCTCGTTAAAATTCCTGAAAAATAAAATTTAAACCTTCTTTATTTTTATACTTTAATGTTTTAAAATGCTAATTAAAAATTTACTAATTTTTACAAACACGAACTCCTTAATCCTATTTTGAATACAACAGCTCGATGAACTATTTTTTTTACATTTCTGCATCTCGCATTAAAAATTAGATATGAGAATTATTTTTACGTTGGAGTTAACTCGAATTGCACTCAAACACATGCAAAAAGTGATAACTACGGAACTCGGGTGCTTCGTGGAACAAATTAAAAATCTAAGGACAAGTATTTCCAAATATGTATTTGTATTCTTTTTGTTTCAAGACATCGCTTTAGCTTTATCTGAGCCGGGACCGATGGCTTAATATAACCTCTGAATCGCGATATATGAATACATAACGAAGGGTTTAGACAGAGGTCTCAGGTGGGGGTGTCGAGATTGATTTAGTTTCATAAGATTTGGGGCTAAAAGCTTTTCAATATAATTTGCAACATTTTTCTTAGGGGGATAGAGCCACTGTTCATAATCACGCCTAATGGGAGTTGGATCCATCACAATTAGCCCAAAGGCCATGCTCAAAACCACGGTGTCAGTGGGATGCCAAATCCAGGAATGAAATGTAATATTGAAACTTTTTTAAAATAATCTAAAGTAGGCATTGTTATTGTCGTAAGAGCTTGTTCGTTATTGCGATTGATATATGTGCCTTGGCGCAGTATAGCCCAGATGCTCTTGTGCCATAAAAAATCCAAACGAACAAACAAACAATACGTGTGCCTAAAATGGTGCTATGAATTAGTTACGCCAAGGTATTTATTAATGCAATTGTTTAATTCAAAAACTTAAAATCAAAAGTGAACTGATTAGTAGAATTTATCGAATAAAATATAGATTAGATAAAAAATTACCATATATTGAAATGTAGATTTATATGTTAAAAACAGAGATATTTTAACATATTCGTAGGCACCGGAGTCGATAATTTTTTAGCCCTTTTTCCACTGACTCTTAAATTTCCAAATTTTTGAAATAAGGAAGATGTAATATTTAACAAACGGACTTTGCTAATTTATGGCCCGGTTTAGGTCGGGGCCCATTTGACCCTCTTTAAGACCGCACTAATTATAAAGATAACTAAACGTATTATTACAATTATATACTTGAACATAGTATATTGGAAAAATGCCCCCGCTATACCCAAATATTACTCTACAATCTACTTATTGGATATGTTTGTCCTATAATAGCTTTATCGAGTACGATACTACTTTATCACGGATAGGAAGTACCAATTGGGAAAAAAAAGGTATTCTTAGCGATTCGTTCCATAATCCAATACTCCGGCGTGTACCTGACTCCAAAGCGTAATATGGCGCAAGCAGAAATTCGTCATCCATTTGGTTTAAGAAATTTCGGCTTAAGAAATAATGATGAGAGGTACAGCGTAGTTGTCACGGCTTCGTAGACAATGAAATATTTCATCGAAGCAGTTCATCAACAGTGACAAATAATTTATTTGTCAAAATAGAATTATTTAAATTTTTAACTTAACGAAAGCACATAGTTTCCATTAGTAAATATCGATTTACACTATGCCCTTAACATTGAAAAGTGAAAGGCAAGGTGATCATCCAGTACGCAGATCCTGATCTGCATATAACGATTATAAAAACGTCAAGAGAGAAAACGACATCGTTAACAGCGAACTAAAGCGCTCTTAACTGACTGTCTACTCCAAATTTGTTACAAATAACTCCAAAGTCTTATGACGTCATACAAATGTACGATTGTTGCCATACAGCAGAAGAACAATAAACGGAATTTAAATCATGCGTATATATTTTCATTAAACTGGTAAACCTACAGCAGTGCGCCACAGCTTTGTCAAAACAATTCACGATTATAACACTACAGACAATATTTTTGATATTTTGCTTGTTTATTTTTCTTCTCTTTACGGAGCAATTACATTAAAGGTCATGCTATGAATAAAAACTTATACTTCCATGTAACCAAACTCCGGATTACGATGAATAGAGAAACGATATGCAAGACTAACTCCCCATTATAGGGCAGCAAACATATATTTTCCCGGGAAATTCAAACATCTTAAGACCTAGAAAACCAATCCTTGGACAACGGTGAGCAGTTAGTAATATTGTTTTGGCACCGCCAGAAATCAAGCATAGAATAGCTTCATGTAAAGTGAAAACGTTAATACTACGTCGCCAAAAATTTATTTTTCATTTCGGATACACGTGGAGAAACCGAAATTCATGGAATTACTGAAAAGGCTTTGCATGAGGAACTGGAAAACTTTAGTCTAATGGCTCCTCTAATTATGGTATTGCAGTAGTACAAAATATGAAGCAAATAAGAGAAGATACATATGGTTAAGTACGCAATAGAATATATTTGTAGCGGAAAATATAAAATATATTTATTTATAAGAAAACCCCAAAAGATTTCACAGTATGAAATAAAGTAACTATTAATTATTTTCAGACAGTTAAATATCTTAAGGAAGAATTTAATTCAAGATCATTTATATATTTTAATAAATATTTAGGTAAATAGGAAACCAGTAATCGATGCGTATTGCAAATTAACCTTTCAAAGTTGTAGTAAGTTTTCGATACGTTAAATGATTATTTTTCATTGTGTTTAAAACAGAAATTTTAATTTTTTAAACTAGTAAATACGACGTTTCATCCTTTGCCCAATATCTAACGTTTACACATTATCAACAAATGTAATTTTAATACTGAAAGATAATGTATATTTGTCAGTAAATATGTAAATTATTATGAAGATAATAATAAAAGTTTCATTAATATAAATAACATAGACATCACAAATAAAAGTCTTCTGCTTCAGCTTATTTATATATGCTTCAATTTTTATTCGATTTCTATTAAATCGAAGCATCATCAAAAAAAAAAATCATTTACAAAAATCATGCAAAGGAATTTTAAAGCCGGTCGCTTTAAAATTTTCTTTAATGTACGTTTTGGAAAGAAAGTTAAAAAATTAATTAAATTTCTATATAAAATTTATAAATACTTTTTATCGAAAAGCGGGGGCATAATCCTTATTGAAAGATAATCCACGTTTCCAAGGCTAATGGAAAAAATCTAATTATTCTCAAAACTAAGCGAATTTTATTGATTAGGAATTTGAAAGCAATTTTATTTAAAAAAATTAGATCAAAAATTAAATAATGACCAAATTTTTAAATAATTCTTTTGGCAGAAATATCCTTTATTATTAAAATATAGGTAGAATTGGACAGAATAAAAATGAGGAAAGATTTAAATTATGAATGCTAAACAGGCATAATTTTGTCTAACTATTATACAAAATAAAACAATTACCATCCTTATGCCTAGGGTAAAATACTTAGATGTGGGGTTTATAAATATATATATATATATATATATATATATATATGGCCTGCAAAAGGGTTGCTGGTATCTAACTGGAAGGAGACCCACACGCTGAACGTATGTGACGATGTGTGGAACCGGCCGGGCCAGTAACCTAGTGTCCTACCCCGCCTTCAAGTGGTGCAGGCTGGGCTTTCTATCCAAGAGGCAAATTAATATTTGCTGCACGGATGGAAAGGCGGAAGGGGAGGGCTAATTCACCAACCCGTCTAGCCAGCGTGGTGAAATGATGGCTAATTCCTCCAATATGCTAATACACCAAAAACCATGGCCCCTAGTCTCCAGGTGCTGGAGTGCTCCTGATCAAGGCAGCGGTCAGCGTGGCATGAAAGCAGGGGGTG
Source organism: Dysdera silvatica (assembly GCA_006491805.2). Lineage (NCBI taxonomy): Eukaryota > Metazoa > Arthropoda > Arachnida > Araneae > Dysderidae > Dysdera > Dysdera silvatica. The sequence continues at coordinate 61,570,462 of QLNU02003225.1, read as the reverse complement.
CTAAGAATCACTGGAATGGCCCAGGCTGCCGTTTGTTATTGACCTTGGCAACGTATAATGGACGATCCCTTGCTTCTGAAGCAAAACTTCAAGAATTGGAAGAAGAACTTGACAAGATCAAATGGGACATTGTAGGACTCAGTGAAGTTAGAAGAAAAGGTGAAGAGTTGGTGGAACTTAAAAGTGGACATTTGTTTTATTATAGAGGAACGGAAACTGGAAGAACAAGTGGTGTTGGCTTCTTAATCAACAAAAGAATTAAAGACTGTCTTCTGGAAGTTGAAAGTACATCAGATCGAGCAGCGAGGCTTGTTGTTCAACTAACCCAGCGATACCAACTTCAAATAGTACAGGTATATGCACCAACATCAAGCCATACCGACGAAGAGGTTGAAGAATTTTATGAAGAAATCAAACAGCTACATACCAAGGGGAAACAACATATCAAGCTCATCATGGGGGATTTCAATGCAAGAATTGGACAACAGGAACAAGGAGAGACATCGGTTGGTAAATACGGATATGGGGAAAGGAATGAACGTGGCGATCAACTCATCGAATTTGCAGAAGCTGAAAACCTTAGCATCATGAATTCATTTTTTAAGAAGAAACCGCAAAGAAAATGGACATGGAAACACCCAAATGGGGGAACTAGTGAAATTGACTATATCCTGGCAAACAAGAAATCAATTATTGAAGATTGCAGTGTACTGAACAGATTTAATACTGGAAGTGATCATCGAATGGTGAGATGTAAAGTGCACTTAAATACTAAATTAGAACGACAGAAGCTCATTAGGAAACAAGTAAGTAAGAGGGTGGATTTAAAGAAATTAAAAGAAAATACCGAGGCATTCAAGTTGGAATTAAAAAATCGCTTTTCTGCACTGGAAGGACTTATTGATGAAAGTGATATCTCAGAAGCAAATGAAAACATTGTTAAGACAATAGTTGAAACTGCTGGGGAAATTGGTGGTGTAACCTGTAAAAAGCACAATAGCAAATTATCTGAGAAGACGAAACAGCTCATGAAAAGGCGAAGAGATATGAAGGTGGACAATCGAAATACCAGTTCCAGGATTGAGTACATAGAACTTTGTAAAACTCTGCGCAAAAGCATGAAAGAAGACATAAGAAAATTCAATTGTGAGTTAGTAAGGAAGGCCATTGAAAATAACAAGAGCCTTAGGGTTGTTAAAGGAAGTTTATCTGTTGGGAAGAAACACATCATTGCATTAAAAGGAGAGGATGGCACCGTAACAAGAAATAGGGAAGAAATACTTAGAAGAGTTGAAGAATTCTACAAAAATCTATACGAAAGTAACAGTGGATTAAACGAAGACTCTGAGATAGTCGAAGGAACAGCTCCTAAAATCTTAAAAGAAGAAGTAGCATTTGCAATAAAAAGTATGAAGAAAGGAAGATCCCCTGGCGATGATGGCATTACATTAGATATCTTAAAAGAAGCTGGAGAATATGTAGAAGACATACTTGCAAAATTCTTTACCAAATGTCTTAACAGCGGTAACATACCAAACCAATGGGATTCTGCAACAGTAATTCTTTTGCATAAAAAAGGTGATAAAGAGGATTTGAAAAATTACCGACCAATTAGCTTGTTACCTGCTATTTATAAAATCTTCACAAAAGTGCTAACACATCGCCTGCAGAAAAAATTAGATGCAGCTCAACCAAGAGAACAAGCTGGATTTCGAAGTGGATTCAGTACAGTGGACCATATTCAAGTATTAAGAGAATTAATTGAAAGAACACATGAATATGAACTTCCATTGTGTGTTGCATTTATTGACTATGAGAAGGCCTTTGACTCTATTAAAACATCAGCAGTCATCAACTCTTTAAGATCAACAGACATTGAGGATGTGTACATTGACATGGTGAAACGTGTGTATAAAAATGCAAGTGCAAAATTTCGGTTACATAAAGATACCAAAACTATCAAAATTGGTAAAGGTGTGAGGCAGGGAGATACCATTTCTCCAAAACTTTTTACTTCAGCTTTACAGATGATTTTTCAGCAGATAAATTGGAATAACAAGGGAATAAAAATAAATGGTGAATATTTAAATCATTTGCGGTTTGCTGATGACATTGTTATTTTTTCAACGAACCCATCAGAACTCCAAGACATGGTACAGGAGCTCTCAACTAGAAGTAAAGAAGTTGGACTCAAGATGAACCTACAAAAAACTAAGATCATGTTCAATAATTTCGTAGAGGAAACAAAAATACAAGTTGACAACATTGAGCTAGAAATTGCTGATTCATATATTTACCTTGGCCAGCTGATTTCAATGGATGGCAACATTATGAAAGAACTCAACAGACGTATTAAACTTGGCTGGAGTGCATTTGGAAGAAACAGTTTTATCCTGAAGGGGAAATTGCCTTTGTGTCTAAAAAGAAAGGTCTTCAACCAGTGTGTATTGCCAGTCCTCTCTTATGGATCAGAGACATGGAGTCTAACAGTTGGAGCAATACGAAAGTTACAGACAACGCAAAGGAGCATGGAGAGGTGCATGCTTGGAATAACTAGGAGAGATCGAAAAAGAAACACTTGGGTGAGAGAGCAAACTAGAGTAGAGGACATCATTGTTAAAGTAAAAGGGCTGAAATGGCGATGGGCTGGGCATATTGCAAGAAGAACTGATCAACGATGGACAACAGAAATTCTGAACTGGATTCCAAGAGACCACCGAAGACCTAGAAAACGTCCTCAAACTAGATGGGTGGATGAAATAAGAAAACAGGTTGGGGTGACGTGGAAACGAATGGCCCAGGATAGACTTGTGTGGAAAGCATTTGGAGAGACCTTCATCCAGCAGTGGATAGATAATGGTTGAATATGATGATGATGATATATATATATATAGAGAGAGAGAGAGAGAGAGAGAGAGAGATAGAAAGAGAGAGAGACCCGAATTGACTATTTCACTATCTAAATGAGAGGACTCGAAGACAAAAGGCGACTTTATAAAATATTAATTTATCCTTCCAATTAAAATTAATTTTTTATTAGTTATGTTACGTTCTTCTTTCATAACACTGATTTTTTAGTTTAATCTTTATGACGGAGACAGGATTAGCATTGAACACTTGCACAGAACTAAGGGCTTGGAAAAATATTTTGGGTTTTTATGTATCCGCTAATGAGAGTAATTTAGCAAGAAAACGTTATTTACGACAAAAAAGCTGCAAGGTATATTTACTGGCATCGTTCTCGAGATTCAATTGTTTTGTACAATTCTCCGCCTGGTGGCAAAATGAACGCTGTGCGCGTTTTTTGCTCCTGCCTTAAACTTCATTTAGTGCGTCCCGTTGTTGACCGACAACGTTTGGATTTTATTTATCGGACTACTTTTGTACTATATGAATATATTAATATTCTTAATTCTGGTTTTTCAATTTTAATGTTCCAAAATGTCGTTAAGATTTTTAAAGCAGCAGACATCCGTCACCCAGAGAGGATCAACGAATCTGAACAATAGCTGAGGAACTTTCATCTTTTCAACAAAATTAGACACAGCAGTTGGATCAAATTAACCCTTTGAGGACCATAAGATTTGCGGTAGAGTATGGGAATTTTTAGTACATAAAACTGTTAAAGAGCGATGTAAATAACATGTGTGTCAAATTTTGTGGAAATTGGTTGAGTAGATTTTGTATAAATTGATGGGATATGTGTGTCCATGTGGTCCATAAGAGATTACAACTAATAAGTCCATAATAATAGTTCACAAGTGTTACAACTTTTTCCAAAATTTGATTAATTCATTGATCAACTCAGAAATAATTGTATTATAAATGACACTACGTACATTTAATCTTCAATTAAAAAATTAACCTTGAAAAAAAAATAGAAGCATGGCAGTATGCACGCAGGGGGTGGGGGTTTCAACCTCCCCTTCTCAGAAATAATTGATCAAGCTTCGAAAAATAACAAAAGATTAGCTCGATTTGTTAGATATATTGGTTTGAGTTAGACATCTGTTAAAAGTCAACCTTCAAAGAAGAATCATGCGTATGGCCCTCAATAATAGTAACCTTGAATAAAAATATAAGTGATCTTGAATAAAGATGAAAAAAAAACGGAATGAAAGTAAAAGTAATTTTGAATGAAAATAAAAGCTATCTAGAAAGAAATTTACCAGATTTACTTTGAATGGAATTCAGCGAAACAATTTCGCCCCGTCGTGAAACACAAATGTACATCACATTTTTCACAAATATTATTTATTCGAGTTTCTTTTTTCTGTGTAGCACATGGTGCGCATCTCTTTCCGGTCACAATTTTGATCATGCTGTGTCCACTCAAATATTTCAGTTCTTTTGTTATGTGATTTTCGATTTTCAGCAAATTTCTTTTTGGTGTCTTTTGTTTTGCTGCAGAAAGTGTTGAGAACAGCATCTTGTTTGGTATTTTTTATTTGTCTCTCATTTGCCGATGAAGGGCCAGCGCCGCTGCATTGGTCAATGTATGCTTGGTTGACAAAAGATTCATGAGGACTGACTTGTTGCACCAAATTCGGAATGCAACCATCATCCTCAATTATTACTTCACCTCTAATAGTATCAACATCTTCTTCTAAAAAAATTCTGTCCTCTTCGTCCAATATTAAGCCATCTCCATCATCGCTATCAGCTGCAAGCAATAGTTATCTTGTTTCCTCATCCGACATATCAAAAAGTCTATGCATTTTCTTCCTTTTTGACAAAATGCACACAGTTCATGATCAAAATCATAATAATATTGACGAAAATAAAACAGCACTAGCAATCGATAAACATTCAAACTGAACTTTGATTATCACAGAAGAAATATCTCAAAACATACTCACACAGCTGCAAACAATGGATATCTGTCTTTCCCAGCTATCGGTGACGCACTGCGGAATAAAGACGCTACCTGCTGTTTCGAAATTGCAGGGTGCAAGCGCGCATGCGCAGTATCAACGTTCTCATACAAAAAACGTTTGTTCGTTGGCGGCTTGGTTAGTAATTTTTATAAAAACGCCCTTTCGGGAGATACTAATTTCCATGCCAACGTCCCATTGTATTATAGGTTGGTTTCATCCATTCTGTTACGGACCGTAGGGTCCCTACGTTTAATTTCCATATTACCGAAAAAATAAATTTTGTATATTAGTAAATATGATTTTATTAACTTATTAAGAGGTAGTACGTACTAAAAAATAAATTTCAAATTGAATCTGGTTATCGTCAGCACTTTCTGACCATATGTTTTGTACTTGTGTTCATTTTTTTTCTTGATTGCCTTGTAAAATAAATATTATTATTATTATATGAGTTACGAGGGGCGCAAACTTGAAAAATCTGGGCCCCATTCAAAAACACCAAACATGCCCACTTCCTTAGGATTGGTTTTCAGTCTTGAGAGGGAGAAGCGGATGTCTTTATCCTTATCACCACAATTTTTTTAAAAGGCCACGCACAGGTGCTTAAATAGACAACATATTGTCTATTTAAGCACCTGTGCTTAAATAGACAACATATTAAAATAAATCCGTTGATTCAAATTATTCGACAATCATTATAGCAGTTCAGTCTTATTTTAGAATAACAAAGTACATGCCTGTGTTTTCCCTTCCTAAATAAATTTCAGTAACAGCTTTGTAACGATAAACGAAACATGAATAACAACAATATATTTTGTATGTTACGTCTTTAAACCTTGATCATGTTCTTTATTCCTGTGTTTATTGCCCTTTAATATTGGGAGGGGTTGAAAGGGCCCGGAGCCCATAGGATTTGGACTCGTGCCGGTTGCTATGTCTTCGACTGAAAAATCGCTCAGATTATTGAGAAAATTATTGAAAACATGGCAAAAACCCAGTCGTCAAGAACGATTTAATCATATAATAATTTCGTGCATCGGAAATGATTTAGCTAAGAAAGTTTTTCTGAAATTACTGAAAATTTTGCGCTTACAAAAGTAGAAAATATACTTTGGGATAACTTTCGACTACCGTAAGTTTTTATGCGTAAGTTTTATTTAATATATTTATAGTATATTACTTATGTGTTATCAGATATACACTAACTTAGTTTGTCCTAAATATTGCAGAGCATCATATTACGCTACCCCTAACTTCGTGGGTGGGGGGCCGCCACAGATACTGGCATGGCATCATATCGCTTCACAATGTGGGGGCCGTAGTTCAACCTGCTGGGTAAATACCTTAGCATTTCGAAGAATAATAATACATAATAATTAAATATTTTTGGACATCATTATATGCATCTAGTTATTCAGTGGGAACAGTTTTTAAAACTAAACCAAAAAACTGAACGTCATGTTGGTGAACATTAAAATTTTACTCTTATTTTTGCTTCACCCATCTTTTAAACTATGAAGTTTTAAAAATTAGGACAGAGCAATGGGGCCCAAATTGAGATATAGATAAGTTGCGTGCATATTTATGAGGAGCAGAAACATTCCTGTCTAAGAAACTATTGATAATTTGCCTTACTGCAGACACGTCTACGTATTCTATCAAAAAACATCTATGACAAAAACATAGCCGTCATACTAGCTCACATAGAACCTGTTTTCTTGAAAGGCAATCTATAAAGTGCGCTACACGTCAGTTAACTGAACATCACGTTGATAGATTTGGATTGCAACATATGTTTCCATGTCAATATCATCATCATATATTTCCATGTCAACATCATCATCATCATACGTTTCCATGTCAATACCAACACGAAAAGTAAATCTGCCATTGTTAAAAATAATATTCGTTATATTATTCCCTTGCACCATCTTGGACCGTATTTTTCTTCGTTAAATGTCACGCATATTAGATAGATTTGCTGATTTTACAGCTGTACTTCTCCGATAATAATGTAATTCACGTTTTTCTTATGAAAAAACGTCATTTCATGTTGCCACATTCCTCTCTTCTCTCCTCTCCTCTCTCTCTCTCTTCCATCCTTTCAAACGTGTATCATGACATCAATTAGTCTTAGAGCTTTCTATTCTTTTGAGTGCTAAATGTCAATAACTTTTCCATTATTAGGTAACTATAAGTCATAATACCATACGACATGTCTGAATTACGCATATAGTATTCAAAGCATAATTTTTATATTTAAATGGAATCATACTATTGAATGAAGTGAAAGTATATTATTTAGTGTCCAAACTGAAATTTGATGTAATTATTCTTCTCGCTATCTCCACTATTTTCTTTTTTAAATCTCTTTATCTATCACTAAGGAATACTTCGAAAATATTTCGGTTATTATGAACATTTTGCTATGTTTAGAACGATATGAAATTTTAGTTCTTTCTTATCAAAATACAGTGTGCTGTTTGGTAAACAAGTAAACAGTAAGTCCTTCTAAAATTAATATAATCCGTCCTCCTAGCTTTTCGATGAATTTTTAATCCTCAAATTAATTTATTTAATCCAGAATGTGTATCCCAAATTAGAATCCTGGACGTTTCCGAATCCGCTTTCAAAACATACATTTCATTTAGATAATCCTCGCCAAAAATGCGTTTTCAGATTTATTTAGCCTGCTGTATGCGCAAGGAAAATTGCAATTCGGTCGCTAATAAAATAAATCTAAACCTACGTTTCAAATGCATTATTATGACAATAAATATTATAAAATAAATGGAAATTAATTGAGATGATATTATTTCATTTCATACATTATTTTTTCTCAGACAGTCTAAATTGGTTGTTTCGTTTTATTTCTCAGTAGAATCTATTAATGGAATTAATCTAGATTGTAGTATCTTGCATGCTTCTGTGCTAAATTTCTTAATTTTATAGCATATTGATATTATTACGTAGCTTTATTTAACATTATTATTACATAGCTTGTACTTATATAAGTAGCGTAGAAATTCTAAAAACATGGGGCTCAAATGATTATTGGGGTTCAAGTGGTTTTAAAGAAGATTATGGGACACGGCCTTAGAGAAAATAATGTTTTTATAAACCATATGGGTGTTTCAGGCCGTTGAGCCCTTTTGTTTCCTACTTCATAGACACACACACACACACACACACACATATATATATATATATATATATATGTGTGTGTGTGTATATTTTTCACAAAATAGGTGTAACTGGGTTATTACTATGGCGCTATTCTAAATTTTTTGGCAACATATTAGCAAGGTTTATAAGTAACGACAATGTTATAAGCATAAATAAGGTGCCTTACTCACGCTTATAACGTTGTCTTTACTTATAAATCTAATCTGCGTAATGGTACATCAAATTATTTTACATATTAGCAAGGCACTAATCAAAAAGTATAAAATAATATATACATATATAAATTAAAACATAAACTTTCATAAGCATACATATTATTGAAACTATTCACTGATGACAAATAATATAAGCACACAAATTATCGTTGTTAAATTTTAATACATTAACAGCTATTTCAATTGCACGTAGGTTATTTTCGTTAGAATGACCAGAAAAAATTTGTTAACTAACTTTGTCATCCAAACGTGGCAAAAATGCAAAACGTAAATCCGTAGATAGTAAAAATCATAAAATTAAAAATGAAAAGTAAGTCATCGGCGATATCTCTAATTGTAGAATCAGAAAAAAAATAAAGAAAACTAATTTGTGGGAACATCTGATGCTCTAGCACAAGAATGGAAATAAGGCAGTGACAGTAAAAGTGTTTAAAAATTTAAATAAACGGAAAAAGCCAAAATTAATGGACAATTGGGGGAACAATTTCTTGTACCAATCTAAGAGAAACACAATTTCACCAATACCATTCTCCCCCATTTGAAACACATGCACCGTTTCAAAAATATTCGTCAAAAGGACTGCAAAATGTTTCCAGAATTGTGGCATTAAAAAAGGCAAAGCGGAGGTTTCTGTCTCAACAATGCTTGGAAATAGATGGCTTTTGAAAATCTTGATTGAGGACATAATTCTGTTGCTCCTTGATCCTAAAACCAAGTGCTTTTCCCATCCCAGTGTGACATTTATCAGAGGAATCTTCACACTCTCTCCAATATACGTCGCAATTATGAGAATCCGGGATTGTGTCCTTCAGCAGTGTGAAACTAATCTTTTTGATGGGAGTAAAGATAACCCGGAAGATGAAACTCTGGAGAATAAATTGATCCGGTGCTTATCTCTCAAATGGGAGAATATAACCTGGTTGATCTTGATGAAAGTGTATTGCTCCTAGATTGTTACAAGAAATTGTTCCCTCCATCTATCCATTAATTTTTGTTTTCTCCTTTTATTTCAATTTTTAACTTTTTTTTTACTCCAACTGCGTTATTCTTATTCCTTTCCTGCGACACTAGACGTTTCTATAGATTTACTTCCTTTATTTTTATGGTTCTGTAATAAGAGATGTCACAAAGACTTACTTTGTATTTCTAATTGTTGTAATTGTCACTATTAACGGATTTACTTTCTGCATTTTTGGCAACGTTTGGCTGACAACGTAAGCTAACGAATTAGTTCTTATCATTTTGATGAAAAAACCTGCATTCTATTGAAACAGCTGTCAATGTAACAAAATTAATTTGAGATAATTTTTGTTCTTATGATATTCATTAGTTTCGTGAAGTATACTATTATTTGATTGACTTGTTCATTAATGGCTATAGGACACAAAAGAAAAGTTATCCTTAATTATTAATACAGCGAGGTTGATGAGAGAAAACTAAGTTGAAAAATAATTTCTGTATTGCGTTTCCAATTATTTTGTTCAAATTATAACCAACATTCAGAATAGGCAAGTTTACTTGAGGGGAAATATTGAGGGTAGAAGGGCACTTAATTCAATCTTACCCACTTTCTTAAGTTTGGTTTTCAGTCTTGAACTGGTGTCTTATCTCTTTTTCACATAATTTTAATAAGAAAAAAAAAACCCAAAGATTTAAATGGATAACAAATAACCACGATTTAATTTATTTTAATTGCTTAATAGTTATTATAACACTGAGGGGTTATATTGGTGCAATAAAGAGAGTGAGG
>QLNU02003225.1:61542387-61560334 GCA_006491805.2 Dysdera silvatica | reverse complement strand
AAATAGGAGTTTCCAATTTCCTTTAAGAGCTATATGTTCCCTGCTGATAGATAGCTCCCGAAAACGATGTATTTGGGGATTTCGACAAACCCCTGGAGAAGCACTACAAATCGGGCAATGTATTGTACTAAGACAACGTTATCCCCACAACCAATAGTGTGTGTATTTGGCTTCTTTTTGTGGAAATACAATGCTTTTATCTCTAATGTCATACCTAGCAAACGTTAATCGATGAACGTTTAATCGAGGGTACATTATATCGAAGAATTTAGTAATGTCTACGTTACTAGATATTAGAATCTTGAATAATATTGCCATAGTTATTTGATGTTCTCTCTTTAGTTACATTTTCGTAAGAGTTTTTTTTTTGGAAAAGAGTAATATCGTTTGCGATAAACCTTCCCACAGACGCCTTATGTAAGAAATAAGACAAATAATTGTAGGAGTACACAATATCATATCTTCAAAAATTAGAGTTTATTTAGTTTAGGGGCGCCAATTCTAAGGGGCTCAATATCATTTGAGCCCCAAAGAAATACTTGGGGAGCAGGTCCATCAAAAATTGATCGATAATAAAAAGCAGAACAATATTGAAAACAAAAGATATAAAGCATAAAATATATTAATTATTATCATTTTTTATTTTTCCTCCCTCAGGGTGACTCATTTGCCTGCATATGTAGATTTATACAATCTATCTGGGGCACCCGATATTTCAATCAAGTTGGCGCCCTTCATAATTGGCTTCACAAAAAAGTACTACTTTTATTATTGTTATTCCACCATATATTAAAAAAATTGTTTATAGGATTATGACTAGTAAACGTACTCCTAGAAATTTAGTTTAAAAAATAACTTCCTATAAAATCGGTTGAATTCATCTTGTACAACTTTTTGATGTGTCTTATATAAAAGCAAGACTGTTCGCTGAAATTTAAAATTTTTTCCCAAAAATCCACAAAATCTAGAAGTTGTGATTTATGCTTTGGAAAAAGTGTTTGTAAAATATTTTCTAAGATTTTGAAGTATTGTTTGTTATGGATACACACACACAAATTAAAAATTGACAAATTGCACTAAATGATATCTAATTTACGATAATATGGTTTGTCTGGTGAACACTTAAAAAATATCCGTAATGATATGACACATGATATATGCTCTTTTACTCAATTTTGGAATAACACAGTTGAAAAAAAAACGGCTTCCTTTCTTTAAACTCTTGACATTTAGCGTTCGTGTTCAAAATCTATTCTATTTCAATTTTTCAATTTCAAACTCGTGTAAAAAAAGAGAGCGTAAACGAAGTTACGTGCAGATTGCATACAGGTGTTAATAATTTATATTTCAAACTCGTTTTGACCTTTAAAAATTCTAAAAAGATCCGAAATATTGTTGTTGACGCAAAAGGTTTTAAATAATACATTTCGTGGCCTGTAATTAGGAAGTGTTCAAGTATTACGTAAGCAATATTTTGGCCATTTCAACCCCCTCCCAGTAAGCAAAAATTAACATTGGCTAACATAGGAAAATAAGACCAATGGCAACCCCTCCCCTCAGGGTGCTGATATAATACGTTAACTCTCCGTTAAAGTTTCATTAAATAATTTACCACTTCGTTATTATAAATTAAAATTGACTACCGTTTATTTGAGTTTTCCAGGTAGGGATAGCACGTAAGAAATACAGATATAACCTTGTAATAAACAGATTCATAACTAAGCTGTTTAGTTTTATATACCACTGATTTGCTTATATGACCATAATGTAATATGACATCAAAATACTTGTCTATAGCTCATAGTAAATAATTTTAATTCAAATTAATGTAACTTTGATATATCAGTTATTTTAAGCAATAATTTTTATAAATGTAGGATCTAGTTAGAATACAGCTTTCCATGCAATACTTAAAATACTAAATATATAATAATATAGATACTAATGCGTATATATAGACATTGCTATTATAAATGTAAACATGTATGAACGTAGATATGTGTATAACTATTAGAGATTATGTTAAGCAGCGTATTTGAACTGATTATTGCGTTTGCTATAAGACTTATTTACTAAAAGAAACTTGAAGTTTGTAGGAAAACTTAATCTTAAGAAATGTAATACATCAACTGTTTAAAATGACTAGTTTAAAATAGAAAAAAAACTACGTAAAAATATATTATACTTGTCGTTATCAGAAGGGTATGGAATAGCGGATCTTGATACAGTCAACCAAATGAAGAATATTTTACCAGATATACTAAAAAAGAAGGACTATTTTTAATGTCGATGAAACTAGATTTTTTCAATCTTACATGACGATAGAGTCACGAAGGAGAGTCCCTGAAGGAGAGTTTTTCAATAGGGTGGACCGATAAAAATTTTTTTTTACAAAGTTTTGGAAATAGGGCGAAAAATTTGCCTTTAAGTAAGAGAAAGCCTCATGCAAAATTTGGTAAATATTAATTAATTTCTTTCACCCACGCAAAGCCATTGTAAACATGTGAAAAAAATGGAAAAATTACATTTTTTTAGAAATTTTTTTCGAGGAAAATTTTTTATTTTAACGTAATAAAATTTGGCGAAAAAGTAGCATCGAATATTAAAATTGATCATAAAAAAATAAACTGAATATTGACGTTTTTTTATAAATTGAGCAAAAATATTGAATTTTGCAGAAAATCTGTCATTTTACGGGCTTTTAAGATATAGTTTATGATTTGTTTTCATGTTTTCTTTTTTCCTTTAGCATTATTTTCATTTTACCGTTGTTCTCTCACTCGGGCATTTAGAATATTTTTATTAAACGCCTGTTGTCAAGTACATCTGATGTCAAGTACATTTGATGTCAAGTACATCTGATGTCAAGTATCCCCCCCCCCTACTGTTATCGAAAGGTCCATAACACAAAGTCAAACACATTTCTCTTGTACATTGCGCAAGTGTACTATATGGGATGGGGCACATAGAAACATATGGCCCATCAATACATGGCCTTTCTCAGATAATTTAACTTACATTTCATACCCTTCGAGTTACTAAGACAGAAAAGTTATTAGTTTACTAGCGTCCGTACTTCATTTGAAATGTCTTTGTCTATAGATATAATTCAAACAAGGATACAAGCAGAGTGTTCTTTTGTTGGGGATGCAGAATCTTTAAATGAAAGAATGTTACCTACATATCTTCAGATATTTAAGTTCTATCAGTTCATGAGGAATGAAAAAAAAATTAGCAGGGAATAGGAACCGGAATTTACAGTAATAGCGGATACTGTAATTAATAAAATAGAGCAAATTTGGAAAAAATAGTCCATTCACATAGTTCATAGAAAAGAATATTGCAAATTTAAAAAAAAAAGTATGAAGAACGTAAGCATTTGAAAAAAATCACATAAAAGTCGTGGAAACGTTGAAACTTTTCGGAAGAAGGCTAAAGAATTTGAAGACAATTCAAATGTTTCATTTGACGTCGCAGCATGTAAATGTTCCGATTTTACTTCATGCATATGTGAAAAAAATCGGAAAGTTCCTATTGCTGAGCAAGGGTTTCTTTGAGATCAAAGAGGAGAAAGAAAATGTTTATTGGCTCCGTAGACAGTACTATCACTGGAAAGCTTAAAAGACACATGCGCAATTATCAATCTGAGGGTAGATCTTTAAAGTATAAAGTAAATACGAAAAAAGATAAAGGCTCAAAAAATTCAAAAGAAGACAGCGAAATCTGTACTGAAGACAGCAAACCAGGATGCAGCTTTTGGCACTCTACGATAGACATTTCTGAAAATATTATAGTTTCTTATGGTGAAAATAGTTCTGAAGAATCCTTTCCATCAGAAGAGCATTCTACCGAAGAAAGTGAAAAAGCTTCACAAGTTAGGATAAACTTACCTCACTTTTCACGGACTTGTGATCGATACGGCATCAGTGGTAGGCCGGCATGCATACTTGCCTCTGCTATTCTCAAAGATGTGCAAAAAAAACTCACCTCCAGACATTATTATTGACAGAAATAAAGCTCGTGTGGCTCTGAAAATTGAAGAACAGCTTGTTACATCGCAGCTGATGTCATATTTCGATGGTTGAAAAGATAAAACCATCACTATGCAGACTGATTCACGTGGAAAATATCATCGGAATGTTGTATTACAAGAACGAAAATATATTATCGAAGAACCTGGGTCACATTACATAGCATGTGTCTCACCTTCTAGTACAGCATTATCCATTAAAAAGGCTACATGGGATTTTATATTAAAGAACAAAATGAGTACAAACAAATCGATAGCCATTGGATGCGATGGAACGGCAAAAAACACTGGAAGGAAAGGAGGAGTAATTAGACTTCCAGAATTAGAGATAAAGAGGCCTCTCTTTTGGTTGATCTGTCAACTGCATCGTAACGAGTTACCGTTAAGACATTTGATGACACATTTAGGTGGTCCAACGACTGGTCCACGAAAATACACAGGCCATATTGGTTCACAGATAATTTCGTGCTATACCCTACCGATCACGAATTTTCATCCAATGGAAGGGGAATTCTTTGACAATGAACGTGGAAGAGCTTTCTACCTATCAAATGTAATTGTTGAAATTTGCAAAGCTATCTCTGATGGAGAGTTTCCTCCAATGTTGGTTGCTAAAAGTCCTGGACAACTTTCACATGCTAGGTGGATAACACTGGCAAATCTCATTTTACGTCTTTATGCATCCACCCATACTCCCACAGAAAATCTTGTGCATTTTGTAATAAAATTGTACAGTCCAATGTGGTTTTTAATAAGGAATGATTCCACTTGCATAGAAGGTCCAAAAAATCTCTGGCGATCGATTCAGCTCAGCAGCTTCTTAACTCAAGATCTTAAGAATATTGTGCATATGACGATACAAAGGAATGCATGCTGTGTTCACCCTGAAAATATCCAATTCGCAATATTATTTGACGACAGAAAATATATTAGAGAATGCTGTTCGCCGTGTAATGGAAACTAGAGATAGCCCAAAGAATGGAATAAGGAAATTCGACATTCCCGCAATAAATTTTGAGGCGTGGTAACATGGCATAAATTAACAGTATATGAGCCATCGTCAGCACATCACTTATCAAAAGAAGAATTGATTGCTCTGTATGAAATTCGGAAAACAGATGGCTCTTCGGCATTGTATAATTTACCTTCACACACGCAGGTAGTAGAACGCTGCGTAAAAGTAGTATCAGAAGTATTAAAGTTAGTTTGTGGAGAAGAGGCAAGGGATGGGATGATCAGATGTAGGTTAAAGGAGAGAAAAATTATGCCAATGGTTGAAACAAAAGCAAATCTACAACTTCTTGCAACCAGAGATACTTAAAAATCATCATTAATGATTATTGAATTGATTAAGGTTGGAAGGATGGGCGGGTGGGTGGAGCTCTACTAGCAGCCACCTCCACGTGGTGAGCTCCAGGTAGTTTTTGAATTAAATCAAGCAAAGAGCTTCCTAAATATCTATGGGGTAAATTAAATTGAATAGAAAGATATTCTATGATTTTTATAGACAACACCAAATGTTTGTGTTACATTTTCACCGATTTCTGATCGAAAAATTAAGGGACTTTGTAACAGTGGTAAATGTATATCTGTTCAAAATTAAAAATGAACTGTAAAATTGTGTTAAAGTAAACAGGAAAATAACTCATAAACTATATTTTAAAACCTGTGAAATGACAGATTTTCCTCAAAACTCAATATTCTTGCTTAATTTATAAAAAACTTCAAGTATTCAGTTTATTTTTTCTACTTTTATGATCAATTTTATTATTAGGTGCTACTTTTTCACCACATTTTATTGCGATAAAATGAAAAATTATCTTCAAAAAAAAAATTCTAAAAAATGTGATTTTCCTTTTTTCAAATTTTTAATGGCTTTGCGCTGGTAAAATAAACTAATTAATATGTACCAAATTTTGCATGAGGTCTTCTCTTACCCAAAGGCAAATTTTCTACCCTATTTCCAAAAGTTCATAAAAAAAGTTTTTCTCGATCCACCCTATTTTTCAGATTACATCTGAAAGTTTTATTTTGTGTAACTCTTGATAAAAGTAATGATATAACCTTTCACGTAATTGGAAATGCCCGCAAGCTACGTTGATTTAAAATGTGAAAATCTTTCTTGCAGACATTTAACAAAGTTTGAAGATATTTTTGCACAACAACAACAAACGATTTCCAAGATAATTTTAGCAAATATTTGATGAAAAGGTAGGATGAGAATAGCGAAACAAAATTTTATTTCTTAATCGGTGCAACGCCCACATAAAACGAATATAAAGAATGTGAGTACATAGAATTTTTGCCTGCATACTGTACAAACATACGTCAAGCTTTGAATCTTGGTGTGGTTCATGCATTTAAGAGCGATTGATATTACTGAGTGAGCTAATTCAAAGAGTGTAGCGAAATTCTAAGCTACAGCAAAAAGAGATACAATCACAAAAAAATAATTTGGAAGGGTTTTAAATTATTTCCATTGCTTAGCACAGCAAAAGCCTCAATCGCATCAACAATTATTCTAATGAGTGTGGGTTGTTTGCTTCTATTTCGTGAAAGCGACTATGTCAGGTGCGCGTAAGGAAGAAAGGGGCCCAAGCCTCCCCAAAGCTGTTGGATGCGCTTTTGATACTCATGGAATGTGACTTATCAACTTTCAGACTTTGGAAGCGAAAATGTCTGTGATTTCACAAATGAGGAATGCCCATCTCCAGAGAGGTAAAGGCAGTGATGAAGGTATGGAAATATCAACATTCAATTCAACTTTAACTGGGTTAAAAATTTGTAAAATTTTTAAAGTAAAATTTTTCAATGAAGAAGAAATTAATTTTAAAAAAATTTCTGCAACTGAAAATGAGCTGTAGAAAATGCATGAACAAAGAGTGAAATAAGGTAAAATTGCAACTCGTTTTCTATTTTTTTCTGAAAAATGAAATTATTGGGGGTATTTGTAGATACAGTTTACTAAATTAAGGTATTTTAGGATAAAACAATTTTTTATACAATTTAGTTGTATTTAATTACATACTCAATGCATCCCTAGAGTTTAAAATTAATTGTGCTCCCTTTTCCAAAGAGGCTGGACTAAACCCATTCCAGGTTTTCTTAACTGCAATCACTTCAACGAGTTTTAGGGTTAAGTGTTTCAGAATGCTTAAATATTTATTTAACGTATTTTAACTTGTTATTATTTTAATTAGTGCATTCTATTAAAAGCAGTCCTGGGATTAAACAAATAAACAAAAATATAGCATGTTTGAATGACTTGTTTCCGATAACTTCCTCCCTCCAAATAAAATCACATCGTTGAAATTATTGAAAAAATACATTTCTCTTTTGAACGTTTTTCCCCGTATGTTGCATATTACTTTTTAAGATTTTCAAGGAATACAAGATTAAGCTATTTTACTGCGTGTGTGTATATTTTTGATACAGACGTAGTGATTTTCGTATTTCATCTCATTTCTTAAAAATATTTATTTCTCGAAATATAGCTTTCAAATATTCTTTTTATCCTAGTCATGTCGGGAATCTAGGAGTGGGTTACTATATAATTATCAGACACATAATATTTCGCATATTTTGTGGCGAGCCTTTTTCTGGTATAAAACGCAAAATATTTGATTTTTATTTAGTGGTTTTAGAATTTTCTTCGTACATTTCGTTTAGGCGGTGAATATTACAGTTTTCAATATAAATTATTACAATTTCATCCTACCACTCAAGCGTTACTCTCCGTTTTTCTATTTTGACAAAACAAAGTAAGACATTTCATCATAAATTGTGTGCTCTACATTGTATATTCAATGAAATCTATTTAAAACGATATTTTTGAGAGGTAAGATGTCATTAATTGAAGCGTAGTCGCGAATGAACAAGGTTCCGATGAAGAAAACTCAGCAGTGAAGAGGAAAACTTTCTTATCGATGGCCGGTATAATAATGTAATCAAATATAATCACTGCTATCATTTGTGTTTTTAATAATTTTTATTCACACTCAAAAGAAAACAAACTTCAAAATTAAAAAAGGTAAAAAAATTAAGTATAAGAAATAACCGCAGCGTTGAGTGACTGATATTCTTATAATGATAAAAAAATGGAAAACTAGAAAACGAAATATGTTCACGCGACAATCTCGAGCTTCATATCACGCGGACATCAAAGTATAATTATTCCTATATTAATATTTATTCGTTTGATCCGCCACATTACCTATACCGATATTATACTCCTTATACCTACAGAGTGTGTTCTTCAACCATATATATGGCAATAAAATATCTGCAGTTCCTGGTCCCACCAATATTTTTATAATAATATTTCACTGAATATATATAATGGTTATCGTTATAATCGATAGATAATTATATTCAAATAATTCAGAAACAAGCCACAGAATATTAGTATGATTGCCAAGTTGCTGTTCCAACCGAAAAATCGAATTCGCCTATGTCCATATGCATGCATAATTCATATTTTTGTTTAAGAATTGACACGGGTCATACATTATCTATGCTATTTTATAGGAAGAGAAACTTTTGATTGTGGGTTTTCATTATCAGCGAGAATAAAACATCTAAAGAATAATAATTCAAGCAAAAGTTTTTGAATAAATTGGATTTTTTAGAATGGGCAAAACTAATTAGAGTTTATTATTAATGATTCTAGTTTTTAAGGCGTTACGAAGTTAATTACAAAAAAACGTTAAATGCTCGTGATCTTCGGAAGATAATGGTATGAGACACATACTGAATTACGTGGTTTTTTTTTTAACAGCTCTTTTTAATACGCAAAAATCTAAATAGAATTTGTAATTAGTTTCAACACAATCCATAATAACATAGGATTACTATTTCATAAAAACTTTGATTACATTTTTGCAAAATGGACGCATGTTATAACTAATTAGAATTTTGTAAAATTGCTATTATCGAAAGAAGAAAAAATATTTTTTATTTTGAAACGTTTAATCATATATGGTAATTAATTAATATAATGAGAGATTGCTTTAATCTATTTACATTTTCTCAATTTTCATTTACTTAAATATGTATTCTATACGGATTAATCAATTTATTCTTTATCTGATATTGATTCTAATCCCAAACACTTTCTGCAAAGACGTCTTTTGATACCCAATTTGAATTTAAAATTGTTTAATATCATCTCGTATCCCCTTATCTCTTTAAATTTAGTAATATATATTTAGGCCCTGCGGTGGCGCAGTGTGGTAACGCGTTCTCCTATTGCGCGGCTAATCCGGGTTCGACTCCCAGCAGTGCAAAAAGAACGCTTACTCAGAGATCTCATAAAGATCGCACTGCTCACTGTAGTCCGGGGTTTGGTTCCCTAGGCCTTAAGAGGTTCGGATTCCTCGGAAAACAGTAGGTCCCGGCGCAGCATGACCACTGTAGTCTTTGAGCCGTAAAACCAAAAAACAAACAAACAAAATATATATTTAGCGATTTTAGTTATTTTCTTATCTGACGTTTATAATGAAAATAAAATTCTGACTTGATGAGAGATCCGGAAAAATGGCCTCTAGCATCTCGCCCCCGGCATTTCGCCTCCAGCATTTTACCACGCGCATTTCCCACCTCTTGACACCTCGCCCCTTATTGGTAAACAGTAGGCTATATAAATATGTAAAAAATTCACTCCATGTTTTAAGAGTAGAACCCCGATCATCCGAACTACGCTTAAGCAAAATTACCTTCTAAACAATTTATTTTTTATTATTGTTTTGTAAATGGATACTCGTTCAAAGTTTTTTGACAAAAACGTTCACATAGTGGAAATCATTCATAACGCACTCTGATTATCCGAACTTCGCTTAGCTGAAATATCGTTCTATACTATTTGTGACGTATTTTTTAAGTGAGCCCTTAATAAAAAATTAATATTGAAGATTATTTCGGTTAAGGGAATTTCGGATAATCGGGATTTTACTCTTAAAATTTTGGGTATATTACTTAAATTTGTGTAGCCTGCTTATTATCTATAGGATGCGAGATATCTGGGGGCCAAATGTCCGGGGGACGAAATGTATCCGGACGAAATGTTGGATTCCACTTTTCCTTAAACCCTTGATGTATAACCAACCATTTTCTCAGAATAAGTAATCATAGTTTTAAATTTATTTTTGGTGGCATATAAATCAAGACGGTGATTATGAGATACCAGTTCGAATATAATATTGAATATGAAAATGTAGCATGCCCGTAGTAACCGCAACATTACATGTGCTATCGAGTACACAGCACCGCAGTTAGCTTTCAAATTTAAAGCAAATTCTTGCCTTCAATTATTGTAGGTATTAATAAGAAAGAAAGTAAAGATGTGTGGTGATTTAAGAACCATAGGATTATTTATTAGTGTAATTTTGAGCGATAAAGTGTTTACTACCAAAATCGTTTTAAAAATAATTTTTAATGGATTAACTATATTCGCAAAATAGGTTTGAAATTTGTCTTTTTTAGCTATGTCTACAGAAAATAAAATAAAAATTCATAGCTTTGAATTTCATTCAGAAAATTAAAATATATTTGAAAACTTCAGAACTAATATTTTGAGGTTAAAGGTAAATTTTTAGAGGTGTTTTTGATCTAAAGATTCAAAAAGAATTTTTGTAGGAACATCCTTATTTAAAAGGGAAATCCCTATTTAATTTCTACGCTCAAGTGCATTAAATGATTAAAGAAATCTGGGACACGAAGCAAATGAATTAATTTAAAGAACTTTAAGAATGTTTGCAAATCTCATTTGGTTTAAATTAAGGTCAGTGGAAATATTTGAAAGTGACATGCAAAATAAAACTAATCTGTTTTAAATCTTCTTTGGAAATGAGTGTTGTTTCATGTAGTACAATTAGAAAGGTCTAATCATTATCTGGCAAAATTTCAACGAAATGTTTGGAATTAAAATATTTGTACAAATTGACATAATTTTTTACATACATACAATATCCTCAAGTGTGTATTTCACATCAGAGGTTTAAATTGGACCTCAACCTATATTGCGACATTTTGCACAGATTGCTATATTACATAATACACGCACATGTGTTAACAAACTTCGATAATCATCTTCAGTATTAAAATGTTTGGTCGGAGTTACCTTTTAAAATAATTAAATTAAAATGATTATTTCGGGGAATGCACACTTTTGTTTGAAATAAACTTTATTTTATTTGACATACAGGAAAAGAAAATTAATCTAAAAAGAAAATATACATGGCCCATACTAAGCTTAGCCCTGAATATTTTCTTTCTTATCATAGGGTTACCGGATCTTTGATTTAGTGACCCAATGATCATTTCCATGATCATTTGATCAATGATCATTTCAATGATTGGTTCCAAGTCAGTTCTAGCCAGATTCATTTGATTTCTTTATTCCTTCTTCTTCTTTTTTAACTGGTTCAGTTATACATATTCTTGCTAATTTAGAATTATATAAATTTTCCGTTAATCTCTATCTCATTGTGTTAACCGACGTGTGGTCTTTGCTGTGATTTAAGTTGTTTATTTTCATAATTCTTGTAACATGTTAAATATCGCCCGGGTTTTATATCTATGAATCAGTTACATGATTATCATTGTTTCTTCTGTAAAATACTTACATGTTTTCTTATGATACGTTTGTGCGTTTTAGTTTATAAGCGTAATTATGTACAGCATAAATTCCACCAAAAAGATCATATTAAATCATAATCAAGGGTGAACGAAGATGTATATTTCATTGCAAATACCTATTAATCACAAAATATAAAGAATATTGGAAACTTTAAATAAGAAAATTTTATTACTTTTCAACTAACAGCATCATAATATTCATGATATTTCAATTTCGTTCTTAGGAAATATTCTTGTACTTAGAAGAAAAATGAAAAACACAGTAGCGCCTACGTATGAGGTTTCTCGGCACTGCGATACTTGAGGCAGGCGAGCCACCCTTCAGGGGAAGGCAAATGAAGAACATTCACGATGTCGCATGTATAATCACACTTTTCTTCCGTTTTAAAAATTTGTGTTATCAAACACTTAAAATAATTGTCAAGAACGTGAATTCCGACTTATTTTGTCCAAAAAAACATTAATTTGCGCGAACAAAAAGTAGAAAAATCATTAAGATTATTAAACTCATTTACTAAAGAGTTTCTTTATCAAAGAGAAATCAAACCTCCATCTTGAAAACTCCTCATAAATATTTTAATTGAGTATCGCAATTATGTCCGCTTTACACCTTTAATAACTACGTAGTGAGAAATGGGAAAGAGAGCGATTTCTTGTACGTGAATTATTTTTGCATCGATTTAATATCTCGTTTTTTTCCATTAACGTTAGGTTGTGTACTTCTAAAATTGTATCATATGTTACTAATGATACACATTTCGCAATTTCTTTAAATATGCTTTGATTTATTTAACACAAAGTGAAAAAATGTGGAAATCTGAGGTTATGTAAGTTTGTGTTCTATGGAACAAAAGCTTTTATGGTAGTTACACCATCCAAGAAGTAATATAGAACAGATGATATTATTACAATCATGTGTTGGAGTTATACCATCTGAGAAATAATATCGAAAGGGAGATGGTATACTGCATCACAATTACTTTGTTTCACATAGAAAACAAAGGTTAACTTTACTGATGGCCATCCAAATGTTTTTGCCTTCTTAACTTTATTTCTCATAAGCTTTATACGTTTGTTAGGCAATCGGATATATGGTTTAGCGTAACATATGAGCTATGATACATTCAGTAACTTTATATTTCTAGTGTATGCGCCCAGGGACCTAACAGCAATGATCGAAAAGGCTTACCACTAATAAATGATGATACGGAGACACACGTTTAAAGAAAGATATTTAAATTTTAAACTCAAGTAAACATTAAAAAAAAAGAACTATTTTTATCCAAAAGAAACTTTGTGGCAAACAATGAAAAATTTTTGTATTATACATAAGGGTAAATAGCTTGAATAAAATCCTAATAAATCTCGGAATGCTGGAAAATGAAACAATAAGAGTCAATGTAAACTCATATATTTTTAAATTAAGTGAACCTGCATGTTATTAATTAATATGGTGAACTTCCATTGGATTTTCATGCAGATGCGTAGGCTATTGCTCTTCTAATTATATGCATTCTATATGCATCTACGTTACATACTCTATTACATATCCTATTCTATATACATCCATGTGCATAACACATGCACTGCATCCCATGCAATAAAATGCTACAACAATGATCTTTATTGCAGCAAAAAGAGTACGATAGTTTTATTTTAAATATGCTACCCATATATATAATATTGTTTGTTAATTTAATTTCATTAATAATTAAATTAATTATTAGTAATCATAACCTTGAAACTGAAACGATAATATAGCATTCCGTTATTATTGCTTCCCTTCTATTTATAATAAAATCGAATCTTCTAAACAATATTCATCGTCTCGCTTCTTTCAAAAATTTTATGTTCATCGTTTTCTAACGGTGAACGTGAAATCGCAAAATTTTTAATCACTAATTCAATAATTCTCATTTATTAATATTGAATTGTACCTCAATAATTACACGTATTTATGAAAAAAGTATGCAAAAGTAATAAGGTCACTGCTCTTAAAATAATACCATAACATCAAAAATCTTTTGACATTCTTCACAATTCCTTTTCCTTAATTTTTCTTTAATTTTATTGAGCATAAATGATAGAAAATAGTTACGAACAATCTTGAATATGAAATGAGGAAAGAACAAAAATGCATATTATAATATGCACCCGATGAAAGCAATGTTTTCGGAAAGCGTTCAATCGTCATATGGTGAAACATTTTTCTGGGACTATCTCAACCATGAAAATCTAACGGCTCTCTCTCACTGTCTGCATGAACAAAAACCTAAACTTGTTGCAGGCGAAATATTCGCAAAAAGGGGGAATAAATCGTACTTTTATAAACCACTATCTCTTTTTCATTCATATTTCAATAGCTTTAAATGTGTTGACTAAATTTAATCCGATTGTAATGTGACAGACCAATTGTTAAAAATGTAAATTCCACACTGAGGTTTTGTCCAAGTAAACCATAGAAGTTATACTATTATTATTATTACGTAGTTAATAATGTAATGCGTTTTCTAACTACCGAAAAGAAAACAAATACTGATATTCCTTAAAGAAATTTTAATAAAGTGATCTTAAAATTGCATGAAATTATTGTATTTTCTGCTAACTACAATTAAATTTAATTCAAAACGTTTGACCCCAGTTTTTTGAGTAAAGCCAATTCAAACCAAAGCCTTGGGCCCTTACCTATGTCATTATGCTTAATAGATATGTAAGTTTGTATTGGGTTTAAAATAAAATTACATTTCATAACTTCAGTTTAGTGACAATCTCCAGCCGTGACGTCATAGACTATGGTTTCTATGAAACAAAAGTTCGTGTTTCCAAAAGATCGACAGTTCTCCCTAATATAACTACACTAACAAATTTCATAAAACGTTTTGATAAACGTTATTATAAAAGATGTAATTTTAATGTGAATGATTGTCTTCGCATATTTTATTATTCTAGAAATTAGGATTCAGATATACCCATTTGGGAAGTGCGAACCAGAGTAAGCAAGTTTTACAAAATTTTCATTTGAAAAGTGTGTGCGCTCGTAATCAAATACTTTATACTCGACTAATACGAAATATTATGCCCAAAATAAACATTTATCTGAGTCTTCTTTCTTTAAAATAAATTTAAATTAAATAAAATTTAAAAGAAATCTTTATTTTTACCATGATGATAATATAAAAGCAATTTATTTTATTATATTATATTTATTCATAAGTCAAACGCAATGTCGTAGAAAAGCGAGTGAGGAGCTCAAACCCTCTCAATATCAGATATCTAAACATATCATTTTCTTTAACGACGTATCAAATGACGTCCTTTAAAACTGTTTGAGGTCCCATTATTTTTGAATTTTTACGCCATAATTGGGAAGCAAAGTATTGTGGGCTTTCCTTGAAATTACCATCTTCGTTCTATTCTATATTTCGAAATAATTACTTCTAAAAAATATGATTTAAATTTTTTTTATACTTTTTAGCATATTTCATCCTCAAAGATATTTTACTTGGAAAAATTTGAAATATCCTTGTATGAGTTTATGGCTCTTTTCCAAAGAGATTTGAAATACATTACAGATATGATCAGATATCAATGACCATAGATATTTAAAATCATATATTGTAATATATATATATATATATATATAAATTAATAGTTTCTTCATAAATAGTTATTTACATAAAACATACGTAACAGACAAAGGTTATGGAAAATTTTATGTAACGGAAATTGATTTCTACCAAAAAATTGCACCAAAACGATGATATACATCGAAATTTATTTATAATGATACTCTTGGTATCGGAAAAATGCATCATCATAGGCAGTTTATTATTACAGATCAGGTTGAATTTACTAGGTTAAATCTATCCAATTTTGTATGTCTCGGGACCTTTGAAAATATCGTTTATATAATTTCCTGGATTTTAATTTCTTTGTTTGGTGCTTTCATACGTTTGATTTACTGTTTCATTATATTTTGATTTACTGTTTCGTATATTTTACTGTTTCATTATATTTTGATTTTACTCTTTATTTTATTTCTCTGATTTTACTGTACTTATTCGCTAGTTTTATTTTACTTTATTTTTCATTTATTTGAGTATGCTAATTTTTTTGTTTGATTTTACTATATTTCGTCACTTCTTGCATTTGACTGTATTTCTTTACGTATTTCATTTTACTGCATTTTTTTCACTTGTTTGATTTTACTGTACCTTTTTTACTTGGTTTATTTTAATGCATTTTTTCTAACGTTGAATTTTCTGCCTCTATTAAATTTCATGTTTTTGTTTCATATTTCGAATTGTGTAGTTTATTTTAAAATGGCCATCATATCTTTACCAATATGAAAGCGGATAATCTGATTGGCAGCTATGGAAAAGTTAATTGTGTTAACAATTATGAGATAAGCATTTTTAAGAGAATGTGCTTATAATATATTTCAAAATTAGGTATATATTTTCAGGTTTCAAAAACTTGTTTATTCTGTGTCTGATAGTCAGTGTCGCTTTAAATATTCTTATTCTTCAAGTGTCTTCTCCAAGTCGAAAGTTGGCGGCACATACGGACATTTTCATATTTCTGTACCTATTGATAATTTAAAATTTTATTTAATTTTATTGAAAATTTAAGGTGAAAACTCACAAAAATCTCGCCCCGGAGGCTTTTCTGTGTTGACCATTATTTGGCAATTGTGTTATCCCTGTGAAGGGTAATAATATCTTACATTGATAGTTTCTTCTGAGCTTTGCCCGATCTATAAAAGGTTTTAGTATATTTTTGGTTTTTACGTTAGTTAAGTAAATTAAAATTTTTCTTGTTTTAATCCATTAAAAGAGCTTCGCTAAAATTAATAAATGTGTCGTTGTTTTTAAACGATACTCCTACGACGTATTTTGCACAAATAATCTCTAAAAACCCATGGTGCAAGAAATGGTAAGAAGATATGTCATGGAAACTTACATGGCAATTTCAGCCATTTTGTAAATTGACATCCACAATTGAAATGAAAAAAATTTAATTTGTTTAATTTATACTTCATCAACTTAAGTACTGAAAACTTCCGCAAATGTAGTATGTTTTACAAAAGTATTCTACATAAAATTCTCAACATAACTGTACAAAATATGATAAGTAAATTTTAAATGACATAGAAAATATACATTCACTAAAAACAAACAGTAAAATCATGATATAAGAACAGAGAATTTATAGTTTTTGCATATGAAAAAATGGTACAGAAAAATCAACTCACTTTTCTCAGAGTAAAAATTTTTAAGCATATTTAAATACTTAAAATTGCGATGAAATGGACAGATACTCGAATTTACAAAATGGTGTAACTTAAAAGCTATTTCTAAAAAAATAGGCAAATTTTATTTTTTTCCTTTCCATATCTCAGACGATCAAAACTATTCTTGAATATATGAGTTCCAAATCAGAAAATTCAATCTTTTGCCTTTTTTTCTATCCACACGACGATTGATTAGAAATAATACAGATGCTGACCCTTTAAGTATTTCGACACATAGAATATGTTATAGAATCGATGCTTATGACGTCATGACGGCATAATCAATAAAAATGGTAGTTATAACGTATTTTATTAGTTTTAATTGGAGACAAACACAATTTTTTTTCTTTTAGTGAGTGAATTCTTGAAACTTAATTCGTTAACAACTGACCTTTGAAAGTTGGTAATACAAAATTTTAAATGCCTCTTACTGACAAGTTACTTTTCTAAAATTAAAATTAACTTTCTAAAATTTTAAAATAAAATGCTTGAAAATTTTCTATTAATATTCCATTACCAATATTTTATTTAATAATACTTTATTTATTCTTTTTAGAACAGTCTTTGTGACAATACATGACCACATAAAGAAAGGTCTGAAGTAAATATCTATGATGAATATAACAGGCTTGAGGACCTCAGACTGATTCAACATAGCAATTTACACAAACAATAAATTCAGCCATCAGGTTATTTCCACATACTTCAACACCCCTCACTCTTTACTAAAGATCACGCATGTATAATGCATTTCTTATGTGAGTTGTTTTTATAATTTATCCTTAATTGATTGTTTTTTTAATTATCGATAAATTGTTAGACATTGCTGAGTAGCAAGTATTTTTTAAGTTCCTTTTTAAATGTTACAATATTATTTAACCGCCTTAGTTCATCTGGTATTTCCTTCCAATATTTAGGTCTTACGTAATTTATATTGCATCTTCCCATTTCTGTTCTTATTTTGGGTAATATTAATTCGTTATAGTTTC
>QLNU02003225.1:61501311-61538423 GCA_006491805.2 Dysdera silvatica | reverse complement strand
GCTAATCTCAGTTACTGTGTGAGCCTGCATTTACATATAAAGATGTGACCACCCTAGCAACAGAGGTGAGCCACGGGTCACTCAAGGCGACCAGGTGTCTGAGATACCTGGCACATCTTATTGTCCGGGTCACCTATTCGGACAATTGAGCTGTCATCAGAGGATCGGCAAGCTCTCAAGGCTTGAATTCGCTCACCAAAAGAGGAGATATTTGGCGTGAGAACATTCTGGAAACATTTATCACGTGACACTGCCTAGCTTCCACCATGCTACTGAATCGGTTGAGTTTGGCGGGGTTTGTTCAATGTGGCGAGCAAAAAGTTTACTTCGAAAGCCTAACCACCAAAAGTCTAAGAATTCTTTTCCCAATGTTAGACGAATGAACATGTAATTTGTTCCGAGATATATTTTTTTTGGGTGCTTTGAGTCCGGGTCCCTTATTAAGAAGCCAGATGATCAGCGAACACTTTACTCGATGTCAAGTACTTCGGTAATCCTTTCCTTCTATTTTCATAATTTTTTTTGAGTTCACGGGTGCCCTAGCATTTTATAGTCATGTTGGTTTTATGTTTAAAATTTACTCTAGTTAATTGTGACTAGAGCTTCGCTCGCTCATTCTGTAACCGTCTAGGCATAGGGCTGGCATTTATCGAATTGGTCAGTTATATTTTGGAAATTAATCCGGGCCGGAAGAGCCTTTATGTTAGAAACTGTTTAAAGGGGGGAAATTCAGTCTACATGAAGATAAAAATCTGGCTAAATATTTTCTAAATTTAGAAAATCACTGGTTTAGAAGAAGAGGCGAGATTATCCTGTAATCGCCACCTATCGAAATTTATTTTCATGAATGTGGGCACCTGAATAAAGAACGTTATTGTTGTTTAAATTCTTTGTGATTTTTGTGTACTTCGTCTCAGCATGCAGTGATTTGGATTTACGTAAGAGTTTAATCAGTTGGCTTCGGTCGCCCATAGCGACCCAAATTGATTGATTTGGCGTAAAGAGGTTTCGCGGAATGACTTTCACTACAACGGTAACAATGTAAGGACAGCCATTTTTAACACAACGCAATTTCATGTAAAAATTAACATTATAACCCTTATATACGGTTATGTTTCGGCTTAACTAAAAGTAAAGGGCTTATACTACTATTTTGCGTTTAATCTACTAAAGGTCAAACTCATCTCAAAGTTACTTTACAGTAACACCATAAACATTAACCCCCATTTTAATTTATACCATCAAAACCTCTTTAACATTTGAACCCCCCCCCCATCAAAATCGAGAAATATAATTAAAAAGTTAAAAGAAAAAATCCCCTCCGAAGATGGGTTATATTAAAAAATTAAACTATACTGTTTTGCCTGACGGTTTGTTTTCTGCGATATATAGCGATTTTGCTTAATTCCTGGCGGTATTGCTATCGATTATGTAGCGTTTACTTAATTTTAGTGCACTCTGCGGTTATTGGTAGGTGTGAATTATTTAATTTGGTTAAGTTCAGGTTACGCCAATCTTGAACTTAAGGACTGGATAAAGCATCTGCGAAGTATTGTGTCGAAAAAAAGTAAACAAAACTACACTTTTTAATAAGGTCAAAATTGACTGGGCTTCTCCCGAACACAATTCAATCATCATTTCAAAGCAATAATACACCGTGAGACAAAGAACTGTAATTATTCATATTTTGATAAGCCTTTATATCCCATATTGTTGTAAACTTTCAGGTGATATCATCTCTATCAATTTTACCCTACCGAAGTTTGTTCGGAACAGCATGACCACCATCCGTTGACATTGTAACGCATAGGCGTACACAGAAAGTTCGTAAGGTGGGGATATAGGCTCAATGGAGGGGTTACAGAGCTTCAACTCACATATTCCTATGTTAAATATACAAAATTTCATTGCAATGGGGGGGTTACAACCCCATCAACACCCCCCTGCGTACGCCAATGTTGTAGCGTTCCGTTTTTCGCCTTCACCCTCTTTGTTCCCTTCACTTTGCAATCTCCAGAAACCCAGATGCGGCTATGGCTCTATTTTAACCTTTCTCAGTAATAGCCATTCATTGTAATCACGCCCTGCACTTGGACAAGTATAAGCCGATTTTCCAAGAAAAGCAGTATAGGACTAAATTTATGGATGCAACAATCAAGCACTTCAAATTCTTCAGATCGCTATAGGTCAAAAAGTCCCTTGCGACCCCACCAAGGACGATGTGTGAAGAACATCAAGCAGACAATTTACACCACATATATGAACTTTCTTTCAGGTACTGCAATTTAGTTTGTATTTTTTCTTCTTCCGTCAGTGGGGAAATTGTAATAGTAACCAGAGTACTGACGATCCTGGTAAGGACAGGACGCCGGTTTCACGAAGTACTCTCCGGGGTCAGTGAGGCCAACGTGGCCTAATGTTGTGAATTTCTAAGAAGTCCAGACCGATATATACCTGTAAGAATAACAGTTTAGAGACCCAAATCTAGGTAATAGGGGAAAGTGCATTGATATTTACTTTGTAGCAAAATTATTATGAAGTTTATAAATTGTGAATTTATGTTGATCGAATTTATCAAATAACATCTTAATAATAATACTTTATTTATTCTTCTTGGAACAGTCGTTGTGACAATACATGACCACACAAAGAAAGGTCCTAAGTAAATATCTATGATGAATATAACAGGCTTGAGGACCTCAGACTGATTCAATATAACAATTCACCCAAACAATAAATTCGGCCATCAGGCTATTTCCACATATTTCAACACCCCTCACTCTTTACTAAAGATCACGCATATGTAATGCACTTCTTATGTGAGTTGTTTTTATAATTTGTCTTTAATTGATTGTTTTTTTAATTATCGATAAATTGTTGGACATTACTGAGTATCAAGTATCTTTTAAGCTTTTTTTTTAAATTTTACTATATTATTTAACCGCTTTAGTTTATCTGGTATTCCATTCTAATATTTAGGTCCTATGTAATTTATGTTGCATCTTCCCAATTCTGTTCTTATTTTGGGTAATATTAATTCGTTATAGTTTCGATATCTACTTCTTTTTCGTTTAATTGAATTTTTATAAGATCTGTATGTTTATTTTTTCTTATTCTTTTAAACATTTTAATTAGTATACAGTATTTATGAATCTATTCAATTTGCAATATATTAGAATTCATTAAAAAATTCTTTAAGTCTATTCTATTGTCTCTATTAATCAGTTTGATTGATTTATTTTGCAAATTTTTTATAATATCATTGTTAACAATACCCAAATTACCCCAAACACAGTTACAATATACTAGATGGCAATTAATCAGAGAATTATAGAGTTCATTATTTATTTTTGGGGATAAATTTTTACTTACCTGTCTTAGAATTCCTATACCTTTACAAATATTTTTTGTTATTTTGTTTATATGACCATTCCAATTTAATTTATTTGTAAGTTGAACTTCTAAGAAATAAATTTTATCCACTATTTCTATTTTCTTATTATTAACTGTTATAGATTTATTAATCATATCGTCATCTATTTTTTTATTTTTACCTGAAAAAATTATTAATTTTGATTTGTCTACATTTAACTTCAGTTGATTAATAGAAAACCATTTTTCACATTTTTTTATTTCATTAATACCTGTTTCTATTGCCTTATTTAAATTCTCATCAGTAATAATGACACTTGTATCATCAGCAAATAATGTGATGTTTCCTACATCAGACACGTTGAATATATTGTTAGCATATAAGGAATACAATAATGGCCCTAAATTGGAGCCCTGAGGTATTCCGTAATTATTAACCAATAACTTAGATTTCGTTCCTTTCACATATATAACTCGTTTTCTATCCTTTAAATAACTGCTCAATAAATTTTTGATTTTCCCCCTTAATCCGCAAATTTTAATTTTTTTAATTAATATTTCTCTATTTATTACATCAAATGATTCACTGAAATAAAAAAAAATGCCAATACCCTGTTCCTTGTTTTCTATTGCCTCCTATATTCTTTTTATTGTTCTCAATAGCGCCCCTGCAGTTGATTTGCCCTTTCTAAACCCAAATTAGGAATTATCTATTATATACTCATTGTCTATAAAATCAATTATTCTTTAGTAAAGTAATTTTTCAAATGATTTCGCGAAGACGGAGGTTATTGCTATTGTATTTATTTTATATAAATCAAACACCATGCAGATTAAATTAAACAACAATATCAATCAACGTTTATTGGCGTAGTGATACCAACGCCGATGTTATGGTATGAATAGATGGCGAAACGTTCGAAAGAAAATAAATATTTCTGCCTTTGGTGGGACCTGAACCCACGACCTTCAGGTCCCACCGAACGCAGAAATATTTATTTTCTTTCGAACGTTTCACCATCTAATCACGCCATACCATCGGCGCTGGTATCACTACGCCAATAAACGTTGATTGATTGACATTGTTGTTTGATTTAATCTGCGTAGTGTTCGATTTATATAAAATAAATACATATGCTGCAACGGGCATTTCGATCAATTTAATACCAGTCTCTTTGCAATTTGGTTTAAATAGTAGTCTATGTACTACACCATTCTGCGAAATAACTGGCAACAATATATATACGTTCGTAAAGAGATTATATATTGTCCTTCGTAGCTCAGTGGGTAGAGCCTCCGCCCGGCAAGTGGAAGGTCGTGGGTTCAGGTCCCACCGAAGGCAGAAATATTTATTTTCTTTCGAACGTTTCACCATCTAATCACGCCATACCATCGGCGTTGGTATCACTACGCCAATAAACGTTGATTGATTGACATTGTTGTTTGATTTATTGCTATTGGTGTACAGTTTTCTTCGTTACCTTTCGTACCTTTCTTATATATCGAAGCTATTTTCATTTCTTCAGGAATTACTTCTGTATCAATTATTTCATTAAATATCACCAACAGTGGTTTAACCAATACATTAGCACATTCCTTGATTATCCTAGGGTGTATGTCATCATATCCTGCACCTTTTTTATTATTTGTATTGCTTAATTCATTTAATAACTCTGAGTGACTTATTTGACTTACATAAATTGATTTACCAATATTATGACACATATATTCATTATACTCATTGTTCATATTGACCTTTCTATCTACTGTATTCTCTTCAATTTCCACAAAAAATTGTTAAAACAATTTGCAATTTCATTATTGGAAGTTACTTTCATGTTATTGTCGATTATCAACTTATCATTTGTTTTAATTACCCTTCCCAGCAATTTATTAATAAAATTTCATTTGTTTTTATTGTCAGTTGACAATTTTTTTCCATAAATCTTTTTTTTATGGAGATCAATTTTCCTCACTATATCATTCCTTAGTTTTTTAAAGCTATTCAAGTAAATTAACATTTTGGTTCTTATAAATCTGTTGAATATACCATTCCTTTTCTTCGTGCTATTCTTTATTTGATTACTTATCCAAACTTTTTGTTTATTTTTTCCTTTATGAGTTTCCATTTAAAATTCCTATCATATATTTCCTTGATTTTATTTATAAATACATCATATTTATTAAAATCGCTAAATTCTACATTCCAATCTATAGAACTCAATTTCTCTTTAAACTTTTCAAGATGTTTTGAACTGAAATCTCTGACTTTAATTTTATTGTTTATCATGAGTTTAGTTTCCTCTTGAACTTCGATGAGTATAGCTTTGTGATCTCTTATTTGGTAATCCAAAACATTTGAATGAATTCCCAATACGTTCGTAAAACATAAATCAATCGTTGTAGTCGAATTATCGGTTATTCTTGTATAGTCACTAATTATGTTTTTTAGTATCATCATTTTCATTGCATTTATCAAATAATTTTTATGACTAGATTCTTTACTTATATTAATATTTAGGTCACCTATAATAATTATATTTTTACTTTGTACTTCTTCAATTTTTAAGTATAGCCAATCTAGTAGCTTGTGAATATTTTCTCTTGGATTTCTACACACAATTCCAATCCTAAATTCACCTCTTTTTACGCCTATTATTTCCCAATCATCACATGTGTGATAATTCAGTCCATTTTTTCAAAATCCTCGTGAATATTCCTTATATATATCGATACCTCTCCTCCTTTTTTTGTTTCTCATCAGATGATAACCATACCATCCATAGATTTCCATGTGATCATTTTCTCTAGACCATGAGTCGCTTATTCCCATTATGTCTGTTTGATATTCATTATTTTCTATCAGCATTTCTATTTCACACATTATTTTTGTTTATGCTTCTCGCATTTATATGCATAATTTTTAATTTATTAAAATCACTATATTTTCCAGGTTCCCCTCTTTTCATAATTGTAGCTTTTTTAATCTGTAATTTGCATTACTATCAATATCCATACTACCTTGTTAACTTCACACAAATTTTTCTCTATACTTATATTTTTCATATGATTTGTACCATTTATATCTCACACATTGTTATTTGTCATACCATCAGTAATTTTAAATTCCAATTAAATTCTAATTTTGATCTAAATTTTATAAATTTCGAAAATAAAAAACTTAATTAAACAGATATTTACAATTAAACTGTCCTAAATATTGTCGAAATAGTATTATATTATCAGTATAAATATAATTTAATTTATGGCTATCCTAAATTAGCAATATTTTGAAAATTAATATTTTTACCGGCACATGGTAGCACTCTTTATCCAAACAATAGAAATGTTTAGAACCTTTAACAACAAACTGTCAGTTTTCTGAAGAGTTATTACATAATGTTTAGCAAAGAATGTGTAATTAGATGAAATGTACATTCATGTCAGAGAAATCTAGTTTGAAAGCATATTCATGGACTTACCTTCCCGCTTCACATTCTCTAAATTCCATTTCAGGCCGTTTGAAAAGTCTATCACGTGTGCCGCGCCACTGAAACCGACGAGGACAAGAAGAAGTACGTTAATTTCCCTCAAACTCATCATTTTGAAGGAAAATTTGAATTCCTGGACGAAATTAAATTCAAGTCGGAAATAACGATTTTCCACTTCCTCTCTGTTGTACCAGTTACAGACGAAAGGTATATTTTCTGGACAGTGTTGCCGTTAAGAACCCAGTTCAACTGAGAATGGGCGAAGGATTTATACAGGTGCAATTGGTCTAGATCACGCACGCGTCATCGATCGTTATCCGGATGAGCCAATCAGAGAGCTGGAAGCCTTTATCGGATTTTGATCCCTTTATATTCAAGTTGAAGCTATCTTTTGACAGCTCTTCGCCGTGGGATGCGACGCCTACGCAGTATATGTAAAAATGTAGAACCTAAAAAATGCCACAATATCAAAATTAAAGCCGCGTACATTCTCTAATCTTATAATAGTATGTGGATTACATTTCGATTTTGAAAATGCCGCGATTTTCTGTGAAATTCCGGCAAAAGGAAGTTACAACATCACAAAAATATATTTCTGAATGACTTAGAGCAAAATATTTTTTTTTATTAATTTCGTAATTCAATTGACAGGGTACTGTGGTTTGTTTATTAATAATGTATTTAATTCTCTGAGATACGTCCATCAAATAATAGAAGTGATATCACATTTCAATCCAATATACCTTAAATAGCAACTGTATTATACTTAATCAGGTTTAATAATAAGATTGAGTAAAATATTATACCTCTGTTAGCAAAAATAATATTCTTAAATTAGCAGGAATTCAATCTTTTGAATTACAACTATGTTTTGATTTGAATTTTTTTTGAATATGTTGAAATAAAAAAGTGATAAAAAGACAGAAATATGTACAGTCTGTCCTATGGAATAAATATAGTTTTCATTATATGATAGATACATGGATACATGGTACCATTAGATACATGGATTACCATTAGATACATGATGGTACCATTAGATACATGGATTATTTTAGTTCTATGCTGATAAAATTACAACATTTAACCATAAAGAAAGAAAATATATCAAGGAGAAGAAAAGAAATTAGACCAAAGAAGATCAGAAATTAAAAATAAAAGCAGACTATAAACAAATTGGATTAAATTTATGATAGGTTGTAAAGTACATTAAATTTAAAATTACGTATGCGTTTAAATCTTTAGCCTTGGGTGAAATTCTGAACATAAAAAGTGACTTTAAATTTTTAATATTAAAAAGATTTATTCAGCTCCTGCTTTAAATTTATAGGCTCAGGGTTTTAAAACTCAACTAAATATTGATGAACATTAGAAATTATAATTTATATCTAATTCAAATCTGTAAATTATAAACAGCATTCTTGTAAAAGAAAGATCAAACAATGGCGTAGTCCAAGTTTAGGAGAGGTTTATAAAAAATTGGTTTATGAATTTCAGTTCATGCTTTTTTATTGCGTACTAACATTACCAATTCTGATATTTTTTGGAACGAAAACTCTGTAATTTCATTTTTTAAATATTGTAATTTTTATTAATATATACGTCGGTGCGTAACAAATTTGAAATGTCCATATCTACTAATGTTTAACTAAAATGTTTAAATTTTACAAAGCCTTGATAAAAATGATTTAAGTAGACTTTGTTTATTTTTCTTTCATTATCAATTCAATTTACTAAAGCTTGATCCGCAAAATTGGTGTAAAATGTTAAGTTAGACATTTGTCTGTCTCACTATTTTTGTCATTTTTTTCGTTTCAGGTATCTCTTTGTCTCTAAAATTCAACTTTTGCCTTTTTATACATATTACTGTATTTACAGTATCAAAATATGCATATTGTAAGTCTGAAGACTGCAGAGATTTGACAATTGGTGAAGTTTGGATGAAAACAAATCCTTTTGTAGACAAAAAATCATTTACGATAAAAGCCCCCTCCCCTCCAAAAAAAAAAACATTATTTATGATATTTTTTTTAAACTTTAAATATACACTCTATAACAAAAAAATCGATGCACCAAGAAGGAGTTGTCCGATTGTAATGAAATTTCGTATGCAAAGACATTTTGACCGAACATGCAAATGATTAAAATTTGGTGTCCAATGAATGAATAGCGGGAACTCCAGCGCATCGGAACTGCGCATTCAGCAGGTGTATATAAGGAGCGATTCTCAATATGTGGTCAAAATTTCTGTTGCATTTTGACTGCGGATATCTTACGTCGACTGTAACAATGCCTCGCCGAAAGATTCGTGCTCATTACGAGCATATGTCAGAGTTTGAAAGAGGTCGTGCTATCGGATTGAAAGAGGCTGGTTGGACGAATCGAAGAATCGCTGGACATGTGGGTCGAAGCGATGCGGCGATTGGACGGTGCTGGCAAGAGTGGGTCAACAACGGCAGATGTCAGCGTCGGGACGGCAGCGGTCGACCTAGGGCCACAACAGAACGGGAAGACAGAGCGATTGTCAGAGCAGCTGTCACAGCACCGGATTCGTCGTTATCAACTATCCAACGTGTGGCCCGCACACATGTGTCCAACATGACCCTCTGCAGACGACTGAGAGAGCGGAATTTACGCTCGCGCCGACCTTTACTCCGCTTACTTCTCACGCCTTTACACCGTCAAGTCCGATTACAGTGGTGCCGGGCTCGATCAACTTGGAACTGCGCTGACTGGGGACGTATAGTCTTTAGTGACGAGTCCCGTTTCCAACTGTGTCCTGACGACAACCGCAGACGTGTCTGGAGACGTCCAGGGCAGCGTGGGGATCCTGCCCTTACTATCGCACGCCACACATGCCCACAACAGGGCGTTATGGTCAGGGGGTGCCATCTCCTTTGATAGCCGGACCCCTTTGGTGGTCATTTCTGGCACACTTACAGCACAGCGGTACGTAGACGACATTCTACGACCGGTTGTGTTACCGTTCCTTTTGCGACACCCTGGACTTACGTTTCAACAAGACAATGCCCGGCCGCACACGGCACGTGTTGCTATGAATTGTCTTCAAGCTTGCCCAACACTTCCTTGGCAAGCTAGGTTTCCTGATCTCTCTCCCATAGAGCACATTTGGGACGCTATGGGAAGGCGATTGCAACCATCCCGGAATGTTGACGATTTAGCCCGACAGTTGGAGACAATTTGGCAAGAAATTCCGCAGGACACCATCCGGGATCTTTATCAGTCTATGCCACGCCGGGTGACAGCTTGCATCCAGGCCAGAGGTGGACCAACGCCTTATTGACTTCCTCCCTTTGTAACGGTCAAACTCTGCAATAAATCATTCAATTGTTCTGAAATTTTAATCGTTTATTTTTCTATGTATGTTCTTTACGTCCACCAATTTTTATCGTAATCGGATAATTCCTTCTTGGTGCGTCGATTTTATTATGGTATTTTGAACGCACCAAACGTTATTTATTTCCTTAGATTATATGCTCACTGCGTGACAGAACGTATGCTGTGCAAATTGTAGAATGGATGCACATATGCAAGTTATATCAATGATTAAAATTTCGGGCCAATAACAGGAACCATGCTTGTGATATAAGTAGACAACTACCACGTCAACACCTTATTCAAGACGTCATCAGGGCTGTGAAAAGGGAGTGGATTTGCTCTTACCGTGTTTGGAGAACGAACAAAGAAGATTAATGCCTTTAAGACAATTTCGTTAAACGTATGATTTGACGAAAAGTGTTAGCCTAGGTCTTTGTACAGCCGGTTGGGTTTTGCGCTGTATTGCGGCAGAAATGTAACGTGATGCGACGAACGTAGGCCGTATTTGAAAACTATGATCGAAGTAGTGAAATGTGCAACGTCATAGTGGTGCGGGAGCTCCGACATGGACGTCAGATCGCACAGGTCGTTGCCCCAGACATCATATCGTAGCGCACCCACAATCCACGACTTACCACATTTTATGAAGTGTGCAAGGAGTTTTGAATGCTCCCATATGAACATCGGCAGTGTAGCGTCGACCTGCTGCAGCAGATCTATTGTTCAGCCGTCAGTTGCAGAAGCTCCCCTTAACAGCGAGCAATCGTCTTCATCGCTTAGAATGGTTTTGCACCATAGCTGTGCGGTTGAATAATAAATTAGTGTAGTGTTGAACGATGAATCCTGTTTTTGTCTCGCTACTGATGAACATCGTGGGAGAGTCTGGAGGCGACGTAGCCATCGGGAGGATTCTGTCATCGTTTTCGAGCACCAGATATCCCCGACAAGGTAGCAGTGTGGCTTGGGATGTTGTCAGCACTAACGAGGTCTCAACTGTCCCACGAATTGCGGGCATATTTGCAGTATGCCTCTATGCTGATGAAGTGCTCGGCCTGTATAACTACCATATTTGTAAAGCATACTAAACTTTATTCTTCAACAGGATAACGTCCAGCCACATACAACTCGGATTAGCCTAAATGTGCTTTGCAAAATGTGTAGATGCTTTTTAGGCAGCCCGATCCCCCAATCTCTTTCAAGTATAGAATCCGTGGGACAAGATTGGACGTCGATGGAATGCTCTTCCCCCCCCCCCTAAGAAATGGAGATGAACTATGGACTGCTTTCAACACATACCTCAGGACATCATTCGCATAGTCATCCAATTGATGTCGTGTGAGACGCAGCAATGTATCGCCAAAAATTGAGGTCCAACTTCTTATTGTTCATCCTATACTTTAGACCAACAGTCGTCAACCGGTGGTCCAAGAGAAAATTTTGGTCGTCCGCAGCAAAATCTGGACATTATTTGCATTTTTAATGTTTTATTAATAATAAAACAAAAATAATATTCTAAGAAATTCTCATATTCTGAATGACAATTTCCACCTTTATATTGCACTAAATTCACGAAATGTGGTCCGCGGGATTTAAAATTATGAATTTAGTGGTCCGTGAGGTCTGAAAGGTTGGCGACCGCTGCTTTAGATCACTAGAATGCAGTCTATATATGAAAATTAAATCATTTGTTCTGCTATCTAAAACGTTATTAAAGCATTTATTAATCTACATAAAATCATTAATCCATACAAAATCATTATTCTGTTAAATAATTTGTTCCTGTTTCGCTATCGATGCATGAAGTTTGGTCTGGTTTTGAACACTCGTCCACAGTGTATTTTCTCTCTCAGGTAGTTCATATGTATATATATAATTTGTATAGTTTAACTTGCAAATTTTATCCACGCATTCATGGCAGATTTCTCAATTGTTTATTAGTTTCACTTCAGGAGATTTCTTTGTGTTTCAAAGTTTTAGAATTTCTTTACATTATCCTTTGTCTTCTACTTTTGTTAAATATGTTATTGTTAATATTAGGAAGCTCAAACAAGTTAACTTGAGTCCAATTCATTTTTGCAAATGGTTGTCATGCGCACGAAGGATTTGAGCTTAAAGAAAGTTAGCTAATTTTCACATATTTACAATTCAGATGCATTACCATAGTAGAGTGTGAAAATTATAAGTTTAATATAACTTGGTGGTATCAGGCTTCTTTGAACTCTACAAGTTCTTAACCCTGATTTTAGTTTTCTTTTCAAAGTTTAAATAATTATTTATAATATTATAGTTCAATTTTTATCAAATAACTGATAATGCAAATTTTTTAATTGCTAACTCAATTCCTCAATACGTTGAAATAAATACTCTCTTGGAAAGCTATAATTGCTTTAGAAATTAATTATAAAAGTAATTAACCATGCGCAATATTTCGTTTTAGGTAGAGTAACGGTATTTACGCAATTTCGCTAATTGAGTTGATGAAGTTAAATTGGATTAAAGTAATGAAGATAAGACAAATATTGACTAAACATAGAAATATGCAAATGCGAATAATTTACTGTGGCTGCAGAACTGATTAAAATTTCTGTGCTAATCAAATTTTAGAAGCTTTGATGAAAAAATTGGTAAATAGTCTTACGATTATTCCTGCATTGGCAATATTCTAATTACCTATCAACAGTTATAAAATCACCAAGGACGCATTTTGCATACAATATTTAAAAACATAAAATTTTATTGCCGGAGAATACATTACCGAAACGACAATGCGACAAAAGTTGCGGAGATTTTTTGTTTTCGAAGATACCTCGATTAGTTTAAAACAGCATAAATTATAGCTAATCATTTTTAACAGCCATGCCTGCGTGCTAGAGGTTTTTTTTATAAAAAATAAAAAGAGACAGCGTCCTAGACGGAGGTTAAACAACAGACCCTCTCTATGAACTAGAGTACCTTAACTTGATCGACAGCCATAACACGGCTTTTTCTCTTCTCATCTAAGGTTTGTAAGTTATTATTGCCTTTCCCAAGGTTAACACAATTGCAAAATGGTCAAGAAATAAATCCACTAGGACATGCTTTTGTAATTTTTCTTGGGGGAATTCAGATGGCTAATACACGAATTTTTACACCTGCGCTTAAACTCGCATAAATTTCAGCATGTCATTTTCTGTATTTGGAAAGTACTAGGGCAGAGGTCTTCAACCCGTGGGCCACATTCGGCCGTCCGACATATTTTATGCGGCCGGATGGCTCATGAAAAACACAAATTGTTTCACACAAAAATACACTCCTTGCGCCTTGTGAGTCTTAAGTCTAGGTACTCGATTCTGTACACATGTTCGCATTTAGTAATAAATATCTTAAAAGGCTAGAGAACTGAACACGCAGCCTTCCCTTAATCATATTTTACTTTAATTTTCTTGCGTATATGGATATTAAAGGTAGATTTACAGAGCAACATTAAAATACGATTTTAAAATAAAATTCAACTTATGACTCATTGAATTCTATTCTAAATATATCGATAAGAACATCTTCCCAACCATTTAATGGCATTCTCTGGAAATGATATCACTATCCGGGAGCACTTACGTTCGCGAACAGCTCTTTTCATAAATGAAGTTAGTAAAATCAGGAATTAGGACAAGAAAAGCTGGCGTAAACCTTAAAAACACTCTTAGGGTTGCAATGTCAAAAATAAGACCTGACAGGCTTGTTAAAAATAAGCAGTGCTAAAAATCTCACTAAAAGGTTTGATTTCGCTTTATATATTAATAACTAAAAGCACAAAAAATATTTTTTGCTTCCATATGTAATTTAAATATGTATATTCAGTTCCAACGAAAATATTTTCAGGAGGGGAGAAACCAATATAGAGATCTAAAAACAAAAAGAGGCAACAAAAGCGAATCCATAGGAATCGCATTCTACCCACCACCCCCCAGATCAGCCTTTGTTTAGTCCTAATATTGCCGGCACAGTAGTGCGCTTGTTAGCTAACAAGAACAAGAAGAATTGGCTCTTGCACTGGAAAAGGTTGAAGACCCCCTGTACTAGGGAGTATTAAGAAAATTACTTTTATTTTTTAAAGATAAATTATGCGAAAAATATATTTTTTCACCTGGTTCTTAAGTACGTGTTGTGTATGGGAAAGTTTTTTCTGCTAATATTCCGCGGAAGTCAATTTGAATATTATCACTTCTACCGTCATACATATCAGTCTAGAATAGTAGTGTATTCATGCTTTGT
Organism: Dysdera silvatica; assembly: GCA_006491805.2. Classification (NCBI taxonomy): domain Eukaryota; kingdom Metazoa; phylum Arthropoda; class Arachnida; order Araneae; family Dysderidae; genus Dysdera; species Dysdera silvatica. The sequence continues at coordinate 61,523,970 of QLNU02003225.1, read as the reverse complement.
ATATAACATACTGATCAGAATACATTAATGAAAACGCATACCGGCGTATAATCACTCTCAGGTACGTATATCTATAAATATTCTATAATTCTATGAATTATATATATGGCCTGCAAAAGGGTTGCTGGTATCTAACTGGAAGGAGACCCACACGCTGAACGTATGTGACGATGTGTGGAACCGGCCAGGCCAGTAACCTAGTGTCCTACCCCGCCTTCAAGTGGTGCAGGCTGAGCTTTCTATTTATGTGGCAAATTAATATTTGCTACACGGATAGAAAGGCGGAAGGGGAGGGCTAATTCACCAACCCGTCTAGCCAGCGTGGTGAAATTATGGCTAATTCCTCCATTATGTTGACACACCAGAAACCATGGCCCCTAGTCTCCAGGTGCTGGAGTGCTCCTGATCAAGGCAGCGGTCAGTGTGGCATGAAAGCAGGGGGTGCTAAGAATCACTGGAATGGCCCAGGCTGCCGTTTGTTATTGACCTTGGCTACGTTTAATGGACGATCCCTTGCTTCTGAAGCAAAACTTCAGGAATTGGAAGAGGAACTAGACAAGATCAAATGGGACATTGTAGGACTCAGTGAAATTAGAAGAAAAGGTGAAGAGTTGGTGGAACTGAAAAGCGGACATTTGTTTTACTATAGAGGAACGGAAACTGGAAGAACAAGTGGTGTTGGCTTCTTAATCAACAAAAGAATTAAAGACTGTCTTCTGGAAGTTGAAAGTACATCAGATCGAGCAGCGAGGCTCGTTGTTCAACTAACCCAGCGATACCAACTTCAAATAGTACAGGTATATGCACCAACATCAAGCCATACCGACGAAGAGGTTGAAGAATTTTATGAAGAAATCAAAGAGTTACACACCAAAGGGAAACAACATATCAAGCTCATCATGGGGGATTTCAATGCAAGAATTGGACAACAGGAACAAGGAGAGACATCGGTTGGTAAATACGGATACGGGGAAAGGAATGAACGTGGCGATCAACTCATCGAATTTGCAGAAGCTGAAAATCTTAGCATCATGAATTCATTTTTTAAGAAGAAACCGCAAAGAAAATGGACATGGAAACACCCCAATGGAGGAACCAGCGAAATTGACTATATCCTGGCAAACAAGAAATCAATTATTGAAGATTGCAGCGTACTGAACAGATTTAATACTGGAAGTGATCATCGAATGGTGAGATGTAAAGTGCACTTAAATACTAAACTAGAAAGGCAGAAGCTCATTAGGAAACAAGTAAGTAAGAGGGTGGTTGTTGATAAAACTGAGAAGTAAATATCGAGGCATTTAAGTTGGAATTAAAAATCACTTTTCTTCAATGGAAGGACTTATTAATGAAAGTATCTCACGATTACAGTCTGATATCTCAGGAAAAGGAGAGGGATAGCACCGTAAAAAGGAAATAGGGAAGAAATACTTCGAAGAGTTGAAGAATTCTACAAAAAACTATACGAAAGTAACAGTGAATTAAACGAAGACACTGAAATAGTCGAAGGAACAGCTCCTAAAATCTTAAAAGAAGAAGTTTCATTTGCAATAAAAAATATGAAGAAAGGAAGAGCCCCTGGTGATGATGGTATTACATTAGATATCCTAAAAGAAGCTGGAGAATATGTAGAAGACATACTTGCAAAATTCTTTACCAAATGTCTTAACAGCGGTAACATACCAAACCAATGGGATTCTGCGACAATGGTCTTTGCATAAAAAAGGTGATAAAAGAGGATTTGAAAATTACCGACAATTGAAAAGCAGTACCTGCTATTTATAAAATCTTCACAAAAGTTCTAACACATATACAGAAAAATTAGATACAGCTCAGCCAAAGAGAACAAGCTGAATTTCGAAATTGAGTTCAGTACAGCGGACCATATTCAATTATTAAAGAAGTAGTGAAGAACACATGAATATGAACTTCCATTGTGTGTGGCATTTATTGACTATGAGAAGGCCTTTGACTCTATAAAAACATCAGCAGTCATCAACTCTTTAAGATCAACAGACATTGAGGATGTGTACATTGACATGGTGAAACGTGTGTATAAAAATGCAAGTGCAAAATTTCGGTTACATAAAGATACCAAAACTATCAAACTTGGCAAAGGGGTGAGGCAGGGAGATACCATTTCTCCAAAACTTTTTACTTCTGCTTTACAGATGATTTTTCAGCTGATAAATTGGAATAACAAGGGAATAAAAATAAATGGTGAATATTTAAATCATCTGCGGTTTGCTGATGACATTGTTATTTTTTCAACGGACCCATTGGAACTCCAAGACATGGTACAAGAGCTCTCAACTAGAAGTGAAGAAGTTGGACTCAAGATGAACCTACAAAAAACTAAGATCATGTTCAATAATTTTGTAGAGGAAACAAAAATACAAGTTGACAACACTGAGCTAGAAATTGCTGATTCATATATTTACCTTGGCCAGCTGATTTCAATGGATGGCAACATTATGAAAGAACTCAACAGACGTATTAAACTTGGCTGGAGTGCATTTGGAAGAAACAGTTTTATCCTGAAGGGGAAATTGCCTTTATGTCTAAAAAGAAAAGTCTTCAACCAGTGTGTATTGCCAGTCCTCTCTTATGGATCAGAGACATGGAGTCTAACAGTTGGAGCAATACGAAAGTTACAGACAACGCAAAGGAGCATGGAGAGGTGCATGCTTGGAATAACTAGGAGAGATCAAATAAAAAAGGAACACTTGGGTGAGAGAGCAAATTAGAGTAAGAGAGGACATCGTTGTTAAAGTAAAAAAGCTGAAATGGCGATGGGCTGGGCATATTGCAAGAAGAACTGATCAACGATGGACACTAGAAATTCTGAACTGGATTTCAAGAGACCACCGAAGACCTAGAAAACGTCCTCAAACTAGATGGGTGGATGAAGTAAAAAGAGGTTGGGGCGTGGAAACGAATGGCCCAGGATAGACTTGTGTGTGGAAAGCATTTGGAGATACGTCCAACGTGGATAGATAATGGTTGAATATGATGATGATGATATATATATATATATATATATATATATATATATATATATATATATATATATATATATATATATATATATATCCTATAAAGTTTTGTGGCAACTGAACCCAATATTTAGAACAAATTTACAATTGTTCTAGTTATAGACCTATTAATGAATACTGACTATAATAATTTTAGTTTAATATTACTTAGTACTATAGCTATGAGTTGAATTTACCATTTATTTCCCTTAAAATATCGAAAATATTCTAATGAGGTAAAAATGAAAAATTAGGGAGACGCGTGGAATTTTTATTTCATTTCAATTCTTGGTAAAATAAATTTATACAGGGTGCGCGAAAAGTTCGTAAAAACTTTAAAAAATCATTAAAAAGGAACAAATAATGATAAAGAAGTGCCATTTGCACGAAAGAGGTTCTAAGAAAATTGGATTTTTTCAGTAGCAACAAATTTAGATTAAACATTCACTTGTAAATGGCGCTAATACGCAAGGCACTCGGCAGAAGTATACTACTCAGGCTTGCAATAATGAACATGGATCCACCCGGAATGTTCATTTAAATCCAAATGTACTGCATAGTTAGAGAATATTATGGTCACCAGATGAAGCATCGGTGAAGTTTTTTTATCTTAACGTTGAGTTACAAGCCACTGGGTTGCGAAAATCTCGTACGGCGAAACGGCTAAAGACGAGAAATGACCACCTGTCATGTGTTGTTAGTTCTGTCGTACAATGTTTTGGAGGTCGTGTTGAACAATCGTTGCAAAAATAAATCGATGAAACCCACAGTTGTCACATCCATTGTTTTTTGTTTGGATTTATCAGCGCCGTTTTCAAGTGATTTTCCGAACTAAACTTTTTTTGCTACAAAAAAATTCGGCTTTCCTAGAAAAACTTTCTTGTAAACCTCACGTCTTTATCATTATTTGGTCGTTTTTTTTTATTTTTCAAAACTCTTACGAAATTTTGGGGCACCCTGTATATTGGGTGCAAGAAACTTAATACATGAATCGATTGATAAAAAATTATCATATAATGATGAGGACTTAAAGAATTATATATGGCTTTTTAAAGAATTGCGTGTAGCAATAAACATTTGCATGCTCTGTTTTAAACAAAATATTAAATTCGAATGTTGTAAAATGACAACTAGTTGACTAAAGTTGACTAGTTGTTGACTAGTTGAGTTCACTAAAGTATTTGTTTTTTATTCAGTGTCTCTATTGCCCCACGTCCTCATAATAAAAATAATGACAGAATAGAGAATTTCGAAATGAAGACTAGAACGAATCAATTTCGTAATCAAAAGAAATGTATCCATTTCGTAATCAAAAGAAATGTATCCATTTCGTAATCAAAAGAAATGTATCCATTTCGTAATCAAAAGAATTGTATCCATTTCGTAATCAAAATCTGCATTTTCTTCTCTGCGTGTATATCTGAAAATTTCAAGACCTTTGGCTGAAAAAGCAATTAAGTAACGTAAATGCAATCAATATAGAAACCTTTGACATTTTCTTAATATTGCATGCACGTGTTAGCGTTTTGCAAACCATGTGAGGTTCCTTGTTTATTTATACGGCTGAAATTGATATCTATGCACTGCACGCGATTTCGTCGATTTCAGAAGGCGTGTAATCCCTTTCGTTTCTAGGATTACATGGAAAAATATGATTTCTTTCTTATTCTTTCTTCTATATATATACGATGTCAAAAATCTTGACACCTGGAATCCAGAAACAAAAAAATCGATGTAAGTAAGTATAAATAAGAAAGAATTCGAGTTTAAGTAAGTAAGTAAGTAAGTAATACTTTATTCCTCATTAACGAAGTTGATTATCAGTGCCCACTGCATATATATATGTACAATATATATATATATATGCAACATATGTAATATAAAATCATATATAATGTATATAAAATTAGCACCAATACGTATTAGGTCTATATAGATTTAATAAATCCACGCACCTTGGAGCAAACAAGGTATATCAAAATATGCGGACGTCGAGCTATCTATATAAAGGGGGGAAATTTAAAAAACGATACATAACAAATTAATTTAAATAATTTTTAAAACATAAAAGTGTAGTAAAATGTGCTAATTATTTTTTACTTTAATGCAAACTTTTTTAGAGATTTTTGTTATATTAAAATAACATTTGAATTTTGTTATATACAATAATATTTGAATTTTGTTATATACAATAATATTTGAATTTTATTATATACAGTAATATTTGGTTTTTATTAATTTAAATAATTGAACAGTATAATGATGCACAAATATCTTCGAACTTGTTTACAATAAAGATTGTTTTTTAATACATTTAAAAAAGAGTCTTGAATTGTACTTTTTTTCGTCGAATATAAACTACCGTCAACAATTCGTGAATATTTCAAAGATGTTTCTGTAACACTTGGAACTCGGAATATTTACGAATTTTATCCATGGCTTTAAAAGATTCTGTCTGCGTGGGTTGAAATATCATGTTCAATCATTTTCTAAGCATACTGTGTTGTAAGAAATTTCTACCAATCCAGGAAGCTTCACTATATTTAAAGTTCTCATTTATTTATCATTTTTGAAGTAGCCAGATTATTATCAACTATTACATATTTTTCAAATACTAAATACATCTTTTAAATTAATATCTGTCATTTCTCTGTCGATATCAAAGAAAACTTTCGATATCAAAGCAAAATTTCGCAAAAAATTCTAATGATGGTTTCTGTGACTGAATACCAAGCAGAGAATCTACCCTATCTGTAACATTTATCATCATAATTTTTATGTCACTAACATCAATATTCCAAATAAACTTCTCTGCGAATTTTTTACGGCGAATTTCTTTTCACTGCGAATTTCTACAGACAAAAGCTCTTGATACTTCGAATAATGTTTTTGTCTAATGGGTGTAAACAGAGGCTTGAATGGGAATTAAAATACATAGCTCGACTGAAAAATACTTTTTGTATAAAGATGAGAAATGTAGTCATCGGGAACGATTAAAAATGTTCTTGTTGCATTAAAACTTTTCTTGTCAGTATCTCTTAGTCTATGTACGAACATTGAAAGACAAATAAAACTCTAAAATTCCTGAAAAAATAACTATTAAGCATAAGGAAAGCCATGCTCACTTTCAGTGTGATATAAGTTATCTCCTAGTTAAATTTAATTGATAATTGAGAAATATTTGTTGTTTAACTATCTTGGAATACTTTTGGTTACGCGCCCTGGCACCGTAAAGAACAGCTAGCATAATATGACTTCAGAATCGTCACTTTCATAATTATTCTTTATAGGGAATATTTTTGAAGACAATTTCTCATTCAAAATTTTTCGATGTCAAATATAGCTTACCTTTGACTTTCAAGAGTTTGAGAGGAAAATAGGACGAGCATACATCTAGCTGGACTCGAACTTGCGACTTTCGGATTTACATCCTTTGTAGCTTAATAACGCCAATGCTTCCATCACTAAGCTACTGAAGCTGGCCAACGACAACGTATTTCATAAATCATAGTTTTATTGGTATAGAACTTCCTTAGTGTACATTATTGATATAGAAAGAATGAGTAAAACAATAATTTTTCATTGTGCATATTTATCTAAATCCATTATAAAACAAAGCGTTGTTTTATGTAAATATATTTTTGTAATTACACGCATGCTTATTTGCGATGTTTGCATGCATATACGATAAACTAAAGGTTAATATGGAAAATCATATTACCATATCCTGTAAATTAGGGGAAAAAACACATTTACAGGTAGTTTAAACTTTTTTGTGATTCAATATAGCTATGTATCTTAAAATCTTAAGATAGATGGGAAAAAACAGACAGCCATATTTACTGCAAATGCTTCATTACGCTAGTTTCATTTTAGTGGTGTCGTTGATTGTTCATTGGTTAGAGGGAAGAATAATAGTGAAATGTGACGTATAATGACACGATTGGTGTGAATCAGTTTGAAAATAGGTAGGTCTGTCGTCCTGCTCTCTTCTGCGAATCCACGTATCCTTGTCTTGTTGGGGAGAGAGGCGCCAAGATACATAAAAACAGCAAGTATTTTAAGACACTGTCAGGAAAAGTAGATTAATATGGTGGAGACATTCTCTGCAAAGATATCTATCTAACCTCCGGGAACCATCTGCAATCCAGAAAGCTGTAAATCCAATATACATTCCGGTGGCACCGATCCAAAGAAGACAGCAAGTATTTTACAGCACTGTTGGGAAAAGAGGATTGATATGGTGGGGGTTTGTGTTCTGCGAAGGTAACCATCTGCCCTCCAGAAAGCTGTAAAGCCAATATATATTCTGGTGGCACCGATCTACAGAGGATAGCCGGTACCTAAACTCTTGGGACTGCATTCATCTTTGCCTAAGAGGTCTACTCTGGAATATGGGGGCGAGATACAATATTCCAGAATAGATCTTCTGGGCAAAGATGAATGCAGTCCCCAGAGTTTAAGTTCCAGCTGTCCTCTGTAGATCGGTGCCACCGGAATATATATTGATTTACAGCTTTCTGGATGGTAGATGGTTATTTTCGCTGAACATAAGCCCCCACCATATTCATATTTTTTCTTAATAGTGTCTTAAAAATACTTGTTGTTTTTATTTCTTTTCTTATGGCTGTGGTATGTTTCTGTCCCTTATGTATACACCTCCAAAAAAATATTCCTATGTGCGCTTTTTTGTCGCATTGAGTATTTTCCCTTCCTTTACTGTTGATACACAACAAACTGTATAATAGCTTAAAATTTATCTGTAGATTTTGATTTTTTCTTTTGTATTTTCTTGTTAAAATGAATATAATTTTACATATGAAGGCATAAACGTCAGATCAGCCAAAACTAAAGTTTTCGTGCAATATTTGAGAAACAAATTCTGAAATATATTAACTGACTTTTACCTGATTAAATCTTTGAATGTAAATCCCTCTTAATACATATCGAAAGTAAGACTTGTAAATTTGACATCGCTCAATGGGAGGTGGTTCAAAGAAAATTAATCTCATATATCAAGCAAAGAATGAGAATATATTTAGGGAATTTCGTGGCACGAACTGGTTAATTAACTACTGATGTGGAAAGGTGCACATGTATATATTAAATGAGTGGAAACACACGGAGTAGACAAATTCAGCGGTCTGGAGTATTTTTGGTATCGTTATACCCACTAGTATCTGAGGTAATTAAATCATTTAAATCATATAGCTTTGTAACTATTACATTAAACACGGTTTAGTTATAGGGCGTTTAGTTGAACATGTTCATAATGAGCTTTATTGTAAAGTATTTAATACAATTTATGAAGCATAATAACATTCAAACGAATAATGATTATTAAGAGTTTTGTTCCATATACTGCGTGATAGTAATTAGTTAAAATATTCAGAGCCCTCTTAACAACTTATTGAAGAGAGATTTATTCAATGGCCTCAAATCTAGAGCGCTCTTTTCAACTAATAAAGGGAATACCAGAAAATTTTGTACATGCAATATTTAAAGAATGGGGAGGAAAATGTTTAGTAAACAAAAAATAGTTCCAAACTCTGCCGATAGGAGAAAGATGGTGGTCTACAATCATAAATTCATGTAAAAGGCACGACAAAAGCTAATAAAATTTTACTTTTATCTTTTAGAAAAATAAAAAGAAGTTAAACGAACTACTACATAAATAATGCTTTCACTACTTCAAATTCGTTCATCGTTTATTTAAAATTATTGAAGCTGTCCCTAAATTTAAAATTGAGTTTCGATATGATTGCTGTTATTCTAGGTCAGAAGTTGCGTTTGATGAATTACTGAACATCATGAGCTTCGGCAGAATTTTTTGGAGGGGCGGGCAAAGAAACAAATTCTGAAATATATTAACTGACTTTTACCTGATTAAATCTTTGAATGTAAATCCCTCTTAATACATATCGAAAGTAAGACTTGTAAATTTGACATCGCTCAATGGGAGGTGGTTCAAAGAAAATTAATCTCATATATCAAGCAAAGAATGAGAATATATTTAGGGAATTTCGTGGCACGAACTGGTTAATTAACTACTGATGTGGAAAGGTGCACATGTATATATTAAATGAGTGGAAACACACGGAGTAGACAAATTCAGCGGTCTGGAGTATTTTTGGTATCGTTATACCCACTAGTATCTGAGGTAATTAAATCATTTAAATCATATAGCTTTGTAACTATTACATTAAACACGGTTTAGTTATAGGGCGTTTAGTTGAACATGTTCATAATGAGCTTTATTGTAAAGTATTTAATACAATTTATGAAGCATAATAACATTCAAACGAATAATGATTATCAAGAGTTTTGTTCCATATACTGCGTGATAGTAATTAGTTAAAATATTCAGAGCCCTCTTAACAACTTATTGAAGAGAGATTTATTCAATGGCCTCAAATCTAGAGCGCTCTTTTCAACTAATAAAGGGAATACCAGAAAATTTTGTACATGCAATATTTAAAGAATGGGGAGGAAAATGTTTAGTAAACAAAAAATAGTTCCAAACTCTGCCGATAGGAGAAAGATGGTGGTCTACAATCATAAATTCATGTAAAAAGCACGACAAAAGCTAATAAAATTTTACTTTTATCTTTTAGAAAAATAAAAAGAAGTTAAACGAACTACTACATAAATAATGCTTTCACTACTTCAAATTCGTTCATCGTTTATTTAAAATGATTGAAGCTGTCCCTAAATTTAAAATTGAGTTTCGATATGATTGCTATTATTCTAGGTCAGAAGTTGCTTTTGATGAATTACTGAACATCATGAGCTTCGGCAGAATGTTTTGGAGGGGCGGGCAAAGATTACTTCATCAGAAATAAAAAAAATCTTCCTTTCCTTAGGTAAGAAGGATTTCCTTCCTTAGGTAAAAAAATCTTCCTTTCCTTAGGTAAGAAGGGTTTCCTTCCTTAGGTAAAAAAAATCTTCCTTTCCTTATGTAGATAATTAAGTGCCATTTTACTTATTAACTGAATCTAAAGGGGGCACTGAATAAGGTTTTACCCTGAAAAAAGGAATTACCCTTTCAACGGATAGTAAAATTCAACATAACATTAATAATGAACAATAAAACAAACAACAAATTTTTGATCTCCGGCACGTTTAATGAATCCATTCATTCTCACGACACTAGGCTTCGATCTAACTCCTCCCTTTCTCTCCCTTTGACTAGAACCAACTTTATGTAAACAAGTATGTACTTTCATGGTGAAAAAATATGGAACTCTATAAGCTCTGAAATCCGAAGGCTTTCTTTTCCAGTCTTCAAAAGGTCTGTTCAAGATCTTTTATTCTCGCAAATTATTCAAAACTGCCCCATCTGTTCTTAACCTACTTAATAACGCAGCTCATAGAACCCCGCCAGTTCCTTCGTATCTTTCCTTATCTTGTTTCTGTATGTGTTCATGTGCGCGTGTGTGTTTATATACATGTTCTCGGTGTTCTTGTGCGTATACGTATGTATGCAAGTATTGTGTGTATATGTGTGCGCGTACGTACGAAATAGCATGTTTGTATGTCTGTGCGCGTGCGTGTGTATGTGTGCATGCATGTGCGCATACATTTATAGTACTAAGTTACTGTAGTAACTAAATTAAATAATAGTACATACATAATAAAATAAATGATAGTAGTCAAATAACTAAGTAAACAATAGTAATTACGTAACTAAGTAATAGTAAATGCATTACTAATTTATGTAACAGTAATTAAATAACTAGTTAAGTAACAGTAATTACATAACTAATCAAGTCATAGTAATTACACAACTAAGTAAGTAACAGTAATTACACAACTAAGTAAGTAACAGTAATTACGTAACTTGTATGTAATTATAATTATTTATCTGAGATATAGTAATTTTCATAAGTAAGGAATTGTAAGTACACAACTGAGTAAAATAGCAATTACGTAACTATGTAGGTAAGAGCACATAGCTAAGTAAGAAATAGTAAGTACATAAGTAAGTAACTAATAGAAAGTACATAGATAAGTAAGTAATAGTAATTATACAACTTTTGTATCAACTAGATTATCTTATTATCGAGCTCTGCGGAGTATGTATAGTATAATTCAAGTCTCTATATTATAAAGTAGTTTACATTCTTCCCTTAATTAAGGAACTAATGAAACTTTTCAATTAATCTCATTAAAAATTCGTCTCAAACATCAAAATTCAGGTCGTTTAGTATTAAAATCCTCATTTCTTCTTCGTACCAGTTTAGAAATAAATTATTAAATAACAATTATGCTTTTAAAATCAGTGCGTCTACATTTTCCCAGCTAGTATTCCTCTTAGCATAAAATACTCTTTTCTGTGCCAGTTTCTTTATTATTGTCAAACTCACCGTTTCCGTCCCACCCTGCCCCGAATTTAGCAATAAAGCTCTTTCGGCATGCAAACTCCCCTACTAATATAATGAGAGCCTATATTCCATCATTCCCTCCATCTGAAAACTTTACCTACCAGGAAACAAAAACGAGATTTTGTGGAGCTGTCTGATAAGATTTGCAAACTTCTAGACCTGTGGTTTTTCTGGAAAGGAGTGTTCTCGATAAACTGGCTCCTTTGACTTCTATGAAAGACCCTGGTTATTTATCGGTGCACATACCATAGAATGTTCACTCTCCAAATGTTTACTATATGTTTGTATCTAGTCTCTCAATACACAATCGTAGGAAAAAGGATAAGAGGCAAGAGGTAAAGTAAAAAGACGTGAAACGATTTATTCCTCAAAGTAAAGTCGCCCATTTATGTCCTTTAAAATAAACTATTTTCTTATTTACAGAGTAAATTTGTCCCCGGACGCTCCTCTTTGGCTATTTGTTCTTGTATGCATCTGCTTCCTTATGTATCCCTTTGGCCGCAGTCTAAAAACTAATTCTTTCTCCCCTAACACAAAGAATGAGGACTCCAGTACCTTCCTTTCATTTTAAACTTCCCCTTTAGGGAAATAAAATCACACGTCACACCTATGGTGAGTCGGAGACCCTATTATAAATTTTCTAGTTCTTTGTCAGAACGCTGTTACTTCCGAATGCTCGTCTGTTTGAGGTAGATCGTTATATTTAATGTCGGATACTCTATAGCATATTCACCTGCTGCACCGAGCTTCAGAGCACAGCTGGAAACTACGTTCAATGGACTTTAATCAGCTTTGCCCAAAGGATATACACCTCCTACCAAAGGATATATTCTCACCCCACGCCCACGCCGGTCAAGACAAGGTGAAATGATTTCTCGGAAGATAACAGAAAAACAGTACAAACCTATTTCTGAAACTGATCTCCATCAAGCGTGTCATAATACGTCAAATTTCACTGCTGTTCTACGAACTCTAGTCACTAAACATTGAACGACACCTCAAACAACGATACTAACATGCGGCAGTATCTTCAGTAAATATGGCTGTCTGGGTTTTTTTTCCCCACTCAGCTCAAAATTTCGCTAGACACATAACAATATTCCATATTAATCACAAAATAGTTTAAACTGGCTGTCAATGTGTTTTTTTCCCAGACAAAATTGCAATATAGATTGGATGAATCACCGCTATGTTTCGCCTTTTTTATACTAATGCAGGCTATCATCTTGATCCTGATTCTGTGAAGTACTAACGTAAAATAATGAACATGAAAGTTATTCCACTAAAATAATCTAATTTCTTTTCCAGCACTCAATCTCTCTCGGATCTATCGATCAAAATTAGACGCTTGTGTCAACTCAACGCTTCATCCTGCTCTATATCGCAGTTTCTCAAATGAGGCTACATAAAATAAAGCTTTGTTTTATAATGAATTCAGATAAATGTACACACTAAAAATTATTGTACTACACATTGATCCTACATAAGTAATGCCCATGAAGCAACCCCAAACTTGTAAGACTACCGTTTTTGAAATACATTATCTAATTTGTGGAGAGCCTCGTAACAAGATTTCGCTTTCTGCTTTTCTTCATTTCTAACCTATTATTGTTTAGTATTTTTCGAATTTAACCAAATGTCAAATGTATCGTCAAATTGATATCGTAACAGATGTATCAACAACCATTGTATATCAGTTGAATAAAATTATTTCTATTTCTATTTCTAAATATAATTTTATTCACTTAGTATACTTGCCACTTTTTATATAAGGTGGATTAAATAAACTATATGTTAACCCTCTAATAATTTGTTCAAAATATGAATCAACTAAGAGAAGATACATGGTGAGGGGGTGAAATAGAATATTATTTTAACGGAAGAAATACAATGAAATATATTTATTTATCATGTAGCCAAAATCATTACATAGTATAAAATAAATAAAATAACTATTGATTATTTTTAAATATAGTGAAACCTCCTAATGACGGTCACCTGCGAAACTCTGCAAAGGTGACGGCTTTTCAGAGGTGGCTCTTATTTAGAGGTTCAGTGTAAAAAAATAAAAATAAATCAGATTAACAGTCAGAAAAATCAGTCATTTCCAATACATTAATCATCAACTATTTTAATTTAAATAAAAAATATCAGTGATTCGTAATTGTTTTGCTTTTTTTTACGGTAAATACTTTTTTTCTACGGAAATAATAATACTTATAATCCTTTTGAACAATTCGTCAGCCCTTTTGTTCAGAGAAAAGTTTTGGATCTCCCGAAAATTTGACAAAACGTTAGAATATGTTTTGATGCTAAAATTATTTGGCTGTTCCACACCCTCTTCAACTTTTATTTCCTCGTCACCTTTTTATCCATTCCATCATGTTTTCTAACATTTCCTGAATGGTATTAAACTTATCAAATACTTTTAAATCGTTCGTTCACGCAAAAAACTTGTTGGCTTTCATATTTGCCATTACAGTAGTGGACAAAATTGTGGAAACCCTTTGAAAAAAGATTATTTTAGAGGTTTGATGGCTAATAACACCACTTTTTTTTGTACCAATACTATAAAATTATATATCATTGGAAAGGTAATTTAATCAAGATTGTAATGCAATAACATTTATGAATCGTATTTTAATAGAACAGCATTCATAAAGAAGAAAGGTGATATACATAGAAAAAATGAGATATACAAAAATGTTCACCATACCAGTTAATACTTAGTTGGGTAACCTTTAGCCTTAATTACGGCCTTACAACGCTTTCCCATGGAGTGAACCAAGTTCTTTAGTTCTGCAGCTGTTATAATATGAAACCAAGATTGAATTATTGCTTCTGTTAATTGTGTTTTATTGCTGGGTTGCTTCCGACTAACAAGCTTCTTTAGCCGGCTCCATAGATTTTCGATGGGGTTAAGGTCTGGGCTATTTCCAGGCCATTCCAGCAGTTGAATATGATGATCTTGAAACCATTTTTTGCACACACGAGCAACATGACATGGAGCTGAATCCTGTTGAAATATAAATGCTTCATTATCTTGGAAAAGATCACATGCAGAAGGCTGCAGCTTGGGCTCAAGTATTTCATTTATGTATCTTTGGGCATTTATATTCCCATTGATCACGCAAATTCTGCCCACACCTCTTGATGTTATACAACCCCAAATCATAACACTAACTGGGTGTTTCACGGTAGGTGTAATGCACTCAGGATGGAAATCTTCTCCAATTCTTCTCCATACGTATTTTACGCCATCACTACCAAACAGTGAGATTTTGGTCTCATCACTCCAAATTACACTGTCCCATTGTTCCGTTGTCCAGTTAACATGGGTTTTAGCCCAGTTTAATCTTTTCAACCTCTGTTTGACAGACAAAAATGGCTTTTTTCGTGGAATTCTTGCATTTAGACCACATTCATGCAGTCTGCGCCGAACAGTCCTTGCACTTAACTTCACATTGCATTGCGCCATTTCACCTTGTATACACAGAGATGATTTTTTCCTGTCACCTAGGCACTGTCTTTTAATTCTTCTATCATCACTTGCTGTTGTGCACCTTTTTCTGCCTTTACCAGTCTGGTTTTGTAATGACTGAGTCTCCTTATACTTCTTCAAAAATTTAGAAATGCCACCTTTAGTTAAGTTTCCCCCAATATTTCTTCTAATTTCTTCATAACTGTAGCCTTGTTCACTTAATATTACTATTTTACATCGCTTCCTAGGTGACCAGTCAACTCTTTGCGCCATTTCTTTAATTTTATTACGTTTTACAAGCACACTAAATCAAAGAGCACAAAAAAAAAACAACCAACTTGATAGCAATTACAGAACACACTGATAAATGTCCTGTAACCTGTTGGCTCATTGCCAAAACAAGAGAAAACATGATTGGCTCATTGCCAAAACAAGATGACACCTGATTGGCTCTGTAAACACTCATGCTCATTGGCCACATTCAAATGAAGGAAAGCTACTTCATATAAATGTAAGCAAGCTGTGCTTCTTTTTTCTGGTTATTTGGCTATAACTTTTGATAGAATACAGATAATTGAACAAATGTTATTGCATTACAATCTTTATTAAATTACCTTTCTAATGATATATAATTTTATAGTATTGGTACAAAAAAAAGTGGTGTTATTAGCCATCAAACCTCTAAAATAAACTTTTTTCAAAAGGTTTCCACAATTTTGTCCACTACTGTACTTCTAATCTGAGAATGCCACATAACCATTTCTCATCATCATTATCATCTCTCTATTTTCTAGCTCATAAGTTCAGGAAAAGTTCTTCAATTAAAAGAAGATTTTAATTGAAGTATGTTTGATTGAAAGGTCTTTGATCGATAGTTAGAAAGTCACTCTAACAGCACTTTGTCAAGTTCTTAATTTCTGGTCTTCCGACTCTTCATTTTGCAATGTAAGTTTACGCACCAAAAGGACTGTTGCAGATAATTTTCGTTATTTTTTAAAATCTCATTTATCTATGACTTCACAAAATCGTAAAACTTTACTGCTAATTTTCGTGCACTTACATTTTTTTTTACTATCCTGGAAAAAATTTGATGTTTTCCATTAGACTTCAGAATTTTCGTGAACAATTTATCGTGATTACAAACTGGAGTTCAAATTACGAAACTAGGTTGATGCGACATTACTGAATGGCAACAACGCATAAAGAACAGGAACTGTCAAAGACCTATTTCTATTGACCAGAGATTGTTTGCAGACGAAATATTGGGATGGTCGGTTATAAATAGCGCCACCATATTCACAGAAAGGGGTGTAAGTATAAAGTTACAAAATGAACATAGCTTTCAATGGAGTACCTTGTAAGAAATTACCATCGAGTAAATTTTACTTTACTAAGTTGACAATTTTTGTTGCAGACATATTTGAAAAATTTGAATAATTGTTTTTCGTTGCCTACCTTATGGCCGTTGTTCGGTATTCGTTGTTTGGAAGTTAGTGCTGATGTAAATTTTATGGAAAGTGTTCGATTTCATTGATATGTAGCTAGTTTTCGGAGATTACCCTTGTTTAGAGGAGACTGTTAAAGGAGGTTTTACTGCATATTAAAAATTTTAAGAAATAATCTGTGTTATAATTGTTTATTTTAATCAATGTTTAGGTAAATATCAAGAAAATAATAGATATTTATTGAAAAATAATCATTTAAAAAACTGTTTTGGGGTTTGGATATCATTATGGAATTTTGTTAATTTTATTTAAAATGCGAAGTTAAAATTTTTAAACATATTATATACATTTTTCTGACTGCTGCCTAAGATTTAAGGTATATATTTTCTCAACAAATCTAATGATAGTCTTGACAAACAATAGACTTTTCTCTGTAAGTATGCAAATCATTATGAAAATAATAACGATTTCATGATTATAATTGACATCATAAATTGTTTCTGATCCAGCTTTTTCAAATATGTTTCAATTCTTAATCCACATTTTTTAAATCTAACAACCATTAAACAAGCCTGTATTTAAATTTCCCTTGAGCTATGCTTTGGGAAAAATGTTATAGAATTAATTAATTTTCTTTATGATATACAGATTTTTCACCGAAAATCAAGGGCAAAAACTTCATTGAAGGATAATCTTTTCGTTTTCAAAGATAATAGAAAAATGTAATTATTTCAAAACTAAGCGGATTTTAATCATTAGGGATTTGAAACTATTTTATTTTAAAAAATTGGATCAAAATGTTTAACAACGACGAAATTTTTAAATACTGTTTCTAGCAGAAATATTTTTTTATCAAATTATGCTATCAAAATTTCAAAATTTGCTCTACTGAAGAAGACCGGAATAAGGAACTCGAGTTCATCAAAAACATTGCCATATTCCGAAACTGCAAACCGTCTATTGTTGATCGGGCCGTAAAAAATTCTCCTCCAAAAAACCGGACACACATCTTTCTCCCAACAGCATTCCTATTTTATAGACCATCTGCTTACCGTTCGTTCCCAATATCAGCATTAAAATTGCTACTATTCTTAACAACTTTAATTTTAAAGTCTCTTTCACGCCCATCAATAAACGTTGTATTTCAAAACTAAAAGACTCGGTTTCGGATCACAACTCATGGGGGGTATTTATGAAATCCCATGCTCGTGCTCAAAATCGTGCATCGGCCAAACTCGTCGTGCACTCCGTTTCAGGATTAAAGAACACCGGGCATACGTACAAAAACAAGAATTGACTAAATCACCCATAGCCGTTCATTGCTGGTCTTTGGACCACAAATTTAACTTCGATGAAGCGAAGTTAATCTACAAACCTCCATCTCCAGCTGATCTTAATTTTTTTTTTAAACTTTTTTAATCCATCAAAACATCGAGCACCTGGTGAACGATTTATCTATTACGGCCAATATCCATCCGGCGTGGTCACGTTTTCTCCTCTTAAAATTTCACCAATAATTTTTTGTCATATACTTTAATTAAAAAAAAAAATTTAACACAATCCAACTTTCCCCTTATAGTCCACATTCATCTGGCTCGACCGATAGAAGGCGCCAATCCACCAACATCACCCACAACCTTACCCTTTATACAATAAACAATCGTACACTCGCCCTTACGAGCGATGTACGCTTAGATTTTTTACTTCTTTGATGAAAGCTCAAGGCTTTCGAAAAACGTTTAAAGCCGAATAAATTTTCGTTCCAAAAACTGTGCCTATTGTGTAATATATTATCCATCGAGAAATTATGGATAGTAGAACTGGACAGAATAAAAAATGAAGAATGGGTTAAATTATGAAAATATAAATATTAAATAGGCATTTAATTTTAAATAATTCTTAAATAAAATAAAGCAATTACCTTTCTCATGCATAGGGTAAAATATGTAGTTGTAGTACCACAGCCGTGGTGATCGAAGTTCGGAATCTTCGTTAAACTGTAGGTCCAGTTTGCCAACCCGTTTGGCCAACATTCTGCGCTTAAGGCCATTTCCTTTGTATTTCTTTCACCGTACTACGTGTATGTGTGAAAACAGAGAGACCTCCATCCTGCAGTGGATTAAAAATGGTTGTCGATGATGATGACGATGATATACATACATACTAAATTTTATTATTTATTTTAGCAAATTTCATCTCTTTAAGTAAACATAGGTGTCTTTTCTTTCTTGGAGAAGCGATCTCAATGAATTTTTGCGGGGACCCAGTCTTTGCATATTACTAAGTTTAACCTCTAAATGCATAAGCTAAAAATTTTACATATCGTATAATTCAAATAAATTGGACTGAAAAATGAAATTGAGGATTTTTTGATAATTTCTGCTTACAACAACCCACATTTTATATTTTTATTGTTTTTAGATTACTTACAACGAGACTACCTCTATAAATATCAAATTATGTACAGTCAAACTCTGTTATAGCGCTCCTCGAAATGACGTCAAACTTATGTCTCATAAATTTGTAGTATATATATATATATATATATAAACAGATCTTCTTATAGACATTACTAGCAGAAATTATTGGAGGGCATACAATGGTATACCTGCTTTGTTTTGAATAAATAACGCCTCATTTTAGAATTTTGATGTGTATGTGAAAATTTGTAGGCCGTATACCTTCTGATTTTTACTATATATATACTGTATATCCTCTTCTGATTTTACAACTGCAGCACTGATTACAAGATAATTTGATATACCGCGAAACACAATAAAGTGCCAAAATATCTTTGTAAAAGATGCATAAAGCATAAAATTGGGTTTGACTGTATGTGCATGTATGCTCAAGACCATCGTTAGAAATTTGATATTGTTGGCTCGTTAATTAGACAAACTGAAAATTCATGATCCAAATGTTATGATTGTTAGCCTAATTTATTTTCATTTTCATTAACCATTTAAAATTTTTCAGTAAGCATTTGTCACTTTCTCACCAAAATAAAGTTTTGCTATTTATTCTTATTAGGCGCATAGTCGAATGGCTAGTGTGGTCCCTATTTATATCATTATTTGCACAATTTAATCCATGTATATGCTTTGGTTATCATATATTTATAATTTTTTAATAGTTTATCTGTACTGATTAATTCATCGATTATTGTTAAAACTTTAGCTTACCTTAGAATCAGTTCCCATTTTAATTGACGTGGTCACTGAATATGAATTATGTTGTATTAACAGCAAGCATTACAAACAACAACACTATCAGCTTTACATATAAAACTTTCGCATTTCACACATACTGCAGATTTCTTTTTCTTTTGCATTTGGACAAAATTTGTTATTTTTTTCCTTTTATTCGATTTATTTGATGTTCCCACAGTTTGCAGAAATGCGATACTGCAAAGTTTCATCGAGTTTTCGATAGACGCTTGTATCCCATTCTCAGCTCTCCGTGTTATTATATGTGGCATTACAAGTTCTTTTGTTAAATCCATCAGCAGTAATCTTCTTTCAAAATAAATTTCAGATGGGAAATAATTTTCCTATTCTTTGAGGTCTTCACACATTCTGCTGGACCATAGTGAAAAATATGATGTTATAATAATAATTTATTAAAACTCAGATGGATACAAACACTTATACTGAGAGTAAAATCGATTAATAAATCAAAATCACAAGATAGAACAAAAGTACATGAAGAATAGTACACAATAAAAATCCTACCTAAAAATCCTAAAAAGGAAAACAATGTAAAAATTGAGACAAATCAGTCATGTCTAGAGCAGATACAAATTCACAGTAGCTAGCACAATATACAAGCTCAGCGGGAAATACATTTCAAATACATCCAACTCTATTTATATAGAAATAAAAACGGGAATTTGACCTTACAGTTGGAATAACGACCCTTTAAGGATAGCCCCTTGAAACCCGAGGAGAGGCCATAGCTATCAGAGGTCGGTCGTGATCAGAATATATCATATCTTGATAAATTATAGAATGGCTTCAAATGAATTATGTCAACACCATTCGCATGAATGAACCCCACAAAGAGCCAAACGCTCGCTATAACAAAGACCCCTCAATCCAGATAAACGTTTAGGAAATCTTCTAAGAGGAAACTCCATGATCCTAATATCTCTAAGCTTATGAGGATTCCATACTGGAGATGCAAATTCCGATAAGGGAAGAATATATGTGTTAAAGGCCAAAACTAAAGTAGCAAGGTTACATCTGGAAAATGCACGTAACAACATATAACATTTATTATTGGCCTTTGAAACGATTCTAGCAGAATGGTCAGAAAAATCATGGCGACCAGATATAGTAATACCTAAATCAATGTAATAACCAACACTGCCCAATAATGAACCACATACTATATAATCTAAGTCCATATTTAATTCACCAAGATGTAAGACAGATGATTTTTCAATTGAAATGGCCAACTTGTTTAACTCGCACCATTCCCCCAGTCTATCATAAGCTGATGCAAAGGATTGAACACTTCTATAGAACTTTAAATCATCAGTAAATAAGTCAGAGGACAATGGTCGAAATATTTGAGGTACACCAGACATCATAACATGAAAGAGAATGGCACCGAATGCAGAACCCTGAATGACACCACTTCTAACAATAACACTCTTTGACATAGAACCGGAAATTTTAAAACTAAATGTGCGATTTGCCAACAAATCTGTAATAACACGAATTAACTGGGGTGTAACACCGAGGGAGGATAACTTTCCAATAAGAATAAAGCTCATAACTCTATCAAAAGCCTTCTCCCAATCAATAAATATCACATCTATAGGAGTACCATACTTAATAGCTAAAGTCCAATTGTTAACACAATGTAACAACTGCATCACAATAGATCTACGGGACAGAAAACTAAACTGTTCATTGGGAAATGCACCCAAACCCTCTAATATTGAAATAAGAGTTCTTGCTAAACATCTGTCGTAAAGTTTGAGCACCACATTACTAATAGAGATAGGCCTATAATTACCAGGGCTAGATCTATTACCTTTTTTTGAATATAGGTAAAACAACAGAGTTTTTCCATTCGTCATGTATGCAACCTGCCAAATAATATTTGGTGAAGAGAACAGACAAAGCATGATGAAGAGGAGTACCTATTTGTTTAAACAAGCATACAAGCAAGCCATCGATTCCTGGAGATGATCGAGCATATAATAACCTAATTATGACACCAATAGTAGATGGTGCAAATAAATTGGTTCGATCAGGATAAATTGTTCCACAAACAGGCGGAACAACAAAATAAGGATCATAGACATAATATTCAGAAAAATCATCAGCAAAAAGATCAGCATTATCATTATCCTCATAGGCCAAGGAACCATCAATACGCAAAAGAGGAGGAATAGTACAACGCCCATTAAGCATTGAATTTATAGCCTTATAGAAACAGTACCTATCATTAGAAGCACATATCTCAGCCAATTTTCACGATTCAGTTGCCTCAATACAGGTTGTATAGATTGCTGCGATGTCCAAATACTTTGCAAAATTATTCTCTGATGGATTAGCCTTAAGTACACGCCAATTTCGCAATTTCCTCCTATATATTCTCTTTAATTTACCATTATTACGGCGTGAATATGGTCTCAATGGTAACAGAGTTAAAATACAATCTTGAACTGCCAATGAAAAACGTGAAAAAATATATGCAAGATTATTATTTGACTCAGTATAAAGTGAATCTTCCATCAATTCCACAAAAATTCCACTTAAATATCGATAATCTGCATTTAAAAAATCCAATCCAGGCTTACCTGGTCGACAACGAAATTTGACTTGAAAAATGACTCGAGGCTTGCACTGCTCGAGTTGGACAAATTTCTGACCATTTCCATCCGGATTTTGATATATGTTGCTGTTAGGAAATAGCAGCAGGAGTAGAAATTTATCCTCACTTTCATATTCGTCATCGGTTTCATTTTCATAATTAGTTTCGGGTGGCTGATTTCCTTTTATTTGCACATCTGGCTCATCCACTCCATCTTCACTCGAAGTGAGCAAGAAGTCAGTTTCATTCAGAAGATAGTCCTGTTCTTCTTCATAGTACTGAGCACTTAAAAGCACATAATTTCAATCAATATACTATCAAATCTATTAATTGCACTTACAAAAATTCCATATCTAAATTAGTTGCCATTAAATTTGGAAAATTTTGAAGAGCTAAAAGTTCTATACAAATATTAATTTTAATATAAACTGCAAATTGCTTTAAATTATAATAATAAATAAATGAAATACATACCTTCAATCATAAAA